>JACBWV010000223.1:25549759-25915512 GCA_013435795.1 Chlamydomonas sp. ICE-L | reverse complement strand
GCATATGTGTAGATTTGATGTTGGGTGTTAGTCTGTGTGAGGTGTTGGTGTGCGGTAGGGGTATGTGCGGGGTGTTGGGGTGTGTGTGGGGTGTGGGGGGTGGAAGTGGGGTGTTGCGTTGGTGTTGGTGTTGGGTGTGGCATATGTGTGGATTATATGTAGGGTGTATGTCTGTGTGGGGTTGGGTGTTGGTGTGCGGTAGGGGTATGTGGCGGGTGTGAGGGGTGTTGTGGGTGTGGGGTTGTGGCTTGGTGTTGGTGTTGGTTGTGGCATACACACCCCACATCAACACCCCAACGCCCAACAAACCCACACCCCACATACACCCCTACACCCCGCACACACCCCTACCGCACACCAACACCCCACCCCACAAGACATACACCCTACATCTAATCCACATTATCCAGCGACCAAACCCAACCCGACACATCTCGCAACACCCCACCCTTCCACCCACCCACATCCCCACAACACCCCCCTACACCCCTCACATACCCCTACGCACACCAAACACCCCACCCCCACAGACAAGACACCTACAGCAACAATCCACATGTATGCCACACCCAACACCAACACCACACCCCACTTCCACCCCACACACATCCCTACCGCACACCAACACCCTACCCCACACAGTCCTAAACCCTACTTCCAATCCACACGTATGCACACCAAAACAACCACCAACACCCCATTCCACCCACACCCACACTTCATCATACCGACAAACCAACACCCCACCACCACAGACGGCCACTTACATCCATCGATCACTTCCGCCACACCCAACTCCAAAACCAACGCCACACCCCACTTCCACCCCACACACAACCCTACCGCACACCAACACCCCATCACACACACAGACCTACACCCTACATCCAATCCACACTTACGCAACACCCCACACCAACGCCGCACCCCAATTCCAATACACCCCCACCCATACACCCGCACATACCCCTAATGCACACCAACACCCCACTCCACACAGACCTACACCCTGCATCCAATCCACACATCTTAATTCCGGGGGGGGGGGCCCCCCTGGAAGAGAGTGTTTGAAGGGCCACTTTAAAAATATTTCCGGGGCTTTATAAAAGTGGTGTCCCTATTTATAGGGCTCGGCAATATGATATCATGTCATCATATGATATCATATGATGCCGGCTGTCTGACTAGGTAACTTTGGCCTAGGGCATCATATCATATGATATTAAATCATATGATTTTTGTAAAATATCATATGATTTGCCGTTCCCTACCTTTTTACCCTTACAGGCTCTATCTATTTTCTGAAGGTACCTCCCAGCTTCCTGAAGGTACCTCCTGAAGGTACCTTCCAGTTTCCTGTAGGTACCTCCCAGCTTCCTGAAAGTACCTCCTGATGGTTCCTCCCAGCTTCCAGAAAGTACCTCCTGAAGGTACCTTCCAGTTTCCTGAAGGTACCTCCTGAAGGTACCCCCCATTAATAGGGGCAGGGGGGTACGATTAAGTTATTTAATATACTTAATAAAATTGCTTAGGCGTCTGCCACACCCCACACCAACAACTACACCACACCCAACTTCAACCCCACACACACTTATAACGCACACCAACACCCCACCCCACACAGACCGACACCCTACATCCAATCCATGCCATACCCACCACCTCCACCACCACCACCACAATACCCCACTCCCCATACCAAAGCCCCTCCCCCCTCACAATTCTCACTTACCCCCCCCCCCCCCCCCACACACACACACACACACCCACACACACCCACACCCACACACACCTCCTCCCCTACCACCCTTACCACCCCAACTCACACAGACCCCAACGCCACCCCAGACAGACCCACATACCCAACAAGGAGTCAAACCCTACCTGGATACACCTCATGCTGTCCCAAGAAGTCCCCATCACTAGTGTTGTTGGCAATGGTGTGGATTGCCATAGAGCGCTCGGCACCACAATTGCAGCCTGCCCGGCGTTGCCTCGATGCTCTGCGTCCCTATCAGCTTCTAGGTTTCTTCCCTCACTCCACCAGAGAGCGTCGGGCAGAGGAGCTATCGATGCCAGCAAATCCAGGCAGGGTGTAAAACGAAGGAAGGAAGAGCAAGAAACGTTGCAATCGAGAATTCACAACCAGGACGAGGGTGGGATTGCTCAGTAATACGCGAGGATACTTTTTCGCGTTCGGCACTCCCAAGGATTCAGGCTGACGGGTGTCATCAATGGGGCGTTCTCGTTTGGTCGAAAAGCTCTCAACTCTGCGCGCAGGCCTGCGGTATCGCTCGGGAAGCTATCGACGCATGGGTTTTAGGGGGGGGCTGAGTGCAAGCCTACTAGGATTATTACTAGGAGAGGAGGAGTGATTTTGGGGTCCTCTCTCTCTCTCTCTCTCTCTCTCTCTCTCTCTCTCTCTCTCTCTCTCTCTCTCTCTCTCTCTCTCTCTCTCTCCCCCCCCCCCCCCCCCGCCCCCCCAGCAACCGACCGCACGCCAGCCAACTCATTGCAGTCGCAGTCTCCTAAATCAATTCGCAACCTCTGAACAAACCAAGCTGCTAAAATCTATCACCCATATCAAGCATACCTGCTAGTACTCGTTGGCCGCATCAACACCGAGACGAATCATTTTCTGCAGACAGTCCGACAACTGAAGGCGCAGATGACAATGCAACCATTTGTCGAATATCATCTTTGTTAAACGCACCAGCGAGCCGCAAGCAATAAGTTCGGGACAGCTAGGGCCATCATGGCTGGCATGGGGCGCAGCGTTCCTTGGTCCAGTTGGGAGGAGTGGATGCAAGTGAATGAGTCGCTACTGTCACCTGACATTGGCTTGCAGAGGTTGGGCATTGACACGGTAAGATGAACTGTTGTGTGGGTGGGTTGGTGGGTGTGGTGGATGGGTGGGTTGGGGTGGGTGGGTGTTGGGGATACATGGGGTACATGAGACGTAAGGGGTGTGGGGTGGGTGGCATGGTAAGATGAACAGTGGTGTGTGTGGTGGTGTGTGGGTGTGTGTGGTGGGTGGATGGGTGTGGTGGGTGGGTGGGTGGGTGGGTGGGTGGTTTACATTGGGTGTTGGGTAAACATGGGTTACATGAGGGTTGAGGGGTGTGGGGTGGGTGAGACGGTAAGATGTGCTGTGGTGTGTGGTGGTGTAGGTGGTGGGTTGGTGGGTGTGGGGTGTGGTGGGTGGATGGGTGGGGTGGGGTACATAGGGTGTTGGGTATACATGGATTACATGAGGGTTGAGGGGTGTGGGGTGGGTGAGACGGTAAGATGTGCTGTGGTGTGTGGTGGTGTAGGTGGTGGGTTGGTGGGTGTGGGGTGTGGTGGGTGGATGGGTGGGGTGGGGTACATAGGGTGTTGGGTATACATGGATTACATGAGGGTTGAGGGGTGGGGGGTGGGTGACACGGTAAGATGAACTGCGGTGTGGGTGGTGGGGTGTAGGCGGGTGGGTGGGGGTGGGAGGTATGTATGGGTAACATGTGAGGTGAAGGGTGTGGGGTGGGATGGGTGACATGGTAAGATTTACTGTGGTGTGTGGTTGTGTAGGTGGGTGGGGTGGGGGGTATGTATGGGTTACATGTGGGGGTGTGGGGTGGGTGGGTGGCACGGTAAGATGTACTGTGTTGTGTGTCTGTGTCTGTGGGTGGTGGGTGGGGTGGGGGGGGGGGGGGGGTGGGGGGGGGGGGGGGGGGGGTATACATGGGTTGCATGTGGGATGAAAGGTGTGGGGTGGGTGACACGGTGAGATGTGCTGTGGTGTGTGGTGGTGAGGGTGGGGGTGGGGGGTATATATGGGTTACATGTGGGGTGTGGGGTGGGTGGGTCGGTGACACGTTAATATTACCTGTGGTGTGGGGGTGAGGGGTATATGGGTTACATGTGGGGTGTGGGGTGGGTGGGTGACACGTTAATATTAGCTGTGGTGTGGGGGTGGGGGGTATATGGGTTACATGTGGGGTGTGGGGTGGGTGGGTGACACGTCAATATTAGCTGTGGTGTGGGGGTGGGGGGTATATGGGTTACATGTGGGGTGTGGGGTGGGTGGGTGGGTGGGTGACACGGTAAGATGTACTCTGGTGTGGGTCGGGGTGTAGGTGTGGGTGTGTGGGTGGGTATGGATGGGGGTACACATTGAGCGTGGGGTGTGGGGTATGTATGGGTTACATGGGTGGTGAGGGGGGTGGGTGACACAGTAAGATGTACTGTGGTGTGGGTCGGGGCGTAGGTATGGGTGTGTGGGTGGGTATGGGTGGGGGTACACATTGGGTGTGAGGTCTGGGGTATGTGTGGGTTACATGGGTGGTGAGGGGTGTGGGGTGGGTGGGTGACATGGTAAGATGTACTGTGGTGTGGGTCGGGGTGTGCGTGTGTGTGGGGGGGTACACATTGGGTGTGGGGTGTGGGGTATGTATGGGTTACATGGGAGGTGAGGGGTGTGGGGTGGGTGGGTGGGTGACACGGTAAGATGTACTGTGGTTTGGGTCGGGGTGTGGGTGTGCGAGTGTGTGGGGGGGTATGGGTGGGGGTACACATTGGGTGTGGGTCTAGGGTATGTATGGGTTACATAGGTAATGAGAGGTGTGGGGTGGGTGGGTGGGTGGGTGACACGGTAAGGATGTAATGTGGTGTGGGTCGGGGTGTGGGTGTGCAAGTGTGTGGGGGGGGTATGGGTGGGGGTACACATTGGGTGTGGGGTCTGGGGTATGTATGGGTTACATGGGTGGTGAGGGGGGTGGGGTGGGTGGGTGGGTGACACGGTATCTGTACTGTGGTGTGGGTCGGGGGTGGTTGTGCGTGTGTGTGGGGGGGTACACATTGGGTGTGGGGTCTGGGGTATGTATGGGTTGCATGTGGGGTGGGGTGGGTGGGTGGGGGGATGGAATGTGTAAGATGGTAACTCTGGTGTAGGGGCGGGGGGGGTGGGAGGGGTGGAGGGACACCATGGGTGTGAGGTCTGTGGTGATCGGTATGTGGTGGAGGGGTTGGCGGGGGTGGTGGGGAAGGGGGGGTGGGGGTAAACATTGGGTGTGGGATAGGGTGGGGGTGAGGGTGGGGGTATACATGGGGTGGGGGGCTGTGCGAGTGCAAGTCACCCTAGGCCCCCCCTCCTACCCCCTCTCCCCCCCACCCCCCCAACACAGACACACACAAAACTCATATGACATCCATCCCACCACCAACTGGTGGGAGTGTGGTGTGTGCGAGGGCCAGTCACCCTAGCCCCCTCCTTCCTCCCCCACTCCCCCCCCTGCACCCAGAACACCCACCACCCACCCACCACTCCCCCCCAAAACTCACACACACCAACCACAAAAAAAAAGCACACAAACACAAAAAAACACACAAACACAAAACACAAAAAAAAAGAAAACACAAAAAAGCAAAACAAAGGGGTATGAAAGCCAAGCCAAGCCCGACCGGAAGGTGGCTGGGGTGTGTCTGAGGGCGATCACCCTAGGCTCCTTTCCCCCCCCCCCCCCCCCCCCACCCCCGCCCCCCCCCCCCCCCCCCCACACAACACACACACCCCACACAACACTCACTCACCCACAACACACACAACACACCCACCACACACACACAACACAGACAAACATGCCACTCACTCATCCATCCTTCCACCCACAAACACCAAAAAAACTCACTAACGCCTCAGCGGCATCCATCCCACCGCCCACAGGTGGCAGTGTGGCGTGTGCGAGGGCGAGTCACCCTTGGCCCATCCTCCCTACCCCCCCCCCCCCCACATCCAACACACACATACACACACCACACACACACCACACAAACCCCCCCCCCCCCCCCCCCTCCCCCCCCCCCAACCACACACACCGCACATCAGCACACACACATACACTCACACAGGTGGCAGTGGTTGCTGTGCGAGGGGCGAGTCACCCTAGGCCCTTCTCCCTCACCCCCGCATCCCCCCCCTCTAACACCACACACACCACACACACACACCACACAAACACACCACATCCCCCACCCCCCCCAACACACACACATACACACAGCCAAACACACACACACCACACACACAGGTGGCAGTGTGGCGTGTGCGAGGGCGAGTCACCCTAGGGGTGGACATAACTGCCTGCTTGATAGAGGCTCGCCTGTTGGACCCAGCTATCAACTCAGCACTCCGTAGAACAGGGCTGGCAGCTCCTGGGAGCAGCCAACAGCAAAAGCAGCAACAACAGCATGAACAGCAGCAGCAGCAGCAGCAGCATATGGGGTCAGGGCAGCAGCAGCAGCAGGGCACCGCACAAATTGATTCCAACCATACCCTCAGGGTTAGGTATGCCCTCCCCATTATAAGGTAGGAACACCATGGCATTCATAGTGTGTTAATTCGGGGCGAGATTATTGGTTTCATTTGGGCTGCAGCAGCAGGGCACAGCACAAATTGATGCAAACCACACGCTCGGGTTTGGGTATGCCCTCCCCATTATTAGGTTAGGAACAAAACAACATTCATGTACTCAATAGGAACGGCATGGCATTCATATTGCTGTAATCCGGGGTGGCAATATTGTTTTATTTTTGGCTATCAGCAGCGCAAGGCACTGCGCAAATTGATTCAAACCACACGCTCATGATAAGGTATGCCCTCCCCATTATTAGGTAAGTAACAACACAACATTAACATACTCAATAGTGTATTTGGCTGGGCTGCAGCAACAAGGCATGACACAAACTGATTTTAACCACACGCTCATGGGTTAGGTATGCCCTCCCCATTAGAAGGTAAGGAACAACACAACATTAACATACCCAATAGTGTATTTAGCTGGCCTGCAGCAGCAGGGCACGGCACAAATCCATTTAAACCGCACCCTCAGGGTTAGGTATGCCCTCCCCATTATAAGGTAAGGAACAACACAACATGAACATACTCAATAGTGTATTTAGCTGGCCTGCAGCAGCAGGGCACGGCACAAATTGATTCAAACCACACCCTCAGGGTTAGGTATGCCCTCCCCATTAAAGGTAAGGAACATGACATACATATGTTGGTATGTTTGGCTACGAGCAGGGTAAGTTGATTTTAACCACACTCTCAATTTTGGGAATGCCCTCCCCATTATAAGGTAAGGTATACCATGACATTCGTATTGTATTCATGTGGGCTGCAGCAGCAGGGCAAGGCACAAATAGATTCGAACCACACCCTGAGGGTTAGGTATGCCCTCCCCATTATTAGTAAAGGAACAGCACAACATGAACATACTCGATAGTGTATTTAGCTGGCCTGCAGCAACAAGGCACGACACAAACTGATTTGAACCACACCCTTAGGGTTAGGTATGCCCTCCCCCTGTTCGGGTACGGAAAACCACCCTGCGCATTTAATTGAACGCCTTCGTTTGTAGTTAGTTCGGCCGGCAGCAGCAAGGCCGGCCACTCCAACCACATTTGCACCGCACACCTCCGGGAGTATGCCTTCCTGCTTCAGGTAAGGAACCCCATGGCAATCCATATTACATAGTGTATTTAGTACGCAGCCCAGCAGCAGCGTTCCACACCACTAGTTGGAACCCACCCACACCCCTGGTTCTGTTTTTTTTCACACAAGGGCGTGTCACGCTTCCCCATTATTCGGCTAGGACCCCCAGGCTCGTATAGTATCCTTTGGGAACACGCAGAAGGGCGACAAAACTACATTAAACCCCCCCCTTCAGGGTCACGGCAGGGCCTCCCTTATAAGTACAGGAACACAGGATTCCACTATGTGCCTATTACATCTTGGGCAACAAGCAAGCAGGGACTGACCCATAAACTCCCTACCCTTTCACCCCCCCAACACTGTTCGGGTCACGCGATAGCGCCTTCCCCACCTTTTCGAGGTAGGACACCACAGGCTTCATTCGTAACCTCTTTGGGCAACCCGCAGCAGGCGTCCCCCACCCATGACACTAACTCTAATTCAAACCGAACCCCTTCGCAGGTAGGTAAGCCACCTTCCCCATTTATTAGGTAAGGAAACAACAGGCATTTATATTACAGCTATTCATTTGGGCAACACCAGCCACCCAGCACCAGCAGGCGAATGACATAACTTCACTGACACACCGCCCACCCTTGGGTCAGTTACGCTTCCCACCTTTTAGGACAAAGGCAAAGACAGGCATGTATACTATCATCGTGTACCTTAGTCCCCCGGCCACACCAGCCAGCCCACCGGTACATACAAAATTGATATGCAACAACACACACCACTCACACTAGGGTCTACTGTATGCCCCTCCCCATATATGGTAGGAAAACATGGCACTCTATTGTGTATACATTCGGGGCTAGCCAGAACAACGGCATGACATAACTTAATTCAAACCACACCCTTCGGGTCAGGTACGCCTTCCCCATAATAAGGTAAGGAACAACAGGGCATGTATATAATCATAGTGTATTAGTTCGGACAGCCCCCCCGCAAGCCCCCCGGCCAGCACCACAGGACCACCACGCAACTGCTGGAACCACACACACCTAGGGTTATGTTCGCACCACACACCATTATATGGTAAGGAACAACATGGCACTCATATTGTATTCATTCGGGTGCCGGCCAGAGCTGACACAACCTCCGCGCACTTCTACCCAACCCCCCACCGTCGGCCGTTAGGTTGCCTCTCCCCAGTCCTCCCAGCAGTGTGCATAGTGCCCCATCCATCATCTACCCCACTGGACCATCCTCCTATCCGTGTGATTCGCTGGCCTTGCCGCCACCCGGATGCCCCCCACTCGAGTCAAACCCACCCTCAGCTGGTTACGCGCTATTCCTCACCAATGAATATGGTATAAGAACAACACCACCCCCGAACCCCATTCATTACCCTATCGATGACCATGCATTTCAGCTGGGCTGCACACCATCTTCCCCCACTGTGGTCCTTAGCGTGTATCCCCCCCCCCTCTCTGATAAGGTGTGAGCATTCCCCGGCGCCCCTGCCATTCGTATTGTATTCTACACAGCGCGCAACACCGCGCCCAGAAGCGCATGTAGCCATGAATTGATTCAACCACCCCTTGGGTCAGGTATGCATCACTACATGATTCTTAGTGTTAGGACCGGGCCCGCCCCAGAGAGATGGGTCTTGTATTCACCCGGGGCAATTCCGGCAGCCGGGCATGACGTCCTCATTCAAACCACCACCCTTAAGCGTAGGGATACCCTCCCATGATACGTGTGTGATATACTGCAGTCCTCCCGTGCGTCTCCATTTGTCTCTGTTGGGTTATGGTTTATTATTTTTCTGGGCCCTAACCGGCAGCAGAAGGGCAGGCAGGCAATATTCAACCCCACCCTCAGGGGGGGTGCCAGGATGCACCTCCACCCATGAAGGTAGGAACCAAAACCTATAACAGTCACGCCTTTAAACGGCAGGGAGTGGGCCTCTTTCCTCCGGCACCAGCAGCAGGGGGACGAACAAGGCAAGGCCTCCAAACACAAACAGGGCACCCAACACACACCAACGCAACATCAAACCTCAACAAACACAAAGGGAAACCACACAAACCAAAACTCAAACTTCACAAAACCACAAAACCTCAAACAAACACAAACCAACCGAACACAACCCCGCCAAACCCAACCCAAGTAACCCCCCCCAACTCAACCCTACCCAACCAACCCACCCCCCCAGCCCCCACCCCTAACCCTCCAACTCCTCCCACCACCCCACACCGGAATGGCAACGGCTCTTGCTGAAATGCCCATCACCAATCAACACACCATCACCAACCCCACCCCCCATACACACACCACTCACCACAACATCACAACCCCAGACACCCCCATCACACACCATCACATCCCCTACCACTCACAACAACCATTATCTTTTCACACCACCATCCAACCATCCTTATTACTTAAGTGACACCACCTCACCACCACCTTCACACCACCATCCACCACATCACCACCACATCACCACCACCCAAAAACTCACCCCCAACCCCAACTTGCCTCAACCCACCACCCACTACACCAGGATGGTCACCAGCCTTGCTGATCCCACCACCCACCATCACCCCCCTCAACTACCCCAAACACAACCCACAACACACAAGCCCAACCATCACCCACCCCCCCCCCACCCTCCACACACAACCACTATGATGGTCAACGAAAACGGCCTTGCTGACTCTCAACAGAAGGGGCGTGTGGCATCCTCAGTGGCTGTGCTGTCCAAAATCGGTCTGGCCAGAAAATTAATTAACATTTCCACCCATCAAAACCAATTTTCTAATTTCCATCAATACCCCCACACACACCCCACCCCACCCCCCCGCCACCCCCACTACCAGGATGGTCAAGGACCTTGCAGAATCCCACCACCACCACCACTACCACCACCACCACCCAAAACCTCACCCCAACCCAAACCTCGCAACAACCCAACCCAACCCAACCCAACCCTACCCTACCCAACCCAAAACAACCTAACCCAACCCAAACCTCACCCCAGCCCACCCACCCCACCCACCCCACCACCACCAGGATGGTCAACGGCCTTGCTGACTCCCACCACCACCACCACCACCACCCAAACCTCAGCCCAACCCAACGTGACCCAACCCAACCCCAACCCCCACCACCAGGATGGTCAACGGCCTTGCTGACTCCCACCACCACCACCACCACCACCCAAACCTCAGCCCAACCCAACCTGACCCAACCCAACCCAACCCCCACCACCAGGATGGTCAACGGCCTTGCTGACTCCCAACAGAAGGGGCGTGTCGTATCCTCAGTAGCTGCGCTGTCCAACAAAATCGGTCTGTCCAGCACATTGGTTCACATCCGACATGAGTCCACCCACCACCACCACCACCACCCACCTACCAAAACCTCATCCCAACCCCGACCTGACCCCCCCCCCCCCGCACACACACATACACCACCGCCCCCCACCACCAGGATGGTCAACGGCCTTGCTGACTCCCAACAGAAGGGGCGTGTCGCATCTTCAGTGGCTGTGCTGTCCAACAAAATCGGCCTGCCCAGCATATTGGTCGACATCCGACATGAGTCCACACACCACGAGATGCCCAGCCTGCCTCTTTTGCGGCTTGGCTCCGCACAGGCTCTTCAATGGCTGGAGGACTATTACTGGTGGGGCAAAGGGCATATAAGGGGTCTGATAGGGATGTAATATGGGTCTATATGGGATGTGGGGGAATGAAATGGGGTTTGGGGTATGATATAAGGCACACCACGAGATGCCCAGCCTGCCACGTTTTTGGCTTGGCTCTGCACAGGCTCTTCAATGGCTGGAGGACTATTACTGGTGGGGCACAGGGCATATAAGGGTTCTGATAGGGGTCTAATATGGGGTATGGGGGTATGATATGGGGTACACCATGAGATGCCCAGCCTGCCTCTTTTATGGCTTGGCTCTGCACAGGCCCTCATTGGCTAGAAGACTATTACTGGTGGGGCACTGGGCATACAAGGGGTCTAATATGGGGTATGGGGGTATGATATGGGGTACACCATGAGATTCCCAGCCTGCCGTATTTGTGGCTTGGCTCTGCACAGGCTCTTCAATGGCCGGATGACTATTACTGGTAGGGCACAGGGCATATAAGGGGTCTAATATGGGTCTGGTATGGGGTATGGGCGTATGATATGGGGCACACCATGAGATGCCCAGCCTGCCTCGTTAATGGCTTGGCTCCGCACAGGCTCTTCAATGGCTGGAGGACTGTTACTGGTGGGGCGCAGGGCATATAAGGGTTCTGATAGGGGTCTAATATGGGGTATGGGGGTATGATATGGGGCGCACCATGAAATGCCCAGTCTGCATCTTTTACGGCTTGGCTCTGCACAGGCTCTTCAATGGCCGGAGGATTACTACTGGTGGGGCACAGGGCATAAAAAGAGTCTTATAGGGGTCTAATATGGGGTACGGGGGTAAGATATGGTGTATGGGGTTTGATATGGGGTACACCATGAGATGCCCAGCCTGCCACTTTTGCAGCATGGCTCCTCACAGGCTCTTTAATGGCTGGAGGACTATTACTGGTGGGGCGCAGGGCATATAAGGGTTCTGATAGGGGTCTAATATGGGGTATGGGGGTATGATATGGGGCGCACCATGAGATGCCCAGTCTGCATCTTTTACGGCTTGGCTCCGCACAGGCTCTTCAATGGCCGGAGGACTATTAATGGTGGGTGGCCATCTTTTCCGCATGTGTGTAATGTGGGCGGGAGGTGGGCGTGAGGTAGGTGGTAGCTGCCACTTTAACGGCTTGGCTCCGCTCCGCACAGGCTCTTCAGTGGCTGAAACACTATTACTGGTGGGGCACAGGGCATATAAGGGGTATAATAGGGGTATAATATGGGATGTGGGGGTATGATATGGGGTATAGGAGTATGATATAAGGTACACCATGAGATGCCCAGCCAGCCACTTTTGTGGCTTGGTTCTGCACAGGCCCTTCAGTGGCTGTAAGACTATTACTGGTGGGGTGCAGGGAATATAAGGGGTATACTGGTGTGGCACTGGGCGTACAAAGGTATGCGGCTTGGCTCTGCACAGGCCCTTCGGTGGCTATAAGACTATTACTGGTGGGGTGCAGGGAATATAAGGGGTATACTGGTGGGGCACTGGGCGTACCAAGGTATGCGGCTTGGCTCTGCACAGGCCCTTCGGTGGCTAGAAGACTATTACTGGTGGGGTGCAGGGAATATAAGGGGTATACTGGTGGGGCACTGGGCGTACAAAGGTATGTGGCTTGGCTCTGCACAGACCCTTCGGTGGCTAGAAGACTATTACTGGTGGGGTGCAGGGAATATAAGGGGTATACTGGTGGGGCACTGGGCGTACAAAGGTATGAGGCTTGGCTCTGCACAGGCCCTTTGGTGGCTAGAAGACTATTACTGGTGGGGTGCAGGGAATATAAGGGGTATACTGGTGGGGCACTGGGCGTACAAGGGTATGTGGCTTGGCTCTGCACAGACCCCTTCAATGACTACAGGACTATGACTGGTGGGGTGCAGGGTAGATACGGGATATACTAGTGGGGCACTGGGCGTACAAGGGTATGTGGCTTGGCTCTGCACAGACCCCTTCATTGACTACAGAACTATGACTGGTGGGGTACGGGATATAATATAGGGTCTACTCAGGGGTATAAGAGTTGTGATATTGGGTATGGGGTTATGATAACGGGTAATAAGGGGTATAAGGGTGTATAATGGGGTATGGGGGTATGATAAAGGGTAATAAGGGGTATAACATGGAGTTATCTTATAAATATATATATATTTATATATATGTATATTTTTTTTTTTTTTTTTTTTTTTTAGTTGTGAAAGGACTTTCACCCCAGGAGGTGGGTCTCCCGACACAAACCAGCGACACGGAGGATCCAGTTCGAATGGTTCAGTTCAAATATATACTTGCATCTTGATATATATTTACAATATGGGTGTATGAGGGGCACAAGGGTTATACATGTCTATTGGGTATGATAAATACGTAAATTTGTAAATATGTACAATGGGTTTACACACAAAGTGGCTTCACCTACTGAACAGTACCCCCCCACACACACACACACTGCCCACCACCACCACACACACATACACATACACACACATACCCCCCCCCCCCCCCCCCCCCCCCCCTCGCACACACACACCGCACACACTATTACCCACCACCCATCAACAAGGGGGGGCAAAGGCTTCACCAACTGAACAGTAAGAAGAAGATAGCAGAGATCCCCCCCCCCCCCCCCCCATCCCCCCCTTCCCACCAACCCACCCCACTCCACTCGCCCCGCTCACACACATACTCTTACCCACCACCCACCACCAGGGGGGGGGGGCAGAGGCTGCACATACTGAACAGTGAGAAGAAGATGTCAGGTATTCTCCCCCCCCCCCCCCCCCCCCCCCCTTCCCACCCACCCACCCCACCCCCACCCCACTCGCCCGCTCCACACACACATACTCTTTCCCACCACCCACCACCAGGGGGGGGCAGAGGCTGCACATACTGAACAGTGAGCAGAAGATATCAGGGATTCTCACGCTCCTGTGGGAGTCCTTCACCCAGGCTGGGGCCAAGCGTGCAAAAGGCAAGGCCGGAGGCCAGCCAGCTCCCCCTCCGGTGGAAGAGGAGGCTGGGGAGATGGGGCCTGTAGAAGGTAAGAATTTGGTGGACAGGGGAATGGTGTGGGTGTAGTGTTTAGTGGGAGGGGGGGAGGGGGGGAAAGGGAGGAATTGGTGCAGTGGTTGATTGCAGTTGTTGGTTGCAGTGGTTGGTTGCAGTGGTTGATTGCAGTGGATGGTTGCAGTGGTTGGTTGCAGTGGTTGGTTGCAGTGTTTAGTGGGGGAGAAGGGAGGGGGTGGAGGGTAGGGATGCTGTTGTAGATGCTGTTTCAACCAGATAGTGGATAGTGTAGGCGAGTGTAGGGTGGCATATTGTAAAATAGAATAGGATAGGGGAGGCTAGAGGAGGGAAGGGATGCTGTTGTAGATGCTGTTTCAGCCAGATAGTGGACAGTGTAGGAGAGGGTAGGGGAGGATAGTGTAAGGGAGGATAGGGGGGTATACAGGAGGGGAGGGATGCTGTTGTAGATGCTTTTTCAGCCAGATAGTGGACAGTGTAGGAGAGGGTAGGGGAGGATAGTGTAGGGGAGGATAGGGAGGTATACAGGAGGGGAGGGATGCTGTTGTAGACGCTGTTTCAGCCAGAGAGAGGATAGTGTAGGATAGTGTAGGGGAGGATAGGGGGGTATACAGGAGGGGAGGGATGCTGTTGTAGATGCTGTTTCAGCCAGATAGTGGGCAGTGTAGGAGAGGGTAGGGGAGGATAGTGTAGGGGTGGATAGTGTAGGGGAAGATAGGGGGGTATACAGGAGGGGAGGGATTCTGTTGTAGATGCTGTTTCAGCCAGATAGTGGACAGTGTAGGAGAGGGTAGGGGAGGATAGTGTAGGGGAGGATAGGGGGGTATACAGGAGGGGAGGGATGCTGTTGTAGACGCTGTTTCAGCCAGAGAGAGGATAGTGTAGGAGAGGGTAGGGTGGGATAGTGTAGGATAGGATAGTGTAGGGGAGGATAGGGGGGTATACAGGAGGGGAGGGATGCTGTTGTAGATGCTGTTTCAGCCAGAGAGAGGATAGTGTAGGAGAGGTTAGGGTGGGATAGTGTAGGGGAGGATAGGGGAGTATACAGGAGGGGAGGGATTCTGTTGTAGATGCTGTTTCAGCCAGATAGTGGACAGTGTAGGAGAGGGTAGGGGAGGATAGTGTAGGGGAGGATAGGGGGGTATACAGGAGGGGAGGGATGCTGTTGTAGACGCTGTTTCAGCCAGAGAGAGGATAGTGTAGGAGAGGGTAGGGTGGGATAGTGTAGGATAGGATAGTGTAGGGGAGGATAGGGGGGTATACAGGAGGGGAGGGATGCTGTTGTAGATGCTGTTTCAGCCAGAGAGAGGATAGTGTAGGAGAGGTTAGGGTGGGATAGTGTAGGGGAGGATAGGGGGGTATACAGGAGGGGAGGGATGCTGTTGTAGATGCTGTTTCAGCCAGATAGTGGACAGTGTAGGAGAGGGTAGGGGAGGATAGTGTAGGGGAGGATAGGGGGGTATACAGGAGGGGAGGGATGATGTTGTAGATGCTGTTTCAGCCAGATAGTGGGCAGTGTAGGAGAGGGTAGGGGAGGATAGTGTAGGGGTGGATAGTGTAGGGGAGGATAGGGGGGTTACAGGAGGGGAGGGATTCTGTCGTAGATGCTGTTTCAGCCAGATAGTGGACAGTGTAAGAGAGGGTAGGGGAGGATAGTGTAGGGGAGGATAGGGGGGTATACAGGAGGGGAGGGCTGCTGTTGTAGACGCTGTTTCAGCCAGAGAGGGATAGCCGATAGTGTAGGAGCCCCGGCTACTAAGGTGTGGGGCTAGTGTAGGTGCGCCTAGCGGGAGGCGGAGGCAACAGGCCACGTCGGGATGCTTGTTGTGACCGGTTTAGCCGAGAGAGGGATAGCTTGGTACGGAGAGGGTAGGCGCCCCCTGGGACAGCAGCGCTAGGAATACGGACCTACGGCATAGCAGCCCCTGGGGTAGGGCGGCCAGACGGCACGGCACACACAGCGACCGTAAGGCCAGCAGCAGTCGATAGAGAGTTTTCACGCCAGCTCAGTGGATCGCAGCTAGGCGCACGGGGTTGGTTGGGATAGTGTAGGAACGGCTAGGTTCCGGGATGCCGGGAGGGAGGATGGGGAGGGCGCCACCGAGGGCAGAGGGACAATAGCGAGGCACCTAGCGGAGGCGGAGCTCACTGGTGAGAGAGCTCGACTCCCCCAGAGACTACCCGCTGGCTTAGCGGATACGGCACACCTCCCGCCGACGAGGTAGCGGTAGGGCATAGTGTCCCTAGGGGGAGGGTAGGATAGGGGAGGGATGCTGTTGTAGATGCTGTTTCAGCCAGGTCCCCTTGAAGTGAAAGAGTAGGAGGGAGAGGGGGGCCTATAAAAAGTGGGAATGTGATGGGCAGAGGAATGTTGTGGGTGTATTGTTCGGTGAGGGAGGAGAGGGGGGGGGGGGGGGGGGGGAGGGGGGGGCGGGGCAAGGGAGGGTAGCATAGTGTAGGATAAGAAGATTCGTAACCTACATCCCAGCTACATCCCAGCCACATCCCATAAGATAGGTAAGCTACATCCCAGCTACATCCCATCTATATCCATGCAGATAGGTAAGCTACATCCCAGCTACATCCCAGCTATATCCCAGCAGATAGGTAAGCTACATACCAGCTACATCCCAGCAGATAGGTAAGCTACATATCAGCTACATCCCAGCTATATCCCAGCAGATAGGTAAGCTACATCCCAGCTACATCCCATCTACATCCCAGCAGATAGGTAAGCTGCATACCAGCTACATCCCAGCTATATCCCAGCAGATAGGTAAGCTACATCCCAGATACATCCCATCTATATCCCAGCAGATAGGTAAGCTACATCCCATTTATATCCCAGCAGATAGGTAAGCTACATCCCAGCTACATCCCAGCTATATCCCAGCAGATAGGTAAGCTACATCCCAGCTACATCCCATCTATATCCCAGCAGATAGGTAAGCTACATCCCAGCTACATCCAGCTACATCCCAGCAGATAGGTGAGTTACATCCCAGCTACATCCCAGCAGAGGGTGAGCGCATGCGGATAAGGTAATGATAACGCCTGGTGGGGCATGGTGTTAAGGGACCCCTCCGTACGCGGGTAGGGAGCGGTCTTCTACCTCAACTGGACAAGCTACCATCGCGGTTGACAACGACCTACAGCGCCAAGAGCGACCGGAGGGGGAATCAAACCTCCGACTCTTCATCCTCAAAGTGATTTGGTCTACCACTAGACCAATGTATATCACTGAAAGGGGCTAGCGCATGCGGAGGGAGTTGATATCCCAACTCAAGACCCTCTCCAACACCCCAACACCCCAACACCCTGCCAGCCCCACACCCAACCCACCAACCCACCAACCAACACCAACCCCGATGCAGCCACCTACATCCCAGCAGACGGTCAGTGCATGCAAAGGGAGTTGATATCCCAACTCAAGACCCTCTCCAACACCCCAACACCCTGCCAGCCCCACACCCAACCCACCAACCCACACCAACCCCGATGCAGCCACCTGCATCCCAGCAGACAGTCAGCGCATGCGGAGGGAGTTGATATCCCAACTCAAGACCCTCTCCAACACCCCGACTCCCCAAAACCCTCCCACCCCCACACCCATACCCAACAACCTCCCACCCCAACACCCGAGCACCCACACACCCACAACCACACCCAACCCACCCCAACACCAATGCAGCCACCTACATCCCAGCAGACAGTCAGCGCATTCGGAGGGAGTTGATATCCCAACTCAAGACCCTCTCCAACACCCCAACACCCCAATGCCCTCCCACACCCACACCCATAACCAACAACCTCCCACCCCAACACTCTAACACCTTGCCACCCCCAACCCCAACCCACCAACCAACACAACCCCCAGTGCAGCCATCTACATCCCAGCAGACGGTGAGCGCATGAGACACCAACACCCCAACACCCTCCCACCCACACACCCATACCCAACAACCTCCCACCCCAACACCCCAACACCCTGCCACCCCCAACCCCAACCCACCAACCAACACAAACCCCAATGCAGCCATCTACATCCCAGCAGACAGTGAGGGCATGAGACACCAACACCCCAACACCCTCCCACCCCCACACGCACACCCAACCCACCAACCAACACAAACCCCAATGCAGCCATCTACATCCGAGCAGACGGTGAGCGTATGCAAAGGGAGTTGGTATCCCAACTCAAGGCCTTTCTCCCCCCTGCGTGGACCCCTTTAATGCTCAACTCCTTTCTGGACTCTGGCGCCATGGATCCTCCAACGCCCAAGTCGGTGGCTGCGGGGGGACCTCGCCCAAAGGACCCCTCGGTGACGTCCAAGGAGCTGGGGATAGCTGAGCAAGCCTGGGTGGCAGGTAGGTTATCAGGTTACTTGTGAGAGTTTGGGTTTTGGGTTTAGGGTTTGGGGTAGCTGATGCAAGCCTGGGTGGCTGGTAGGTTATCAGGTTACTTGTGAGAGTTTGGGTTTTGGGTTTTGGGTTTAGGGTTTGGGGCAGCTGAGCATGCCTGGGTGGCAGGTATGTTATCAGGATACTGGTGAGATTTGAGGTTCAGGGTTTGGGGTAGCTGATGAAAGCTTGGGTGGCTGGTAGGTTACCAGATTACTTGTGAGAGTTGGGGTTTAGGGTTTGGGGCAGCTGAGCATGCCTGGGTGGCAGGTAGGTTATCAGGTTACTTGTGAGAGTTGGGGTTTTGGGTTTAAGGTTTGGGGCAGCTGAGCATGCCTGGGTGGCAGGTATGTTATCAGGTTACTGGTGAGATTTGAGGTTCAGGGTTTGGGGTAGCTGATGAAAGCCTGGGTGGCTGGTAGGTTACCAGATTACTTGTGAGAGTTGGGGTTTAGGGTTTGGGGCAGCTGAGCATGCCTGGGTGGCAGGTAGGTTATCAGGTTACTTGTGAGAGTTGGGGTTTAGGGTTTGGGGGTAGCTGAGCATGCCTGGGTGGCAGGGAGGTTATCAGGTTACTTGTGAGAGTTTGGTTTTAGGGTTTAGGGGTAGCTGAGCATGCCTGGGTGGCAGGTAGGTTATCAGGTTACTTGTAAGAGTTGGGGGTTAGGGTTTAGGTTTGGGGGTAGCTGAGCATGCCTGGGTGGCAGGTAGGTTATCAGGTTACTTGTGAGAGTTTGGGTTTAGGGTTTAGGGTTTATGGTTTAGGGGTAGCTGAGCATGCCTGGGTGGCAGGTAGGTTATCAGGTTACTTGTGAGAGTTGGGGTTTAGGGTTTAGGTTTTGGGGGTAGCTGAGCATGCCTGGTTGGCAGGTAGGTTATCAGGTTACTTGTGAGAGTTGGGGTTTAGGGTTTAGGGGTAGCTGAGCATGCCTGGGTGGCAGGTAGGTTATCAGGTTACTTGTGAGAGTTTGAGTTTAGGGTTTAGGGGTAGCTGAGCATGTCTGGGTGGCAGGTAGGTTATCAGGTTACTCGTGTGAGTTTGGGTTTAGGGTTTAGGGTTTGGGGTAGCTGAGTATGCATGGGGTGGCAGGTAGGTTACCGGGTTACTTGTGATAGTTTGGGTTCAGGGTTTAGGGTTTGGGGGTAGCTGAGCATGCCTGGTTGGCAGGTATGTAACCAGGTTGCTCGTGAGAGTTTGGGTTTAGGGTTTAGTTTTTTTTGGGTGGGTGGGTTGGGGGGGTAGAGTTTAAGGGATTGCCTGGGTGGAAGGTAGGTTATCAAGTTACTCGTGAGAGTTTGGGTTTAGGGTTAAGGGATTGGGGGTAGCTGAGCACACCATACCCGACCCACACCCTCACCAACCCCAACACCCTCCCATACCCACACCTCACCCACACACAACACCCTCCCACACCCATACCCTCACCCACCCACAACATCCTCCCACACCCCCACACCCTCACACCCTCACCCTCACCCTCACCCACCAAAACTCCCCCACCTGTTCCCAGTTTTGATTGAGGTGTTCAAGGCATATCCCCGCTTGCGCCTGTTACTTATCCAAGGAGCTTTGAAGCGTCTATGTGACCTATGTGTACCTCCTCCCAGCAGTACATGTACTTCTGGCAGCAGTACAACTGCCAACTCAGCATGTGCCGCCAAGTCTGAAGGTAGTGCTGTCAAAAGTACACCTGCCAGATCAGCAGAGGCGTACCTCAATTGGATCATTCGCCTCGTACCCCCTCCACCTGAAAGGTAGGCAGTACATCAAACACCTAAATCCAAAGGGGGGGGGGGGGGGGGGGGGGGGGCAAGAAAGCACAAAAAAAACTGCCGTACCTCATCATCGCTTTAAATAGAGCTTATCCTCGGGATCCGATTACAACTGTTTGTGTGTGTTGTGGGTGTGTGGGGGGAGGGGGAGGGGGGAGTGGGGGGAGGTCAGGGTGGGTATGCGTGGGGGGGTTGTGTGTGTTGAGGTGTGGGGAGTCAGGGGGGGTAAGGGTGAACATTACAACTTTTTTACCCAAAGTAAGTTGAACAGGATGTTTGAGGTCTCCAAAGTTGTTTTGACCCAAATCTTAACTTGCCTAGAACCAACAGATAGCTGATCTAGACCCAATAGAATTGAACGGACAGACCACATATATTTAATCTAGACACAAACAGAATTTAACCGAAACCCAACAGATATTTGAGCTGCACACAACAGAATTAAACCGAAACCCAACAGATATTTGAGCTGCACACAACAGAATTAAACCGAAACCCAACAGATATTTGAGCTGCACACAACAGAATTAAACCGAAACCCAACAGATATTTGAGCTACACACAACAGAATTTAACCGAAACCCAACAGATATTTGAGCTACACACAACAGAATTTAACCTAAACCCAACAGATATTTGAGCTACACACAACAGAATTTAACCGAAACCCAACAGATATTTGAGCTACACACAACAGAATTTAACCTAAACCCAACAGATATTTGAGCTACACACAACAGAATTTAACCGAAACCCAACAGATATTTGAGCTACACACAACAGAATTTAACCGAAACCCAACAGATATTTGAGCTACACACAACAGAATTTTAACCAAAACCCAACAGATATTTGAGCTACACACAACAGAATTTAACCGAAACCCAACAGATATTTGAGCTACACACAACAGAATTTAACCGAAACCCAACAGATATTTGAGCTACACACAACAGAATTTAACCGAAACCCAACAGATATTTGAGCTACACACAACAGAATTTAACCGAAACCCAACAGATATTTGAGCTACACACAACAGAATTTAACCGAAACCCAACAGATATTTGAGCTACACACAACAGAATTTAACCTGCACACAACGGACACAGCAGACCTTGTACCAGCTCCACCTGCAAGATAGGCAGTACATTTATGGCCTAGACCCAACAGATATGTGATCTAGCACCAACAGAATTTAACAGACACCCAACATGTGTCTAACCTAGACACAACAGAATCTAACCAACACCCAACAGATTTTTAACCTAGACACAACAGAATCTAACTAACACCCAACATATATTTAACGTAGACACAACAGAATCTAACCAACACCCAACATAAATTTAACGTAGAAAAACAGAATCTAACCAACACCCAACATATATTTAACCTAGACACATGAGACACAACAGACACAGCAGACTTCATACCCCATACGCCTGAAGGATAAGCAGCACATCATTAACCTACACCCAACAGATTGTATCCTAAACACAACAGAAACAACTGACCTTGTGCCAGCTCCACCTGCAAGATAGGCAGTACATTTATGACCTAGACCCAACAGATCTTTGACCTAGACACAACAGAATCTAGCCAACACCCAACAGATTTTTAACCTAGACACAACAGAATTTAACCAACACCCAACAGATCTTTAATCTGGAAACAAGGGAATGTAACGTACACCCAACATATATTTAACCTAGACACAACATAAGTTAACCAACACCCAACAGATCTTTAACCTACACACAACAGAATTGAACCTGCACCCAACATGTATGTATCCTAGACCCAACAAACACAACAGGCCTCGTACCTGCTCCACCTGCAAGATAGGCTGTACATCTTTAACCTACTCCCAACAAATCTTCAGCCTACACCAACTCCAAACCCCACACCCAATCCACACTCCCCGCCCCGCCCCACCCCCACCCCAGTGCATCCGCCAAGAAGGCTGCTGCTGCCAAGGGCAACTGTGTTTCGGAGCCAAGCTTTAGAGTGCAACAGACTTCATACCTGCTCCATCTGAAAGATAGGTAGTACACATCTCTGACCTACACCAACTCCAAACCCCCCACCCAATCCACACTCCACTCTTCCCACTCCCCACCTCCCACCCCACCCCAGTGCATCCGCCAAGAAAGCTGCTGCCAAAAAGGCTGCTGCAGCCAAGAGCAACTGTTCTGGAGCCAAGCGTAAGAGTGCTGTCATTCCAGCAGAAAGCACAACAGTCACAAACTTTAAACCGCCCACACAATCCCCCCACACAAACCCCACTCCCCACCCCCCACCCCACCCCAGTGCATCCGCCAAGAAAGCTGCAGCCAAGAAGGCTGCGCCTGCCAAGGGCAACTGTTTCGGAGCTTAGCGTATAAACCAACCCTAAACCCAAATGTTAACTTGCCTAGACCCAAGAGATATCTGATCGAGACCCAATACACTTCAACGTACATCCAACACATATTTAAGCTAGACCCAGCTAGACCCAACACATCTTTGACCTACACCAACTCCAAACCCTACACCCAATCCACACTCCCCACCCCCACCCCACCCCAGTGCAACTCTAGACCCAAATGTTAACTTGCCTAGACCCAAGAGATATCTGATCGAGACCCAATACAATTTAACGTACACCCAACATATATTTAATCTAGACCCAGCTAGACCCAGCTAGACCCAACAAATCTTTGACCTACACCAAATCACAACCCCCCACCCAATCAACACTCCCCACCCCCCATCCCACTCCAGTGCATCTGCCAAGAAAGCTGCAGCCAAGAAGGCTGCTGCTGCCAAGGGGAATTGTTTCGGAGCCAAGCGTAAGAGTGCTGTCATTCCAGCAGAAAAGACGACAACGCCCGTGCAGGAAAAGCTTGACAGGCGCCAGCTCATCCAGCTGCTGACAGATGCAGTACAAGGTACAGAGCTGGTTACCGGTTTTATTTTGAAGGTTTTTATGTCAACAACCCCCATGCAGGAGGAGCTTGACAGACGCCAGCTCATCCAGCTGCTGACAGACGCAGTACAAGGTACAGAGCTGGTTTCAGGTTTCAGGCAAAATTAAAACAACGTATACGCGTAGGGTATAAAAGAAACTCCATACTCCTTTGGAAACTTCTTGCCCACTACCTCACGCCACCCCACCCAACCCTCTTTGCCCCACCCCAATATGATATCATATGATGCTGGCAGTCTGAGTAGGCTGAAGTGACCATTTATATACAATATCAATGTACATACAATGTGAATTGTATTACATGTATACAGTTATATTGTATTACATGTATACAGTTATATTGCATTACATTTATACATTTATATACAATATCAATTTATATGCAATGTCAATTTTATTACATTTATACATTTATACGTTTATGTACAATATCAATCTATAAACAATGTCAATTATATTACATTTATACATGTATACGTTTATGTACAATATCAATTTATATACAATGTCAATTATATTACACTTATACATGTATACATTTATTTACAATATCAATTTATATACAATATTGATTGTATTACATGTATACAGTTATATGCAACTAGTACGGTAGCCCGTGTGGCTGGTGGCCACACCTACACACACGTAGACAAACCACCCCCACCCCAATCATAGTACTATGTCCGTTTTGACTTTGGCCACACCTGTTTGGGGCTGGGTTACAGAATGTTTTAAACTTGTACTTCCCCCCACCCCTCACATGAACACACAGCCATGATGTTTCCCCAACTAAAAACACTGTCGCCCCGCGCCCCCCCCCCCCCCTCCCTCCCTCCCGTTGGCCACACCTGTGTTGGGCTGGGTTACATAACGGTTTACGCCGGTTTTCTCTGCAGTGCATGCAAACTGAAAACACTGAAGGACGCATATGCTTTGCGATGGTCTCCCTTGTGCACCCACAAGAACCCACATACCACCGTACTCCCCCTCCCCCGCCCCCCCCCTAGTTCTCTCCACCCCCACCCCACCCAGCCATGTGCCCCCACCCACAAATAAACATACTCCCTTGCTCTTCCTGACATATTTCCTTCCCCCACCCCTTTTCCAACCCCAGCCATCCCTCCAGCCCCTCTCCCTCTCCCCACTCTCATCCTTCCCCTCCCTCCTACATGCACCTACCAGCACACACACACTCCCCTACTTCTTCCTATCTGCCCCCTCTCCAACCCCAATCCCAATCCCAATCCCCAACCCCAACTCCATTTAACAGGACTAGGAGCTGCTGCCGCTGCTGCTCTTGCTGGTGCTGCTGCTACCACCTGTGTACATACTGCTGCTGCTACTGCTGCTACAACCCCAATCCCAATCCCAACGCCGACCCCATTTAACAGGACTAGAAGCTGCTGCCGCTGCTGCTCTTGCTAGTGCTGCTGCTGCTACCACCCATATACCTACTGCTGCTACTGCTGCTGCTGCTGCTGCTACTGCTGCTGCGACCCCAACCCCAATACCAACCCCAACCCCATTTAACAGGACTAGGAGCTGCTGCCGCTGCTGCTCTTGCTAGTACTGCTGCTACCACCCGTATACATACTGCTGCCACTGCTGCCTCCACTGCTGCTGCTGCTTCTATGTCTCCCTCCCAGGCGTTGGGCCAAGCCACTATAGTTTTGTCAGCCCTCCTGAGCAGCGACATCAAATCATCACCTGGGGATCTCACCCACGAGGAAGTGACCAAGGCAGAGGCCCTGCTCCAGCTAGGGTCGACATTCCTTCAAGCCACAGGTGAGTAGCTTGGGGCTAAGGGGTGGCAGGACCAAGGAGGCAGAGGCCCTGCTCCAGCTAGGGTCAACATTCCTCCAAGCCACAGGTGAGTAGCTTGGGGCTAAGGGGTGGCAGGACCAACAAGGCAGAGGTCCTGCTCCAGCTAGGGTCAACATTCCTCCAAGCCACAGGTGAGTAGCTTGGGGCTAAGGGGTGGCAGGACCAAGGAGGCAGAGGCCCTGCTCCAGCTAGGGTCGACATTCCTCCAAGCCAAGTGAGTAGCTTGGGGATGAGAGGTGGCAGGGGGGGGCGGGTGCGTGGGGTCCAGCTAGGTTCGACAACCCTTCATGCCACATGAGTGTGTCTGGTGTTAGTGTGTTTGGAATGACAAGGTGTGTGTGTGGGGGGGGGGGGGGGGGGGGGGGGGGGGGGGGGGGGGGGGGGGGGGGGGCAGCTAAGTTTGACATTCCTTCATGTCTGTATATCCTTTTGACTGTATTCCACATTATGTAAAAGAAAAGCAGCATGACATAATATGAAGACTGTTAGCTTGGGCTGCAGCACACCATCCTACCAGGGAGCTACATAGAAGCTGCCGCACACCATCCTACCAGGGAGCTACATAGAAGCTGCAGCACACCATCCTATCAGGGAGCTACATAGAAGCTGCCGCTCGTAGCTGAAAATAAAAAGGGCTGCAGCACACCTCTCTAGCACACCATCCTACCATGCAGCAAGGTCAGTACTATCTAGGGATGTCAATATCAGAGATTTGATTTTCAGGTACAGGCACCAGCTTCTACGTAGCTCCTCTTCCTGGCTATACAGTGGGCTAGTGCACCTGGAAGCCAGCGTAATTGCTTTGCTAATGTAATGATAACGCCTGGTGGGGCGTGGTGTTAAGGGAGCCCGTCGTACGCGGGTGGGGAGCGGTCTCCTACCTCAACTGGACACGCTACCATCGCGGTTGACGACGACCTGCAACGCCAAGAGCGACCGAAGGGGGAGTCGAACCCCCGACTCTTCATTCTTTAGCGATCTGGTCTACCACTAGACCATTGTAAATCGCTAAAGAGGCTATTGCTTTGCTAGAACTGCTGGATTTGTTGGGGCTTTGCCCAATGGTTAGCTCAGGGAGCTACATCAAAGCTGCCGCTCGTAGCTGAAACTATAAAGGCCTGCAGCACACCACCCTAGCACACCACCCTACCATGCAGCAAGGTCAGTACTACCTAGGGATGTTAACATCAGAGATTTAATTTCCAGCTTTATGCATACAAAATATCGACACAGTATCGTACTTATATGCAGTATGCATGTAAGTTACAGTCCAGGGGTAGGCCAGATAGGCTAAAGGGACTTGCCCAACCGTGGCAGGGGCGGGGCGGGGGGGGGGGGGGGGGGGGCTAGAAAGAAAGAGCATTGATAAACTGAACCCCCACAGAGTACTACTTCTTGCCAAATTGGTCAGGGCTTAAAGCGCTCAAACGTCAAATTGGTCAGCGCAAAAAGTGCAAAAAGCGCAAAAACTTAGCGCTGCGCCCTCAGAGGGTTGAAAAAACTGCGCGAAACGCGCAGAGGGGCTCAATAAGGCAGCGCGGCACCGCGCTGCTGCGCGCGCTTAGTAGTACCCTGAACCCCAAACAATCGTTTTACTGACTAGGGCCCTGAGTTTTACTTGATAACCCTAATGACATGAAATTCTTATTTTATTTGACAAACCTTATTATATAAACTGAGCCTCAAACAATTGTTTTACCAATGAGGGCCCTGAGTTTTCACTTGACAGCCCTAATTATATAAAATCTAATTCCTGCCCCTTAATTATATAAAATCCCCTCATTATATAAAATCCCCTCATTATATAAAATCCAACTCCTCCCCCCTTATTATACCCCCCCCCCCCCCCAACCCCCAACCCCCAACCTCACAATTATGTAAAAAAATCAAATCCCTCCCTCCTAATCATATAAAAATCAAATCACTCCCTCCTAATTATATAAAATCCGACTCCTTCCACCTGCTTGTAGGGACGGGCATATCAAATGATGTCGACCAAATGCAAATATGATATCATACAAATTGTATTATATGATATCAAATACAAATGGTAACTTTGACCTGGTCAGACCGCCAGCAGCATATGATATCATATGATGACATGATACCATCATATTGCCGTTCCTGCATGTGTTCCTGCTGACATTGCAACATAGACTAATAGGTAGGGAACGGCAGAATGAGATCATATATTCGTATGATATCATGTCATCAAATGATATGATATGATGCCGGTAATCTGACTATGCTAAAATTCATTTATTGTATATACATATATAAATATTACCATTTTTAAACGAATCATATGATGCAATTTGTATCATCTCTTATGATATCATACCCGCCTTTGGTCAACATCATATGATATGCCGGATCCTACTAGGTAAGGCTGCAGCACACCACCCTCCCATGCAGTAGGGTCAACAATATCAAATCTGACTCTTGTGTATTGCCGGTGTGCCCGCTGATATCACACTTCGGTCAACAATATCAAGTGAGGTGTGCCCGCTGATATCGCACCACGATCAACAATACCAACGCTGACTCGTGTGTATTGCCGGTGTGCCTGCTGATATCCCACTTAGGTCAACAATATCAAGTGAGGAGTTCCCGCTGATATCGCACCACGATCAACAATACCAACGCTGACTCGTGTGTATTGCCGGTGTGCCTGCTGATATCCCACTTAGGTCGACAATATAAAGTGAGGTGTGCCCGCTGATATCGCACCACGATCAACAATACCAACGCTGACTCTTGTGCATTGCAGGCGTGCCCGCTGATATCGCACCACGATCAACAATACCAACGCTGACTCATGTGTATTGCAGGCGTGCCCGCTGATATCGCAACACGCAGTGTGCTCCCTAAAGGGCGGTACAAGCCCAACCCCACGCTCAGCGGAGAAGAGGCTGGAGGAGGAGGAGGTGCTGGAGGTGGAGGTCGAGAAGGTGGTGGTGGAGGTGGAGGTGGAGAAGGAGCAGAAGGTGGGGAGGTTGTTGGAGGAGGAGATGCTCTTGATTCCACTTCTGAAGCTCTCAGCGGCAATAGGGGTCCTGGGACAAGTGACGGAGGCAGTGATGGGGGGCCTCGGGCAAGTGACCAAGGTGGACCCTCCGCCCCTCTTCCGCCCCCCGCTAAGCGACAGCGGACCCAGGCCCCCCCTAAACGTTGGAGGGTGGCGGACAACTGGTCAGCGTGCGGCATTGGATGCCTCCCGTACTCACTGGACATAAACGGACGCCTGCCTCCTCTCATGGGTCTCCCACCCAAGCGCGCTCCGGAACCGCTCCTCGCCACCCTGGCCGAACACGGGGTGCCTACAGATGGGGGCCTAGCCCAACAAGGATCCAAGGTTGGGGCCATATCACGCAACACTCCTGGTGTGGCCAACCCCGACACTAGCCCTAGCCTGACCCCTCACCTAGACCCGACCCCATTAGGTGGAGCTGAAGAAGACAGGCATGTGATTCATGTGGCTGGGGCCTCTGGTCCTGGGTTTACAGTCCAGCCTGCTCCAGCAGCCGGGGCTGGAGGGGGGCCTACCTTCGAGCCCCCAACTCACATTGACACCTCTGATGTACAAGGGGGGCCTGCCGTAGTGCCCACCACCCACATGGACACTAGCAACGGGCAGATGGGCGATGAATTTGAAAATGAGGAAGAGTACCAAGAGGAGGAGGAGGACGGTCTGACTGACTACTTCTCCTCCTTCGGCTGCGTGGGTGAAGAGAGGGCAGAAGAGGGCAACGAATATGAGGGGGCCTGGGACAAAGGAGGGGGCAGCCATGGTGGGGTGCTTCAACTTGGCAAGTGGCATCTGGCTGGAACTGATGCTGAACACTTAAAACACTCAGCAACTTTCTTGTAGGTGCACCGGCGTGTTGTGTGGCCAGTAATATGAGGGGGCCTGGGACAATGGCGGGGGCAGCCATGGTGGGGTGCTTCAACTAGGCAAGTGGCAGCTGGCAGGATCTGATGCTGAACACTTGAAACACTCAGCAAGTTTCTTGTAGGTGCACCTTTGGATTTGGACTTGGAATCATATAATTCAATTTCCACTGTAGCACAAACTCAGCCCCCCCATGGGTAAACAATTGTTTGGGGTTCAGTTCAGCAGTGCTTTTTCGTTATAGCCCCTCCTTTCATGGTTGGGCAAGTCCCTTTAGCCTATTGTGTAGGAGAACGGCAACATGATATCATATGATGTCATATCATATGATACTGGCAGTCTAGCTAGGC
Organism: Chlamydomonas sp. ICE-L; assembly: GCA_013435795.1. Taxonomy (NCBI): domain Eukaryota; kingdom Viridiplantae; phylum Chlorophyta; class Chlorophyceae; order Chlamydomonadales; family Chlamydomonadaceae; genus Chlamydomonas; species Chlamydomonas sp. ICE-L. The sequence continues at coordinate 25,886,130 of JACBWV010000223.1, read as the reverse complement.
TAAAGTATCCATTTATACAATATCATATGATGCAATTTGTATGATATCATATGATATCATACTCGCCTTTGGTCAAAATCATACAAAGTCCGGTCCCTACTATTGTGTCTACCCCTGGACTGTGACAACATGCATGATCATGGCCCCCGCCCATCTCAGGGGAAGAGTATTAGATTTCAGTCCAGATTTCAGTCGATTTCAGTCCACGTTTGGGACCCATACATCCCTAGGGATCGGCATATCATATGATTTTGACCAACGGCGAGTATGATATCATATGATATCATACAAATTGCATCATATGATATCGTATATAAATGGTAACTTTAGCCTAGTCAGACTGCCGGCATCGTATGATATCATATGATATCGCATGATGACATGATATCATACTGCCTATCCCTATACAACCCTGCTGAAAATGCGAAGGGCTGGAAGAGCCAAAGCATAGCATGAGGTATATCTTTCACTGGAAACTCTTCTTGGACTTGGTTACATAGCTTCAGCCTGAATTTTGGCTGCTCGCCTTCTTCGGCAGTACAATAATTATTACCAGTAAAATGTAAACAAGAACAAAACACTTTTTCTCGTTCATTTTTCTTCTACTTCTGAATGATAAAAACAGTAAAAAATACAATCGTACCCGGATCATACAAATAAAAAAACTCTTCACCCATGTCAGTTACAAACTCTTCACACATGCCAGTTACACACAATTCACTCATGCCGGTTTCACACTCTTCACACATGCCAGTTTCACATTCTTCACACATGCCAGTTACACACTCTTCACACATGCCAGTTACACACTCTTCACACATGCCAGTTACACACTCTCCACACAGGCCAGTTACACACTCTTCACACATGTCAGTTGCAAACTCTTCACCCAGGTCAGGTACACGCTTAATCCCGACCATAACTGTACTGTACTGTAAAAAAGGCAATGATAACGCCTGGTAGGGCGTGGGCAGAGCACGGTCAGAGCGTGGGCAGAGAACGGTAGGTTCCCGTAGGGGAAATCAAACCCCCAAACCTTCGTCGTTAACGCAATTTGGTGTACCACTAGACCAACAGTACCACTAAAACGGACTTACAGGTCTACAATATCTAAAAACTCAATTCAATCAAGACTAAATTTGTGCAGAGCTCAGGATCAAGGTAGCCAACCCCATGTATGATTTTGTTGTAGGGGGTGGGGGTGGATATCCTCAACCTGGGTGGCTTAGATTTGCAAGGTTTGGATGGTCAAATATGGGCCTGAATGTATGTATAAAACAGTCCAGGGGTAGGCCAAATAGGCTTAAGGGACTTGCCCAACCGTATAGGAAGGGGTTAAAAAGAAAAAGCACTGATGGACTGAACCCCAAACAATGGGCCTGAGTTCGTGCTACAGTGATAATTTAATTCTGCAATATGATTAAATCGTCATCTCAGCTGGAATGATAATTTAATTGTGCGATTATTATCGCATTTGTTTATAAATTGTATTATGTGCCGGTATTTCAATCCTCCAAAGGGATCAGGATTCATGACCAGCTTCATACTGGAGTTTTTATCTGAATATTGTGAGGACTCTGCAGTACCTATGAGTTTATTCATTTTAAAGTCCAGGAATAGGATATCATGATGATGGTTACATTTTCCTCGCGCCCTATTGGAAACCAAATGTGCCCGTGGCTTGACGGAGGCAAGGTATATGAAGCTATGTAACCAAGTTCGAGTCCAAGTTACTCTTTCGCAACCTTTGGGAGCGGAACAGATCACTATGGGGGCAAAGCCAGGTTTACATTGAAGCAGGGTTTACATCGTAGCTATATTTTTTACTGCTGACGACGGCGAGCAGCCAAATTGCTGGATGAAGCTATGTACGCAGTTCAAGTTACATTGGAGCTAGGGCCAGTGTGGCAAACAAACAGAAAAACAGACCACGCGGTGATCCCACTAATTCTGGAATGAGTATGCAAGGGCAATGGGCAAGTCCGCTTGGACTTTGATATTTACAATACATGATAAGTACTATGCTAAATACGATATATGACAAGTCCTATGATAAGCACAATATAAACAGCACCTTGTAGGGTTTCCAAGTACAATTTCATATATATATATATATATATATATATATATATGTGTGTGTGTGTGTTCAGACTATTGAAATACATGGTACGATATAGTGTACAATATATTCTACGATATTGCGTATGTATAAATATACATACACAATATCGTAGAATATATTGTACACTATATCGTACCATGTATTGTAATAGTCTGAACACATAGACTTTATACTCATTGGACATGAAGTGCTTGATGCTTGAGTTGAGACCTGGGTTCGAGTACCACTCCTAGAGTCTCATACACCCTCGCGGTGTCAAGTATACTTTAACATGTAATGTAATATAATGTAACTCCCGCCACATTCGAAGGTGGTGGGCGTATTGTTAAGGGGGGTTACTCACAGTCCACGACACCTGGACATCAGCGCAACTAACTGGGCCAGAGTGCTGTGTCGTGGTGACGTGCCCAGGAGGGGACTGTGTGGCAGTGCTGGACCTTAATGGTCCGGGCAAGCAAATGCACTTCCACCACACAATTCGTAGCCGGCGCAGGAATTAGCCCGGGGGCACACCGTGTAGATGTTCCAAGGCTAAAGAGGGAGAATCAGAATGCCCCCCCCCCCCCCCCCCCCCCCCCCCCAAACACACACACACACACCGGCGCCCTATCTATAGCTAAGTGGTGGGGGACCCGAGGGAGTCAAGTTCTAATCCGATCACCCGGTCAATCGTGCAGTTTAGTGTTTTATTTTTGTTTTATGTTTTGTGTCTGAACTAGGGGGTGTTCACACTCCCCAAGTGTGCTCTCACTGGACATCAAGCGCTTCATGTCCGGTGAGTGTATAATTTAGTTCAGACAATCACATATATCGCCTGGTAATCTTGGGGACAAGTAAGATATTGACATCCCTACACATATATTCACATGTTTCATGTACATGTTTCATCCCTACATATTCGTATTCATGTAGATGCATCACCCCTACATATACGTATTCATGTACGTGTTTCATCCCTACATATACGTATTCATGTACGTATTTCATTTCTACATATACTTTTTCACATGTTTGGCCTGCTTGCATGATTCCACACTCTGTGGGGTTACCGTGCGGATATAAGTAATGACACTACGCCAATCACTTTGGGATGTGACGACATCTGCACTCAGTGGGAACAGAGCGACCTTGGCACATAACTATTATCAGTGCTTTTTATTTTTAAGCCCTTCCTAAACGGTTGGGCAAGACCCTTTAGCCTATTTGGCCTACCCCTGAACTGTAACATACATACATTAGCTGAAACAAGCATTTATCTTCCTCAGGGTTTAGTGATAGTGGGCTGCTACTAGCACGTCTACACGTTGACATTTTCCTGGTAAATTTATTTTTACTGCCGAAGACAGCGAGCAGCCAAATTGCTGGCTGGAGCTATGTCACTAAGTTCAAGTTCAAGTCGAGAAAGTGATGGCATACATGCTGTGGGAAGACACCACCATGCCAGATACATGGGATGTAATGACAAAAGCACTCTGTGCTGATACAAGCACCCTGTTGTTTGAGGTAATGCGGATATATTTGTAGCGAAAAAAGCGATGACACTAAGTTCAAGTTCAAGCTGATACAAGCACCCGTGGGGTAAGGCGTATATATTTGTGGCGAAGAAAGTGATGACATACATGCTGTGGGGAAACAGCACTTTACCAGACACATGGGATGTGATGGCACAAGCGATCGGTGCTGGTACAAGCACCCCGTCACGTGGGGTAATGCGGTTATATTTGCAGCAAAGAAAGCGATGGCATACATACTGTGGAGAAACAACACTACGCATGGGATGTACCTGGAATAAGCACTTCACCTCCTCTTAGCTTAGTGGTGTTGTGCTAATACGAGCACTCTTTGGGGCAAGAAATGCGCTTAGATGGAACAAGCACTTCAATCCCTCTTAGCTAAGTGGTGTTGAGCTAATACGGGCACTCATTGGGGTAAGAAATGCCCTTAGATGAAACAAGCACTTCACTCCCTCTGGGCTAAGGGATAGCATGCTGATACAAGCGCCCCGTGGGGTTAGAAACGATGTACATGCTGTGGGGGAACGACACTATGCCAGACACATGGCATGTGACGGCAAAAGCACTTAGTGCTGATACAAGCACCCCATCACGTGGGGTAAGGCGGATTTATTTGTAGCCAAGAAAGCGATGGCATGCATGCAGTGGGGGAACAACACTATGCCAGACACATGGCATGTGGCAACAAAAGCAATCGGTGGGTCTAGGGCGACCTTGGCACGAGAAATGAGCTTAGCTGAAACAAGTGCCTCACTACCCCATGGCTTAGTGATAGTGGGCTGATACAAACACCCTGTGGGGTAAGACAGCTATTTTGTCACAGATTCACAAAGAAAGCAACATACATCGACAACACATGCGCCTTGATGCATTCGAAGACATAACAGAGCTAAGTGATAGGGGGCTGCTACAAGCACCCCACCAGATGGGGTAAGGAGGATATATTTATACCGATGGCAGCGATGACGTACATGCTGTGGGGGAACAATGCTGTGTCAGACACATGGCATGTGGTGGCAAAAGCAATCGATGCTGCCACAAGCACCCCATCATGTGTGGTAAGGCGGATATTTTTGTAGCGAAGTAAGCGATGGCATACATACTGTGGGGAAACAACACTATGCCAGACACATGGGATGTGATGGCACAAGCAATCGGTGCTGATACAAGCACCCCGTCACGCGGGGTAAGGCGAGTATCGAAGTCAGCTATGGCATACATACTGTGAGGAAACAACACTATGCCAGACACGTGGGATGTGATGGCAAAAGCACTTGGTGGGACTAGAGTGACCTTGGCACAAGAAATGTTCTTAGGTGAAACAAGTGCTTCACCCCTTCTTGGCTACGTGATAATGTGCTGATACAAGCAACCTTTGGGGTAGGAAATGCGCTGAGCCGAAACAAGCACTTCACTCCCTCTTGACTGCGTGATAGTGGACTAGCTCCCCGTTTGGTAAGTCAGATATTTATGCCACGATTAAGGCAACAACACACATGCTGTGGGGAAACAATGCAATGCCTGACTAGTAGGATGTGTCAATGAAAGCGTTGGTCACCACTCACCACACAACCTCGTCGCACGACCCTCTCAGAACGATGATTGTCACGCAACCTCAGGTCCTTGCTGTGGGACAAATTCAAAAGCAATGGTAACGTCTGGTAGGGCCTGGATTTAAGAGAGCTCCATCTTACGACAGTCGGGACGGGCTGCTAATTTACCTGGACAAAGCTACCATGACGGTTGACAGCAACCGCGAACACTTAAGCGGACCCATAGGGATAAACCCCCCGCACCTTCATCGTTTCAACGAGCTCTACCAATGGGCCATTCATCAAAACAGGACGTGGGACAAATACATACATAGGGTTGTAAAGTACGATATCGTGAATAGATATATTGTTCAATATATTGTTCAATATCGTGCACTGTACCACAATACACCGTACGATTTAAATACATTGTACGATATATTGTATGATTTTGATTGGTACCCTACAAATACATTGTACGATATATTGTATGCTTTTGATTGGTATATATATTGTATGCTTTTGATTGGTATATCGCACGATAATCTTAGAACCAGAACGATGTTGACAACCCTACAAATACATACATAGACGCTACACTCTTTGGCAAGGCATGAGGTAGAGGGGGCCAGCCCATATGCTTTCGCTGAGGCCAAGTACCGCAGTGTGGTCCCCTTATTGTGGTCTCCTAATTGTGATCCCAATTGTGGTCCCATCACTGTGCGAATGAACAAATAAACTTCCTTGCCTGAATAAGCATCTGCGGCAGTGTTTTTCTTTTCCGCTACGAGCAGCAGCTTCTAGACAGCTCCCCTGGCTGGCTCTTCAACTGGACCTGGTGCAATTCAGTGCACCAGCAAGGTGCAACCATCAGCTGTACAGAAATACTGAAATAGGGTGGTATAGCCCAGCGGCTGGCTCACAGGGCTGCCCAGAAGTTGCTCAGAAAAGCCGCAAATAAAATCCCTGCATATTACCTTCCTGGCCCCTTCAGCTGAACAAGTAGCATCAGACAGGACACCATTTTCTTCAGCTTTCTCTCGGACTTGGAAAGGAGGCTTGTTTTATTCTTCCTCTCAATGGGTGCTTCCTTCTCCTCCTCCACCCTACCCTTGCCACCTTCCATCAGCCCCTTGCCCTTTGCTAGGGGTGATGATATTTCATTTGCTGAATGCCCTTCCACAACTTTCTCTCCTCCCGCATTCATCAGTCCACAAGGGAAAACGCAGGCATTAGGGCCATAGGGCATGGTTGATTCGCTTCCATGCTGCAACTGCATGAACTGACACAAGGATCCTAGCAGCCTCATTGCTGAGCCTTCAGGCCGACCATACCTGTCGCCACCCACAGGCCTGGAATCAGCAGCAACAGCAGCAGCAAAAGCAGCGTCGGAATCAGCAGCAGTAAAAACTGCAGCAGCAGCATACCTGTCTACGCACACAGGCCCGGAAGCAACAGCAGCAATGACAGCAGCAGCGTACATGTCACCGCCTGCAGGCCCAGAAGATGCAACAGCAGCAACAACGACAGCAGCAGGATACCTGTCTTCGCCCATAGGCCCGGAAGCAACAGCAACAACGACAGCAGAAGAGTACAAGTCACCGCCCAGAGGCCCAGAAGATGCAACAGCAGCAACAACGACAGCAGCAGCAGGATACCTGTCTTCGCCCAAAGGCCCGGAAGCGACAGCAACAACGACAGCAGAAGAATACAAGTCACCACCCACAGTCCCAGAAGATGGAACAGCAGCAACAACGACAGCAGCAGGATACCTGTCTAAGCCCACATGTCCGGAAGCAACAGCAGCAGCAGCAACGGCAGCAGCATACCTGTCACCGCCCACAGGCCCAGAAGATGCAACAGCAGCAGCAACAACGACAGCAGCAGGATACCCGTCTCCGCCCACAGGCCCGGAAGCAACAGCAGCAACGGCAGCAGCAGCAACGACAGCAGCAGCAGCAGCAGCAGCATTCCTGTCGCTGCCCACAGGCCCGGAAGATACAGCAGCAGCAACAGCAGGAACGGAAGCAGCAACAGGATTCCTGTCTCTACCCACACGCCCGGAAGATACAGCAGCAGCAACAGCAGCAACGGGAGCAGCAACAGTACCGACAGCAGCAGCATACCTGCCGCCGCCCACAGGCCTGGAAACAGCAGCAGCAGCAGCAGCAGCAGCAGCGACAACGGCATACCTGTCTCCACCCACAGGCCTGGAAGCGGCAGCAGCAGCAGCAGCAGCAACAACAGCAGCAGCAACAACAGCAGCAACAACACCAGAAGGATACTTGCGCCCGCCCACAGGCACGGAAGCAGCAGCAGCAGCAGCAGGATACCTGTGACTGCCCATAGGCCAGGAAGATCCAGACATACTAGCAACCATACGGGCGGAGCCCCAGGGGGTGCCTAGGTCGGGTTTGATGTTTTGATTTAACAGCATATACCTCATCATGCTGGTAGTCCGTCTTCTGCTGTCAGTGCCATAAGACAGGGGCGTAGTCTTCCCTGGCATCTGGTTGCTTGCTGGCAGGTCTTGATTTGACATGAACCCCGTCATGCTCATAGTCTTCCTTCGACTAGCAGTGCCCAAGGGTTGAGACTTAGTGCCTGACAGGTCTTGATTTAACATGAAACCCATCATGCTAGTCGTCCTCCTTCGACTAGCTGTGCCCCAGGGTTGTGACATAGTGCTTGGCAGGTCTTGGTTTGGCATGAAACCCGTCATGCTCGTAGTATTCCTTCGGATGGCTGTGCCCAAGGGTTGTGACATAGTGCCTGGCAGGTCTTGGTTTGGCATGAAACGACGACTCAAGCTCGAAGCCTTCCTTCGGCTAGCGGTGCCCAAGGGTTGTGACGTAGTGCCTGGCAGGTCCTGGTTTGACATGGAACGACGACTCATACCCGAAGTCTTCCTTCGGATAGCTGTGCCCAGGGGTAGTGATAGAGTGTTTCCTTTCAGGTTGCTGTTGGCAGCCAGGTCTTGATTCAACATGAAACCCATCATGCTAGAAGTCCTCCTTTGGCTGTCAGCGCCCAAGGGTACAGACATAGTGTTTCCTTGCAAGTTGTTGATTGCCACATCTTGATTTAACATGAAACCCATCATGCTAGAAGCCCTCCTTTGGCTGTTGGTGCTCAAGGGTTGTGACATTGTGCCTAGCAGGTCGTTGTTGGCTGCCACATCTTGATTTAACATGAAATCCATCATGTTCGAAGTCCTCCCTTGCCTGTAGGTGCCACAGGATAGGGACATGATTAGGGGATAGAAGAGGTAGGTTGACTTAGAGAGTTGTCTTATGTCTATGCGACCATGGTGCTATGTACTTGCAAGGACATAGTAGATGAAGAAGCTACTTGCAAGAACATAGTAGCTGAAGAAGCTACTTGCAAGGGCATAGTAACTGAAGAAGCTACTTGCAAGGACATAGTAGCTGAAGAAGCTATCTGCAAGGGCATAGTAGCTGAAGAAGCTACATGCAAGAATTTGGTTGCTGAAGAAGCTACTTGCAAGGACATAGAAGCCAAAGAAGCTACATAAAAAGGCACTGCTGCTGAAGAAGCAACTTTCAGGGACATAGTCGTTGACGAAGCTTGAATCAACAGATAGTTATTTCATTGTTTTCAGTCAGTGCATTACAAGGGCATGTGTCTTTTGGAGTGGGTAACCCAGACTCAGCAGGATGTGGCCAGCTGCTGCACGGGCATCATAATAGTACATAGTTAGCAGCAATATATACATAGCAATGTGACTCACAAATTCATATCCAGGACATCTGAGAGGTAGGTTGGAAAGTAATCACTCCCAGCCCGCTCAGGAGTAGGATCCCCCCTCGACACATTCACATAGCTGTCTTCTGAGCTGAGGACGTCCTTAGGATCTTCGCCAACATAGTAGTGCAAGTCATCCACACAGGGGTGTGAACCGATGTCCAAAGAACCAACGCTAGGGTTCGTTCTGAAATGCATTGCCAACCTGAAGGAAAGGGGGCATTAAGTGAACCTGTTGACTTGTTGACCTGTGTATCGAACAATGGACGTGGGCGTGGGCGAGGGCGTTTTCTTGCAGAATTGCAGGCATCGCTGATCTAGGGCAGCATAGGGCGACATCATTTTGTCAGCTAGTAGCAGCAGCTGTCTACCGACATTTGTCCCCGACAGCGCAATGGCCGCCGCCTGGACAAGGAAAAGCATTGCAGAATTCCAGGGGAAACACAAGCAACAAAGGAATGACTGGGGGCGTTCCCGCGCGTTATCAGAAGCAACACAACCAACAACCGGTCGACTGAAAGGTGCTCCCGGGCAGTATCCCAGTTTCCGATCGCCTGGCAGCGCAACCAGACAAGAGAAAGATGCCCCGAGCAGGGGCGGGTTGTGAATGTTGATATTACAGCCGAAGGTAGCGAACTGTCCTTAACAAAAAAACGGAACCATCTGGAATTACGAAAAACTATCTTCTACTATAAATTATGTGGGAGGGAGCAGCACGGAGGGGCTTGCGGCTTCGCGGTGCATGGAGGAACTTCAGAGCTATTCCTAGTGCGATACCTCGCGTTCCAATCCGTACGCCCCGCCGAGGCGCAGTTGGTTTTGCTTTCGATCTCTGTATGACTCCAACTCGACAGGAATCCATGAGTTTCAACTAGGGATTCAGCGCTCACCTAATTGAAGCTGCTCTATTACGCGCTGGATGATAAGGTGCGGGATGCCAGTAATGCTGGTGACACCGCTTGCTTTTTGCATCAATACACCGGCGGTCTGAATACAGCCTCAGATTGCACTGACCGCCCTTGTAAACCTGGGGTGACCGGCCCGTCGTGCAACGCTATATGCCAAATGTCTCAGCTTCCACGGTTACTTTACCACGCGCTGCTTCAAGTTCGGCCATCATGCGATACGATCCATGGTTACCTGGCAGGGCCGAGTCAGATACGCTGTCTTGGCTGCACAGAAGCTGCACAGCAACGACTGGCTGGTTTTTCCCGGCTTAGCGGTTTCTCGGCTTACCGGCTCACCATCACCCAGCTTCCGCACAAGTCCAAAACAGTTGACAGCGCAGGTCAGCATCAAGCGACGCCACGACCGAGATCAAGATCAATCTAGAATGACCGCAACGCTCAGCTGGAATTTTTTGTTTGTTGTTTGTTTAGTTAGCGTGTTGTTGATTTGCGAGTTGAGAGTTGTTGAGCAGGGTACTACCTTCTGGCTGTCAATTTGATCTGCCCGTTTCGCGCACTTGCCATTATTTTACTGCCTCCAAAGCGCAGTTCTCTTTTTGAAAGTGCACGTTGTCAAAAAAGCGCACTTACCTCTTTAAAAACTGCGCGTTTCGCGCACCAGTTTTTCAATTTGTGCGCTATTGGTCAATTTTTAGCATGAGCTGCGGTGACACAGGGTGGCAGGGAGCAGGTTGCTGGAAGGAGCAAGGAGACTGGGTAGTGGAAACAGTACAGACATAGGAACCGCTGTTACAAGCTTACACGACCAAATCATTGCTTAAAATAATGTAACAATGTAGCCAAGTCTGTAGATCAGTACGGGTGGGGAACGCCATAAGGGTGGGTAACTCCACTAATGAAAAATACACCTGTGAACCCAAAAGGGGGTCACATCATGTAACAATCCATACAGCAAGTCATAGCAAGGAACTATCCATACGTGACATTTGCCAGCCCAAAGGGGGGTGCAGTATGTAACAAACCGAAAAGCACTGAATGCAAACAAGATCGCAAACTCAATCAATCGTTTAGCGGCGTTTAGGATTCCTAGTACCAAACAGTGTCAGTCACAACTATATAGTCAACAGATAATCTCTCTCGTGGGTACCGCACGAGTAGGGTACTAAGGTGCAAACCGCATGCTGGACCTAGAACAGTGCGTCAAAAAACGAGTCAATCTTGTTTGCCGTGGGGGTTGGGGCAGGACCCTCCCCCCCTGCCACCTGCACTGCCTCCACCACCTCGACTTCCCCCTCCACCACCTCGACTTCCTCCTCTTGCTCATCATCTACCAAATCCTCCCAATATTCCTCATCCTCCTCATCCTCATCCTCCGTCTCTCCCCCCTCAGCATCATCGAACACGATGCTATTCGCAGTGAATTCATCAATGATATCATGGTAGCACTTCTCCTCCAAGTCGGTGAATACTTGCTCCATCAAACCCACCTTGCGCACACTGTCTGTGCTAGGTAGGTAGGCATAAGTGATTGAACATCTCACTCCCCCCCCGAGTAATCGAATTATGTAGCCGAGGCCACATTCAGTTTCAGCCTCATGAGTGCATCAACTGTGTAAGCTTTCAACTTTGACTGCAACCTCCCCTAGATCAATCGGTGGATACTGAACCCCCTTTCAACATCTGTTTTTATCTGGCATACGTCGGTTACTGAGTTGGCATGATGCACACCGATACCTGTTCCCTCCAGGTCCCGTGTTGCCTGCCGCCAGGCCATAGACTAGCTGTGGCCTGCACGTGACTGCAGTACCTTGCAGTACGCATCCGACTTCCATATGATTGCGCCTGTTGCGCGTATTATCTATCCTCCCTTATAGCCTTCTATTGTGTAAACAACTACAACTGAAAACATCTGATGTGTGAGATGGGATTACCAATAGTGCGTGCACAAACTTTTCAAGTTGTGGGAAACCCATGGATTCATGAAAAGCCAGTTGGGCCCATGCTGCGCGAATAACTAGGCCAGGCCCATGCGTGTTAGGCGTCTAAGTGCTGCCTTCATCAACTTGGCTTCAGATTCCATTTGAAGAAGAAATCAGGTGTTACATCAAATAACTTGTGTTTCCTGGCAGGTGTGTTTGGGGTATTTGTTCAATAATGCCTGAATATACGAATCAATTATACAGACCATATGGGGAAGTGACATATGCATCTTCCATATCCATATCCATATGCACTCGGGGAAATTGTCACTACCCCGACTCATATCCATATGCATCTTCCAACTGTACATCATCAAGACCAAGGTAGGTTTTTTAATGCAAGTTCTTTACAACGGTGTAAGCACGATAGCGGAGAAGATTCTATTAAGCGCTGCAGGCGCAATCATATAGAATAGAGATGTGTACTGCAAGGTACTGCAGTCACGTGCAGGCCACAGCTAGCCTGTGGCCTGGTGGCAGGCAACACGGGATCAGGAGGGAACAGGTACCGGTGTGCATTATGCCAACTCAGAGACTGATATATAAATCAGTCAATAACAAGGTTCTTGGTTCGAAGAGCTTGAACGCTGATATGATACTCTTGTCACCTTCGGTGAATTTTGCTTTGATTGCTTGCCCTATAGACTTAGCTAGATCACTAGCAAACCCTTGAATAGCTGGTTTTTCGTATCCACCAGTTCTACGCCTTTTTACCTGTTTGTCTTTCCATCGGCTGACAATTTTATAGCCTCAGTGAATGCTAGAAAACATTGAGTCTTGGCCTTGACTGTAATGAACCTTTGAGGCAAGGTGTGTATGCATTCTGCTGCCTTTTCCTCAACATTCACTGCTTAAAATCCTCGGGTTTGAAAAGTGATGCACAACTGTTGGATACGGTATGTAGGAGATAATATATTTCGGACTATCATGAGAATTGCAACTAATCTTGTATCAGACAGCCTAGTTAAAGCAATGTATCCCTTAGCCCAATCACTCGTCTTCTTCTTGTTTTTCTTCCGGTTTGTTGACTTCTTGAGTGCAACAGCCGAATGATTCGACAAGAAAGAGATGAGCGTGGGTAAGTTGTCGCATAAAACTTCAATGCACTGAATCCTAGAGAACCACCTGGTCTTGTTGAAGAGTGGGAATTTGAATTTTGTAGTATCTCTTCGGCCAGCAAACATCTTCCACTGAGCAAATTTGGGGGGGCTCTTGTTGAATAACGAATGAACAAGTCTCAGAGTACCGTCAATTTTTGTGATATCATCACTCATTGAAATAGCTTTCTGCACTGCTAGAGCTAGTCGGTGCGCGGCACAGTGTGTTGTTATGAGGAAGCAACATTTCTCTTTTAACTGGGTTACTACCCTGGTTAGTACGCCATGGAATGTGCTGGCTCCGTCTGCTGAAAACCCAATTATCCTCAAGGAATCTGGACCAAATGCTGCCATGACCAGAGCTATTGCTCTGACAAAAGAATCAGCAGGAGTTACGTCTACCTTGATCGTGCACAGATACTTTGTTACAGTAGCCCATGTTGAGATATCCAACCACTGGATAAAGAACAGCATGTGGTCCTCTGTTCCAAGATCTGTTGATGTGTCGACCATAGGGGAATATTATGGGCTCTTACCTCCAACAATCTAGACAATACTACGGGTTCGAACCCCGTCGGGAGCGTTTCGGTTCTCACGGTGGCCGTCAACCGTATGAAACGTGACTAGTTCTAGCCTCGTTGCCAACCTCGAGCAAGGTGAGCTTACGAACCGGTGTCGTTAAAACCACGTCCTTAGTAGGGTCAACTGTCCCCGGCAGTGTGACTTACTTGGATGTTCTAATTTTCATTTTTTTTTAGACAAAACTACTTCACTCAAACTGAACAACCCAGCCCGTGCATAGCGTATGTGGGTAAACATTTTAGTTACCAACGCTTCGTGCCCTTGTGCACCTACCACAGCCAACAAACTTGAAACTTGCGCGAAATCGTGCTGTTCGTGCTGTTTTCCCAAGAACGCCGGTCAAAATTGCCGGTTAATCTGACTGGCCTGAAATCTTACCGACTCGTGTTCCATTCCCGTCGGGGGCGGATTACCTCTGAGGGCACTTTTTCGCGTACGCATCTCAGGGTTGTGGACTGTGGACGTGGCGTTTTCGCTTTAGCCTCCTCTGGACCCCCCAGGGGTCCCGGGGCTGACGCCCTAGATTCCCCCCGTGTCTCTTTCCGCCGTCTCTCCGTCTCTCTATCTGTCTGTCCGTCTGTCCGACAGATGTCCAGTTTGAACGATTCCGATCACCTCCGCACCCAAAATTTTTGCTCATAGTTGGAGTGCGCATGACTAGAGTTATCAGCATCGCAGCGGTCAAAATCCTTCGCAAAAGTTGTTCAATGTTTGTAGCTCTATTCGGCTACGAGTAGCTAGCTACTTTATCCACTACTTCCGAAAGTCCCTGCGGTGACTGCTAAATCGATTTTCCGTGTCGCTTGCGACACGCTCTTAGAACTTGTCATTTGTCGTTTCCCTCCTGTCCTGTGGACTCAGTCTAGGGACCTGGAGCATGTCTACGATTTCCCCTTGAAGAATTCGCTTCTTCGTGACTCTCGTAGCTCATTACATCAGCGCTTTGTGCTTGACAAGGAAATCTGCTCTTTCGCACTACCGTAGGCGCCTGTGTTGTTGGGGCTTTAAATTGTTGGCGGCCACACAAAAAAATTGCACCAAATGACTCTGTGCCAGAACTTTGGCGGTAATTTACAATTTGGGAGAAACATAAATTGGCCCAAGTGCCATGCATTGGCGGTTCCATTTTAAAACACATTCTTGGCCATGGCTGCTCCATTTTAAAACACATCCAATGCCCCATAAGCAGTTGTTGTTATTATTACAGTCCACGGGTAGGCCAAACAGGCTAAAGGGACCTCCCCAACCAAAAAGGAGGGGCTAAAAAAGGAATCTTTAGGCTGGTAGTACCGGTAGGCCGAATAGGAAGGGTAGGCCGAATAGGAATAGCAATGGCAGGCTGGTCGAGCTTGTTAAAAAACGAAGAGATGAGAGATTGGCCGGGACGTTGTTGTGGGATAGGGCGGGGAGCACCACCTTGAAGAGGGGACAGGGAGCGAAGGCCCAACGTCCTTGGAGAATCCATCAATTATGACAATATGTAGAAGCGAACTAGCAAGACCACATACCGGTGTTTGACCCTCTCTGAGGCTGTATGTTTGAGTGTGTACTGCACTGTAGTCCAGCTGATCACGCCTGAACGTTGGCGGTTGATCCGTTTTGTGCTCGAACCGGTTTTGGCCTACACGCCTACCTTGCAGGAACATGGCGGTACCCCAACCGCCAAATTTACCGCCAACATTACAGGCGCCTACGGTAGTTCCTGCAGGTTGCGAAGTAGCAACTGTAGCCTAGGGAGTTGCTGCACCTGCCTGCCTCCATGGAACTTCGGGAAGTCAGTGAGCTAATAAGTTCATTAGCCTTACAGGCCACCAAGTTGAATAATAATGGCATGCCATGCTACATTGATTCTTGACCTCCCCAATATTAAATTGCACAGATAAGTAAGCAACTGCTGGCCGACCTCCAGGGGACCCCTACTATTTTAGGAGGGGGACATGTTCCGTGACCAACCAGGAGGCTCCCACCCCAAATCTTGGACCCCCTGACACAATAGGTTGAAAAAACAATGATAACGCCTGGTGGGGCGTGGCATTAACAGGGCCCCGAATTATGGTGGTTGATATCGGGTAGATAAGGTAACAATGTGGGTTGCTGTGCTGAAAGAAGTAACGACAATATGCTAGTTACATGGGACGTGACGACATAAGCACTCCATGGAAAATCGACCTTGGCACGATAACTATTATAAGCTGACACAAGGACTTATCTTCATCAAGGCTACGTGAAAGTGGGACGATATAGGCAAGTTTACATATTCAATTTTCCTGGTAAATCTCATTTTACTGCCTAAGACGGTGAGCAGCCAAATTGCTGGCTAAAGCTATGAATCGAAGTTCGGGTTCAAGCTGATACAAGCACCCGTGGGGGAAGGCGGATATATTTTAGCGAAGAAAGTGATGGCATACATAATGTGGGACCAATGCTGGACACATGGGATGTGATGACAAAAGCACTATGTGCTGATACAAGCACCCCGTCACGTGGGGTAAGGCGGATATATTTGTAGCAAAGATAGTTGTGACATACATATAGAGGGGAAACAACACTATGCCAAACACATGGGATGTAGTTGAAACAAGCACTTCACTCCCTCCTGGCTGAGTGATAGTGTGCAAATTCAAGCACCCTTTGTGGCATGACAGATATCGTAACAAAAATTCACGAAGAAAGCAACAGACATCAACAACACATGCGCTTTGATGCATGTGAAGACTAAACTAAGTAATAGTGGCCTTGATACCGAAGAAAGTGATGGTATACATACTGTGGGGCCAATGCCGGACACATGGGATGTGATGACAAAAGCACTATGTGCTGATACAAGCACCCCGTCACGTGGGGTAAGGCGGATATATTTGTAGCGAAGATAGTTGTGCATACATATAGAGGGGAACAACACTATGCCAAACACATGGGATGCAGCTGGAACAAGCACTTCACTCCCTCTTGGCTGAGTGATAGTGTGCTGATACAAGCACCCCTTGTGGTGCATCATAACAGATATCGTAACACGAATTCACGAAGAAAACAACATACATCAACAACACATGCGCTTTGATGCATGTGAAGACTAAACTAAGCTAAGTGACAGTGTGCTAATACTAGCACCCCGTCACTAGTGTAAGACAAATATATTCGTAGCGAAGAAAACTATGGCATACATGTTGTGGGTAAACAACACTACAACATTGGATAAACAACACTACACCATGGGATGTGACGGAAATAATAACCGGTGCGGATAGAGCAACCTTGGCTCGAGAAATCAGGTAGGCGGAACCAAGCACTTCACTCCATTTGGGCTAAGTGATAGGGTGCTGATACAAGCACGCTGCAGGGTAGGACAGATTTTTGAAACGAATTCACGAAAAAAGCAAAACACATCGATTACACATGCTGTCTGATGCATGTGAAGACTTAACTAAGCTAAGTGATAGTGGGCTGATACCAGCACCCCGTCACATGGGGTAAGGCGGATATATTTGTAGCAAAGAAAGCTACGACGTACTTGTTTTGGGTAAACAATACTACGGCAGACACATGGGATGTGACGACACTAGTAATCGGTGCGGATAGATCGACCTTGGCACGAGAAATTAGCCGAAACAAGTGATTCACCCGCGGAACAAGAGACTCACCCCCTCCTCGCAAAGTGATAGTGTATTGATACAAGCGCCATGTGGGGCTAGACAGATACTGCATCACGAATTCACGAAGAAAGCATCCAACATCGACAACACATGCTCTAAGTGATAGTGAGGTGATACCACCACCCCGTTACATGGGGTTAGGCGGATATATTCGTAGCGAAGAAAGTGATGACATTCATATTGTGGGGAAACAACACCATGCTACACACATGGAATGTGAAGACAAAAGCACTCAGTGCTGATTCGAGCATCCCGGCATGTGTGCAAGGCGGATATATTTATATCGAAGAAAGCGATGATTTTGATATTATATGGGGAAACAACACCAAGACATGCACATGGGATGTGACGACCAACACACTAGGTGGGAATAGAGTGACCTTTGTACGAGAAATTAGCTAACTTGGACCAAGCACTTCACTCCCTCTGGGCTAAGTGATAGGGTGCTAATACAAGCACCCTGTGGGGTTAGACAGATATTTTGTAACTACTTCACGAAAAAAGCTACATACATCGACAACACATGCGCTTTGATGCATGTGAAGACTAAACTAAGCAAAGTGATAGAGAGGTGATACCAGCAACCCGTCACATGGGGTAAGGCGGATATATTTGTAGCGAAGAAAGCGATCACATACATACTATGGGGAAACAACTCTATGCCAGACACAAAGGATGTGACGACAAAAGCTATCAGTGCTAATACAAGCGCCCGCATCACGTCGGCTAGGGCGGATATATCTATGGTGAAGAAAGCGATGACGCACTAATTGTGGGGAAACAACTCTATGCCAGACACAAAGGATGTGACGACAAAAGCTATCAGTGCTCATACAAGCGCCCCCATCACGTCGGCCAAGGCGGATATATCTATGGTGAAGAAAGCGATGGCGCACATACTATGGGGAAACAACTCTATGCCAGACACATAGGATGTGACGACAAAAGCGATCAGTGCTGATACAAGCGCCCCCATCATGACGTCTAAGGCGGATATATTTGTAGGGAATAAAGCGATGACATACATACTGTAGGGAAATAACACTATGCCAGACACAGGTGTGATGACAAAAGCACTTGGTGGGACTAGAGCGACCTTGGCACGGGAAACTTTCTAAGCTGAAACAAGTGCTTCACTCCCTCTTGGCTACGTGATAGTGGACTGATACAAGCACCTGTGGCGTAAGACAGATATTTTTGTCACAAAGAAAGCAACAACATACATGCTGTGGGGAATCAATGCAATGCCTGATTAGTAGGATGTGCCAATGAAAGCGTTGGTCACCACACAACCTCGACATCTCGTTGTAAGACTCTCTCAGAACGATAATCTTCACACAACCTCAGGTCTTTGTTGTGGGACTAATACAAAAGCAATTATAACACCTGCTAGGGTATGGTATTAAGGGAGCTTCGTCTTACGGCGGTAGGGAACGGGCTGCTAATTTAACTGGACAAAGCTACTATGACGGTTGATAGCAATCGTAAACACTCAACCGCACCCCTAGGGATTCAAAAGCTGCACCTGCATCATTCGAACGAGCTCTACCACTGAGCCATTCTTCGAATCTGGATGTGGGACAAACACATAGGGTTGTCAAGTGCGATATCGTGAATAGATATATCGTACAATATATTGTTCAATGTCATACACTATTGCACAATATACTGTACAACATACAAATATATCGTACAACATATCGAATGATATTGTATGGTATATTGCACAAAGATCTTGAAACCAAGACGATTTTGACAACCCTACAGATACATACATAACCGTTACGCGTTTTGGTGAGGCATGAGGTTGAGGGGGCCAGCCCATTTGCTTGCGCTGAGGCCAAGCACCGCAGTGTGGTACTCATATTGTGGTCCCCTCATTGTGATCCCCTAATTGGGGTTCCCTCATTGTGGTCCCCTCGGTGTGCGAATGGACAAATAACCTTCTTTGCCCCTTCAAGTGAACAAGCATCGGCAGCAGTGCTTTTATTTTCAGCTACAACCAGCAGCTTCTAGGCAGCTCCCCTGGCTGGCTATTCAACTGGACCTGGTGCAACTCAGTGCACCTTCAACTGGACCTGGTGCAACAATCAGCTGCCCAGAACTACTGAATTTGGTGGTATAGCCCAGGGGCTGGCTCACAGAGCTGCCTAGAAGTTGGGAAGAAAAGCCCTGCATATTACCTTCTTGGCTCCTTCAGCTGAACAAGCATCAGAAGACATGAGGACATCATTTTCTTCAGCTTTCTCTTGGACTTGGGAAGGAGGCTTGTTTTATTCTTCTTCTCTACAGGTGCCTCCTTTTCCTTCTCCACCCAACCCTTGCCACCTTTGATCAGCCCCTTGCCCTTGGCTGGGGGTGATGATATTTCATTTGCTGCATGCCCTTCACCAACTTGTTCTTCGCCCGGATTTATCAGTCCACAAGGAAAAACGCAGGCACCAGGGCCATTGGGCATGGTTAATTCGCTTCCACGTTGCGACTGCATGGACTGACACATGGACCCAAGCAGCCTCATTGCCGAGTCTCCAGGCAAAACGTACCTGTTGCCACCCACAGGCCTGGAAGATGCAGCAACAGCAGCAGAAGCAACAGAAGCAGCAGCAGTAACGACAGCAGCAGGATACCTATCTCCGCCAATAGGCTCGGAAGCAACAGCAGCAGCAGCATACATGTCTGCGCCCACAGGCCCAGAAGCTGCAGCAGCAGCGACCGCAGCAGCAGGAGGATACCTGTCGCTGCCCACAGGCCCAGAAGCAGCAGCAGCAGCAGCAGCAACGGTAGCAGCAGCAGGATACCTATCGATGCCCACAGGCCCAGAAGATGCAGCAGAAACAACAACAGCAGCAGGACGCCTGTCTCCGCCCAAAGGCCCGGAAGCAACAGCAGCAGCAACGGCAGCAGGATACATGTTGCTGCCCACAGGCCCAGAAGATGCAGCAGCAGCAGCAGCAGGACACCTGTCTCCCCCCACAGGCTCGGAAGCAACAGCAGCAGGAGCAACAACAGCAGCAGGATACCTGTCTCTGCCAACAGGCCCGGAAGATGCAACAGCAGCAACAGTAGGAGCAGCAACGGGAGCAGCAGCAGTCACCACAGCAGCAGCATACCTCTCGCCGCCCACAGGCCTGGAAGCAGCAGCGACGACAGCAACAGCATACCTGTTGCCACCCACAGGCCTGGAAGCAGCTGCAGCAACAGCAGCAGCAGCAGCAACAGCAGCTGCAACGACACCAGAAGGACACCTGTGCCCGCCAACAGGCACAGCAGCAGCAGCAGCAACGACAACAGGATACCAGCGACTGCCCACAGACATGGAAGATCCAGACATACTAGCAACCATACGGTCGGATCCCCAGCGGGTGCCTTGGGCGGGTTTGATGTTTTGATTGGACAGCATATACTTCATCAGGCTGGTGGTCCGTCTTCTGCTCTCTGTGCCACAGGATAGGGACGAACTCATCCCTACAATGCGGTTGTTAGCTGCCAGGTCGTGATTTGACATGAAACCCGTCATGCTCGTAGTCTTCCTTCGGATAGCTGCGCCCAAGGGTAGTGACGTAGTGCCTAGCAGGTTTCTGTTGGCTGCCAATTCTTGACTTAACATGAAACCCATCATGCTAGTCGTCCTCCTTCGACCAGCTGGGCCCCAGGGTTGTGACACAGTGCCTGGCAGGTCTTGATTTGGAATTAAACCCGTCATGCTTATAGTCTTCCTTCGGATGGCTGTGCCCAAGGGTTGTGACATAGTGCTTGGCAGGTCTTGATTTGACATGAAACCTGTCGTACTCGTAGTCTTCCTTCGGATGGCTGTGCCCAAGGGTTGTGACATAGTGCTTGGCAGGTCTTGATTTGACATGAAACCCCTCGTGCTCGTAGTCTTCCTTCGGATGGCTGTGCCCAAGGGTTGTGACACAGTGCTTGGTAGGTCTTGGTTAGGCATGAATCGACGACTCATGCTCGAAGTCTTCCTACAGCTAGCTGAGCCCAAGGGTTGTGACATAGTGCCTGGAAGGTCTTGATTTGACATGAAACAACTCACGCTAGAAGTCATCCTTCGACTAGCTGTGCCCAAGGGTACTGACATATTGTTTCCTGGCAGGTTGTTGTTGGCTGCCAGATCTTGATTTAACATGAAACCCCTCATGCTAGAAGTCCTCCTTTGACTGTCGATGCGCAAGGGTAGTGACTTAGTGCCTGGCAGGTCGTTGTTGGCTGCCACATCTTGATTTAACATGAAACACATCGTGCTCGAAGTCCTTCCTTGCCTGTAGGTGCCACAGGATAGGGACATGATTAGGGGATAGAAGAGGTAGGTTGATTTAGAGAGTTGTCTTGTGTCTACGATACCATGGTGCTTCTTGCAAGGACATTGAAGCTGAAGAAGCTACTTGCAAGGACATTGTAGCTGAAGAAGCTACTTGCAAGGGCGTTGTACCTGAAGAAACTACTTGCAAGGACATTGAAGCTTAAGAAGCTACTTGTACGGGCATTGTAGCTGAAGAAGCTACTTGCAAGGGCATTGTACCTGAAGAAACTACTTGCAAGGATATAGTAGCTGAAGAAGCTACATGCAAGGACATTGAAGCTCAAGAAGCTACTTGTGAGAATGCTGTAGCTGAAGAAGCTACTTGCAAG
Organism: Chlamydomonas sp. ICE-L; assembly: GCA_013435795.1. Classification (NCBI taxonomy): domain Eukaryota; kingdom Viridiplantae; phylum Chlorophyta; class Chlorophyceae; order Chlamydomonadales; family Chlamydomonadaceae; genus Chlamydomonas; species Chlamydomonas sp. ICE-L. The sequence continues at coordinate 25,864,340 of JACBWV010000223.1, read as the reverse complement.
GACATAGTAGCCAAAGAAGCTATTGCAGCTGAAGAAGTAGCTTCTAGGGACAATGTCACTGATGAATCTTGAAGCAACAGATAGTTATTTCATTGTTTTCAGTCGGTGCATCACAATTGCATGTGTATTTGGAGTGGGTAACCCAGACTCAGCAGGATGTGGCCAAGTGCCGCACGGGCATCATCATAGTACATAGTTTGAAGCAAAACATTGTAATGTGACTCACACGTTCATATCCAGGACATCCGAGAGGGAGTTTGGAAAATAATCACTCCCAGCCCGCTCAGGAGTAGGATCCCCTCTTGACACTTGCACAAAGCTTTCCTCTGTGCTGGGGACGTCCTTAGGAACTTCGCCAACACAGTAGTGCAAGTCATCCACACAAGGGTGTGAAACGGTGTCAAAACAACCAACGCAAGGGTTCATACTGATTTCCCTGGCCAACCTGAAGAGAAGAGAGCAAGAAATGTACCAGATGAGCTGTGTATCTAACAATTAACGTGGACGTGGGCGAGGGCGTTTTCTTGCAGGTATCGCTGATCCAGGGCAATATAGTGCGATATCATTTGGACAGCTATGACTGAGTGACTCGTAGCAGCAGCTGTCCCCGACAGCGAAATAGCCGCCGCCTGGACAAGGAAACGCATTGCACGAGCCCAGAGGCAACACAAGCAACAAAGGATCGACTGGGGGGCGTTCTCGCGCATTATCAGAAGCAACACAACCGACAGGCGGTCGAATGAGAGGTGCTCCCGGGCAGTATCTCAGCTTCCAATCACCTGGCAGCGCGACAAGATCAGAGATAGATGCCCCGTGCAGGGGAGGATTGTGAATGCTATTAACAAAAAAGCAGTAGCACCTGGACCTACGAAAAATATCTTCAACTAGCACGGAGGGGCAAGCGGCTTGGCGGTGCATGGAGGGACTTGGGAGCGTTTCGTAGTGCGACACCTCACGTTCCGTTCCGTACGCCACGCCGATGCACAGTTGTTTTGCTCTCGATCTCTCTATGACTCTACCTCGACAGGATTCAATGAGGTCTAGCACGGGATTCAGCACTCACCTTTTTGAAGCTGCTCTATTACGCACTGGAAAAGCCAGTGATGCTGCTTACACCGCTTGCTTATTGAATCAACTACAAAAGTGCACTGCCCGCCCTTATCAACCTGGGGTGACCGGCCCGTCGTGAGGTTCAAGTGCATGTGGATTCCCGTGGATTGGACCTTTTGGATGCTGATCATTTATATTCCGCTGTGGGCGTGTTTCCAGTGGCGCAACAGTTGAAATCTGAATAGTAGGCCCTCAAACCTACAGTTGAAATTTGAGGAGCCGAGCTGGCCGAACAGTGTAATGTCTTTGCGCAGGTCAGCAGTGTTGTCCATCACTGGCGCTCTGGTCCATCAGAGGGTCCAGCGCTGCCCCCCTGCAAGTACATCCTGCGTTGACCCTCCCTGTTCGAAGTATCCTCCTATGCGTTGGAGAAGGTGGTCGAGCCTGGACCGCAGGTACCTGCCTCTGTCGCTTCTGCTGCTGCTCAACTTGTAGTTGTAGCCTCCCATGGGGAACTTCCATTCCGGGAGGGATGTCAGCCATACTTGCGGAAGCAAGAGCGGACGAGGAAATGAGCAAAGCAAGAGAGATAGGAAGGAAGAAAGAAATATCGATCCAAAAGGGGCGTACTTAGAATGCGTCGCAAAATTGAGCCGCGAAATGTTCGCCGATGTTCGGACTCGGAGTCGGATCTCGGCGATCAGGTGCAGTTGCTTGCTATTGTATTGCTCTTGTGAGTAGAAGCTCAGCCCTTTTGTCTGGTATGTTGGTTGCAAATGCCAACTGTTGACTGAAATGCCGTTGGAGCCTCCGAAGGCCTGATCGGGGGGGTTAAGCTAGGGCCAGATTTGGTTACACGTTTTGGCATGTCTCTAGGTCAGTGGCAGTTTTTTTTTTTTTTGCGACCCGTCGCCAAATCGGCGACCCAGGGGCGACCACCGTGCGACGCTCAGGTGTGCGAGTTTAAGGCGAAATCGGCCCTTGGTCGCCACAAATGCGACCGCGAGTAAGTGATTTGTGCCCGGGGTCGCCACCTTGGTCGCACCTGGGTCGCACGGGCCCAGCCCAACCCAGCTAGCTAGCTAGCTCTAAGCGACTAAGCCAGCTCTTCAGAACCGAAAGAACTGAAAGTGACCCCTGAGGCCAACTGCCCAAGCCAGAAAGTACAGTAGTGCAGCCCGTGGAGTTACTCCCGCGTTCCAACTTCCACGAGGGGTGAGGGGTGGGCACCGTTCCAATCAAGCTTAGTTAGTTGAATTGTTGATTATTGCGCAGGCGGTATCTGCCAAGCGCAGTCGCGGCAATGACAAGTTTGTCGCTCGTCTTCAATCCAGTCGCGACTACTCCTTTGAAACCCGTTAGAAGGGCCATGCGAGTCTATTCGCACCACCCACCTCTCTCCCATCGTCCTACCAAAGCACCGCGGTCCTACCAAAGCACCGCGGTCCTACCAAAGCACCATCTCTAGTCGTCGAATTCATGGGAGAAGTCGGACCTTGGGCGCGCCCCCCTCCCCCTCAACCCCTGCCTTAGGGAAATTGCTTGGACAGAGGTGTAGGCCCCGGGTCTAGGCCGTGCCAGCAGAGGTTGCACCAACAAAGGAGACAGGTGTGAGGAGGGTGTATGTGTGTGAAAACCCCCCCACACCCACACACCCACACACCCAAATGCTAACACCACAATTGATAGTATCACATTTTGCATGATGTGAAAAGATCGAGTAGACCCTTTTCTTATGAAGCGCAAGGAATGTGTATTGATGATAACTTAATAGTGAGTATGTTTTAGGTTGGCCGGAATGTTGGGGCTAGGTTGTAGTACTAGACCCAGTGGTTACTTTTCTGTACAATTAGGGGCTTGACAAAGTTGTTTCAAACCAGTGTAACACATGTCATCCATGTGCAAAAAGCATGCATTATAAGCCCTCCCCCCCCAAAAAATCCGGGGGGCTACGCCCCACGAACCCCCCTTAAAAGTAGCGGCGCTTTGTGTCGAGCGCTTCGCGCTCGACAGACGGTGCTACCGCACCGTCCCAGAATGAGGCTATGGTCGCCACTTGTGGCTACCAAATTGACCTCCAGATTTCTGAAAAAAAAAAACTGGTCAGTGCTGGTTCGACTTGCACAAGATTGTTTTTTTATATACCTTTAGTCGACAGCTTCGTGGTGAAGTACAGCAAAAATATTTGTGTGCAAGTCGAGCCAGCACCTCCAAATAGTGGCCTCTACATGCCCCGAATAGACGAAAATTGGGCAAAAAAGTTACAAAAATTTCACTTTTTTCGAGCCAAAATTTCTAGCTCGACTTAAAAACACCCTCAGCCAAGATGCAAAGCATTTTTGAAAAAGACAAACCTTCCCGCTCTGGGTTTCAGATAGGATTTGGCACAGATCGTATAATTTGACAAAAAATGTGTCAAAAATGGCACATATCTTGTGTTTCAGGAGTTTTATACAAGTTGGAAACTCAATCCAAGTTGCTGAGCACTAGTTTGCACCCAGCAGATTCTACCCAGGTGGATTTGGTGTAGAAGTTGAGAAGGTCGCCCATTTGACACACAAGCACCATGCCACGCCATTCCCAGCCCTCACAGGCTGGCTAACCGACTCGCAGCAGTTGGAACGAGAGGCAGAATCACGCAGTTTCTGACAATTCAATTACAGGCAATATGATGGATGGCACAATTTGATGGCGATTGATCGATTCCCTGCTCGATCTGTGCCCTGTTGAGCTCGCGTCAGTCACTCACGTGCGATCGTGTATCCTCGGGACTTCCGGGCAGCTTTCGCCACTGACCACGGCAGGATGCGAAAATGCAATGTAAACTCCGGAAATTGCTTTGCGTTTGCTTTTGGTCTTCACGGAGACATCGGAAAAGAAATAACCAGTTCTTGGCCTGGGGTTAAACTAACAACGAGCTTATGGCGTTATTTTTTTTTCTTACAGGGGGCTGCGCGTTATTTTTTTTTCAGGGGCTGTACAAAAACGTACAGCTTGGCCAGTTAAACTAACAAGGGGCGGCAACGATCTGGGGCGGAGGATGCAACCGTGTCTGTCTACGTGTTCGCGCGGCATCTCCGCTTAACCCCCCCGGCCACGGGGGTGGTCCTCCCGTCGGTACGACGGGCTCAGATGCTAGTAGTCTAGTCTAGTACTAGTCTAACAACTGACACATCCCAGATCTGGGACGATCGGTGCCGGGCCGTGCCAGGCTATAGCTGACACGGATGCGGGTATCGGGTAGGGTCGGGTAGGATCTACCCATCAAGGAATCGGTAGCTAACTCGAGAACTCGGTAGCTGGCCTCGAAAACGTCTCATCAAACATCTCGTCTTCGTTCATCCGTCTCATCTGCTAACTTAAAAAAAATGCGCAGCACAGGCTGAGTTTGTAACAACCTGACAGACGGTACATGACATGATGCGGCCCTGAAAACGCCAATTCATGAAGTCACTTTGATTTGGCGAACCGGTACTACTTTCTTGCACGCATCTCGATCATGAACGTAGCGCTTACCCCCCCCCCCCCCCCCCCCCCCCCCCCCCGGGTGGGCCCTATGGGGAGCACGCGCGACAACAGGGGTCCGGAAACCCGTCCCCATGTCCAACTTTCTAACGCGTCTTGATTATTTCAATTTAACCGCACACATCGCATCGAATGTATCCCTATGAGCACATAATGATTGAATTGTGACAATCCGACGCAACTTTACCCACTGAACATGTTCAAATCCGAAGCCTCGAAAATCAGCTTTCTCTAGGGAGCGCAGCTACTGCCCCCAAATGACTAGATAGTCGAGTATGGTCCTAGGAAGTCATTATATTCGATTTGAATCACTGTGCATCGACCGGAGATGGAGGTCGGAGGGTCGCGAATAGCTGTATAAACCCTCCGACCCCCGTGAGCAACATGCCGAAGTTGCGAGGAGCTCAATTTGACGCTGCATATATGCAATGGGCGACTAGCGAACCTTGTGTCGTGTTTGGGAAGTAAGCTACCCATGTTTTCCCTCAAGAAGCTCATCAAGACCGACGAGTGTTGCATACGAGGGTCGACCCAGCATGGCCTTAGACGACGTAAAGCTAGCCAATGGGGTCTCATCAGAATTGCATAATCAGATGTGGCATTGGCTCCCGAGGAGGACAGGCTGGAGGTTTTTGAGGAACCGCAGAAGAATAAGAGCCATGAATTCATTAACCCCAAACATGCTCATGCAAACACTATTGATCACACGCGCACATCCAGCTCCCACCCGGCTTCTCACCCCCAACTCTAGCATGGCTACCAAAAATATGTATGATGAGGAACTCCAGGTCTGGCTGGCTATGGCAGGCTATCATTTTGATGCATTGGTGCTCCGCATCATTGGCCTCCAACACCAAGCATGGGATTCACCACACCTTCCTACAATGGCGCGCACCGCTCGCATGGAGAACATGCATTGGCTGATCCGTGAGGTCACATTGCCCACACTGCAAGACCATGTGTCAACGTTGGCCAAGTGGGCCATCAAGAGTTCCAAGTGCATGGGCTTTACCACAGAGTTGTTGTTTGTGTTCATGGCTATCAGCATGAATTGCGGTGCTCTCACGCGTTTTATGACTTGGTGACTACTTATGTACTCCCTTAGAACTATCGGTACAGACAGTTTTACTGTCTGTACTGTGTCAGCTGCCCATAGACACGGTAGCAGCTTCCTGTTAGCTGCGTCACCGTGTTCTTCTGACACGCGCTGTCTAGCCTGTACCCGGATCAGGTTCCAGGCTGCCGCCCCTTTCCTCCACTGGTGTCCCTTTATGGTTCCCCCGTCCTTTGTAATTTATTCTCGTCTCCGTGGACGTATAGATTGGCGCGTCTGTTCCGCTGCAAACATCTCTGTCCACTCTACGGAGTGTATTAAAGCTGATAGGTTACGGGCTCCTCATTTACTACCACTGCTTTTCAAATGCAACTTCCGCGAGGGCCTCCTGCCGGCTTTGTGAAACTCACTGATCAAAATGGTGTTTCTTGGTCGCGCGGGATTCGCAGTGTCACCGTTAGCAATGGCTGCGACCATGTCCTTCCAACAGAGGTCAGGGTTCCTTTTGATTGGCTTGATGATTGCGCGCCAGTAGCCTCTGCTGCCGGAGAGGAGGATCCTTCCGCCATCGTGGAAGTAACCCCCCCCAGTCATTCCTCCATCTTCCCTTCTTTTTCCTCCCCTGCCGTCTGTCGCCTCCTCCCGTCTGTCGTAGATGACTGTGCCGTGCAGACTCAAGTCGGCGACTAGCCTGGACATCGGTGGAGGTTCCCCGTCTTCGTCTGCTCGCGTCCTTGACGTCGCTAACATTTCTCCGGTGTTTGAGGCTCTGCTTGCGAACCCGGAGGTTGCCAAGCCGACCAAGCTCCATGCTGATGTCTACGTCGTCTGTGACCCCCTTTGCTCTGCCCAGCCGACGGTCGGCTACTAGCATGAGCTTGCGCTCTAGTGGCTCTGTGCTACCTTCTAGAGAATTTTTTCGATCAAGCTGGCGGATCGCCGGCACTGCCGTAGGGTTCGCCAGAGGACCTACGCGTCTGGACCTGGAGATTCTGGAGGTGGTAGGAAGCAGGGGGGTATGGTCAGCACCACTACGGGTGCTGCTCCCTCTACCCCCCAACCGGGTGTCGCAGCGCCGGTCATCGCCCATGCTGGAGGCCGACGTGGACGCCGTCCTGGCCCTAGTCCAGCGGCCGTGGAGGTTCTTTGGCATGATTACTTGGTGGATATTTTTCTCTCTTAGGATCCTTGGGACCCCTGGGTGCGTTCCGTGGTTCGACAGAGGTCGCGTTCTTTGTCTTACCGTGCCCCTTGTCCTTCCCCTGGGTGCCCTCCTTCGGTGTATGCCTCAGCTACATGAGTTTGTGTTCAAGTGTTTGAGTTCTGATAGGGCTTAGGATTTTTTAGTTAAGTGGTATCGAGTAATGGTTGATCTCGATTAGTTGTGGCGGTGCTTATCGATGGTTTACACTGCTCAGCAGAATGCAACGGTGGAGAGGTTTAATGGGGTCTTACAGAGTGTAGCTAGGAGTATCCACTTGGAGTCTAAACTAGCTAAGTCTTTCTGGCCCTATGCCTTCCTAAGTGCTTGTTACCTTCGTAATCGGCTATACAACTAGGGTGACAAGACTCCATACAAGTTGTTCTTTGGGGTTCTACCTGATGTGTCGTTGTTGTGTGTGTTTGGTTGCCCTTGCTATGTCACCTTAGTCAATGGGAAGAAACGCAACAAGCTAGACGAAAGGGCGTTATTTGGTAGACTGGTTGGGTATTCCCTGGTGAGTAAGGGTTATTTTGTTTGGGTTCCGAAGTTGCGCCAGGTAGTAGAGAGTCGTGATGTACTCTTCTAAAAGCAGTTCAGCTATAACTGCATACCTGGGCTATCCCCTTATGACGGGTCCCCGTATGTTTCTCGCATCCCTGCTGCCATCAACGGACACATGCTTGATTCTGCAGGAAATGCCTTAGACCCTTTACCAACCCCAATTGTCGACCGCTGCCCTGGCCATGGGATGAATTTGCGTCCCAGGTCAGGGGCTGATGGTGCTGTATTGCGTGTGAAGGTACTGGGCGGGCGGGATTCTGATGTTCCTTCAGGCAACGATTTACCCGAATCTCAGGGGGTCGCCAGGCCCTCCTCTGCGCCACGTTCCGTCGGTGAAGCTCTAGGATTTGGACAGCCTCAGGTCATAGTGGAGCCTGTCATAGGTCCACAGTCTACTAGTTGCCACCCCCCGTCCACCTGTTCGGATGGCTCGCGGGCGTTGTTGATCCCTTCGCCTCCTGACGTCCCTGGTGGTTTATACCGGACAAGGCATTGTGACGATGTAGCCGTCACCGAAAGTGTGAGTGATGACCTTGAACACTGGTCTGGCTCTGATACTGCGTATGGCTGGGGTGTACCGGTCGACCCAGGATTCATTGATTTAGAGGCAAAGAAAGCCGACCCATTTCAACCAGGCAGTAGTTCTGCACTGTGGACTGTACTACTTGATACTGCTGATATTGCTAATACACATGCTGCTCATGTACAAGTAAACTGCTTGTACGTGGGGGCATATATTTCTACCTCATCTGAACTAACCTATAAAGCTGCCATGCTTCCTACCAACCCTGACAAGGATCCTGTCTGGCAGGTGGTTATTTGTGAAGAAGGTTGGGGTTGATGGTTCTGTGCGCAAGGCACGTTTTGTGGTCCGAGGTTTTCTGCAGCGTCCTGGGCTGGACTTTCATGATGTATATGCCCCCGTCTCTTCTAAAGCAGGTCTGAGGGTACTCCTTGCTGCCATCACTCATAGAAAAATGTTTGTTCGGCAGCTGGATATCAAGACTGCATTTCTGAATGCTAAGTTGGAACCTGGACTTGACTTGTACTGCCACCAGCCTGAGGGCTTTAAGGTACTTGGTCCTAACGGTGTTCCCCTTGTGTGCAAACTGATCAAGTCCCTTTATGGTTTGAAGCAGGCGCCCAGGGCTTGGAGTATGGATGTCAAGCGGGTTTTGGTTGCACATGGGTTTACTATGTGCAAGGCAGAATCTGCTCTGTATTTTAGGAGGGATTCTTTTGGTGGGTGGAGCTATGTCCTGACCTATGTTGATGATTTTATCTGTGCTTTTAGTGAGCTGGCTTTATATGCTTTGCTGATCAAGGCTATGGAGGCTGCTGGCTGGGAGGTCAAGGAGATGGGTGTACCGGTTCAGTTCCTCTCATTGGACATGAACGTTACACTTGACTCTGATGGCAGGTGTGTTCAGATCAACCTCTCCCAACACTCCTACATTGTTGATCTGGTGGAGCAGTTTGGTCTCACTGCTGCAGCCAAGCCCAAGTTTTCTGCCCCCATGGCCAAGTGCACCGTCACTGACCCTCCCCCCTGCCCTCTAATAGCCAGTACCTATCTCTGGTGGGTGCTTTGCTATACCTGGCTACTTGCGCCAGACCTGATATTTCTTTTGCTGTCCGCTACCTGTCCAGGTTTTCTGCTCACCCTACCGTCCCCCTCTGAGGGGCAGCCAAGCGTTTGCTCTTGTATTTGAGGTCACATTCCCACCTGGGACTCACTTACACCCACAGCCCTGATTTCTCTTTTACTGTCTTTATTGACTCATCCTTTGCTGATGATGGGTCTGACAGGAGGTCTCAGACTGGCTATGCTGTGCTTGCTGGGGGGTGCCTAGTGAACTGGATGAGCAAGAGGCAGCCCACTGTTGCCATTAGCTCTAGTGAGGCTGAGTATCAGGCCCTGTCTCAGACTGCCAGGGAGGTGCAATGGTTGAAGAAGTTGAGGGTGGATCTGGGTCTGCCTTGTGACCTGGTTACCATTCAGGGTGACGACTTAGGGTCTCTTGAGTTGGGCCAATGACTGGCAGCTGCTCCCTCGCAGCAAGCACATTGATGTTATTCATCACTACATCAAGGAGCTGGTGGAGGATGGCCAACTGGATGTTGCCTATGTTAACACTAAGGACAACTGTGCTGACCCCTTCACCAAGCCCCTTGATCCTGCTGTGTTCTGGCGGTTTGTCCGAATGCTTGGAATGACCGCTTCTCCTTAGGGTCATTTTTTTTTCTGGTTACATCGGTTTCTTTGGTTATCATTGTTTGGCATTAGGTTCCTATTCCCGAATCGGGTTTTCTATACCGTTGTTACCCATCTTTGATATTCGGTTTTTCATCCTTTTCTAGCTTGGCAAAATTTTGTTTTTGCCTTGTTTCATTCCTTCCTTTAACCCTTTGGGTTTCATTTGAAGTTCTCTCGACATTCGGAGTTCTTTGATTTTTTTTTTTAATCTGTTACATATAGTTCTATGTCCCCAGTGCCATAGGTGGAGTAGTAGTATTGTATGTCACCTGCGTCATAGGTGGAGTATCAGCATGAATTGCAGTGCTCTCACGCGTTTTATGACTTGGTGACGACTTATGTACTCCCTTAGAACTATCGGTACAGACAGTGTTACTGTCTGTACTGTGTCAGCTGCCCATAGACACGGTAGCAGCTTCCTGTTAGCTGCGTCACCGTGTTCTTCTGACACGCGCTGTCTAGCCTGTACCCGGATCAGGTTCCAGGCTGCCGCCCCTTTCCTCCACTGGTGTCCCTTTATGGTTCCCCCGTCCTTTGTAATTTATTCTCGTCTCCGTGTACGTATAGATTGGCGCGTCTGTTCCGCTGCAAGCATCTCTGTCCACTCTACGGAGTGTATTCAAGCTGATAATGGCCATTCTAGAGGCGCATGAACAGCTACTAATGTCACACCCCTCGGCCTCCAGGCTGCTTGTTCAACGTGCCGTATCTACCAATGAGCTTACCCCCCCCCCGGGCCTGATGGGATTTGGGGGTGTGGGGGGGGGGGCGCATCGATTCCGACAGACAATTTCGGGCTTAGGGTCAATGTGGCAGCCGAGCTGGCATCGCAAATTTCAACTGTTGCGCCGAATTGCGTTCACTGGAAACAATCGGCTCGTGCCCGGCTGGGAGAGACTAGTGATGGGGGGGCGTGAGCGTGGGGCTGTGTGGTGGGAGTGTAGGACAGATCTGTGATAAAGTTGGATTCGGGCGGGCGAGCAATAATTCCGGGAATAATCTGCGTGCAGGAAGAAGTGACGACCTTCGAAGCGCAAAGAACGAAGGCAGCAGAGCAAACTAACAAAGTAGGGGGGCAGTCGAGGACAGTACAAACAAAGCGCAGAATAAAACAGTCTTAGTTCGAATACACAATTGACAATTCGATAGGTTTACTCTCGGTTTGCTTAGCAAGAATCAGGATAAAACCCACGACAGTGGGACGCGGCACCGAAGCAGTGGGACGCGGCAAACCGTAAGCATTGTAGCAAAGTGTGCTGTAACATTGAAATTGAAATTGAAATTGTTACATCCGTGTAGAACCGTTACTCACAGGACGTGAAGTTAAGGACACCATAGCGTAAGCCGGAGCTAGCTATAGTCACCGGTGCTGTAACACGTAGCACTGAGAGCCTGGGGTGGGAGCCTTGACAGAGCAACGCCAGAATGAGCAAGTGGCGTCCTAAGCTCGGGGTCCATGCAGCGCAATCACCTAGGACCTTCAGCGCATCTTCAGAGCGAGTAATGGAAACCGATCGGCATAACATGCATACAGATTTGCCCTCGACGTTTGAAAGCTAGATCTGAGGTGCCAGTCAGTGGTCCCATTCGGAAGCTAAAAAGCAGATTCGCGCATCGCAGAAATGTCTTAAACAAAAGGTTACTTGACTTCATTTTCACCAGAGGCCACCGAAGTTGCTCGAGGTGACTCCGCGGTCCACCCTTTGCACCCCAAGCTCATGAAGCAATCATGAAATGAAAAGGAACATGCATACAGATTTGCCCCCGACGTTTGCAAGCTAGATCTGAGGTGTTGAGTGGTTCCAGTCGAAAGCTAAAAAGCAGGTTTGCGCATCGCAGAAATGTCTGAAACCAAAGCTTATCATGAAATGAAAAGGAATCATAGTCTCCTTACAATGAGTTCTACATTTGCGCAAAAAAAGATTTGAGATTGATGACAATATCAGTTGAAACCAAATCGGCAAGACAGACGCGATTCGGAAATAAAGTCTCGGAATGTGTCGGAAAAGTCCTCGAAAAAGTGCTCAAAAAAGTGCTCTTGTTTACACTAAAAGAGTGAAGGTGAGGACTCAAAGCTTATCATCAGTATATATAAAGTTGGGCGTGCAGGGTTTAGCGCGTGCCCGGTGCGTGTTCGACCCCTTTTGGCCTAGCCACTTGGGGTTTTGGTTCCATATCTTGCCGACCTGTCGCCCAAGTGGCAGCGAGTCTCGGATCTCGATCTTTCGAGACCTGTTGCTGACGTGGCCACGGGGGTCATCCCGTTGGTACGACGGGCTCAGATGCCAGTCCTATATGTAATAGTCCGTTGTCCGTGATATGGTTTAGCCCTTTAGGCCCAGGCGGTTGGGTTTTTGGTTTCAGTGGTTTCGGATCTCGATTTTCCAAGAGCTGTCGCTGACTTGGTCACGGGGGTCCTCCCGTCGGTACGACGGTCTTAGATGCTAGTCTCAGTGTATAAAATAAAGTAGCGCGGCCGTGATATGGTTTAGCCCTTTGGGCCCAGGCAGCTGGGCTTTTGGTTTAAGTGTTTCGGATCTCGATTTTCCAAGAGCTGTCGCTGACGTGGCCACGGGGGTTCTCCCGTCGGTACGACGGTCTTAGATGCTAGTCTCAGTGTATAAAATAAAGTAGCGCGGCCGTGATATGGTTTAGCCCTTTGGGCCCAGGCAGTTGGGCTTTTGGTTTTAGTGGTTTCGGATCTCGATTTTCCGAGACCTGTCGCTGACTTGGCCACGGGGGTCCTCCCGTCGGTACGACAGTCTTAGATGCTAGTCTCATTGTATAAAATAAAGTAGCGCGGCCGTGATATGGTTTAGCCCTTTGGGCCCAGGCAGTTGGGCTTTGGTTTTTAGTGGTTTCGGATCTCGATTTTCCAAGACCTGTCGCTGACTTGGCCACGGGGGTCCTCCCGTCGGTACGACGGTCTTAGATGCTAGTCTCAGTGTATAAAATAAAGTAGCGCGGCCGTGATATGGTTTAGCCCTTTGGGCCCAGGCAGCTGGGCTTTTGGTTTTAGTGGTTTCGGATCTCGATTTTCCGAGACCTGTCGCTGACGTGGCCACGGGGGTCCTCCCGTCGGCACGACAGGCTCAGATGCTAGTCATCAGTATATATAAAGTAGCATGTCGAGGGTATAGCGCGTGCCCGGCGCGTGTTCGACCCCTTTTGGCCCAGCCACTTGGGGCTTTGGTTCCATATCTTGCCGACCTGTCGCCCAGGTGGCAGCGAGTCTCGGATCTCGATTTTCCTATACCTGACGCTGACGTGGCCACGGGGGTCTTCCCGTCGGTACAACAGGCTCAGAAGCTAGCCTTATTATATGAAGTTGGGCGTCCGTCCGGGGTTCGGCGCGTGCCCGGCGCTTGTTTGGGGCTTTGGTTCCATATCTTGCCGACCTGTCGCCCAGGTGGCAGCGAGTCTTGGATCTCGATTTTTCGAGACCTGTTGCTGACGTGGTCATGGGGGTCATCCTGTCGGTACAACGGGCTTAGATGCTAGCCTTATTATATGAAGTTGGGCGTCCGTCCGGGGTATGGTGCGTGCCCGGCGCTTGTTTGGGGCTTTGGTTCCATATCTTGCCGACCTGTCGCCCAGGTGGCAGCGAGTCTCGGATCTCGATTTTCCTATACCTGTCGCTGATGTGGCCACGGGGGTCTTCCCGTCGGTACAACGGGCTCAGATGCTAGTCTTATTATATGAAGTTGGGCGTCCGTCCGGGGTTTGGCGCGTGCCCGGCGCTTGTTTGGGGCTTTGGTTCCATATCTTGCCGACCTGTCGCCCAGGTGGCAGCGAGTCTTGGATCTCGATTTTCCTATACCTGTCGCTGACGTGCCCACGGGGGTCTTCCCGTCGGTACGACGGGCTCAGATGCTAGTCTATTATATAAATTAGGGCGTCAGAGGTTTAGTGCGTGCCTGGCGCGCGTCCAGCCCCGTTTGGCCTAGCCACTTGGGGTTTTGGTTCCATATATTGCTGACCTGTCGCCCAGGTGGCAGCGAGTCTCGGATCTCGATTTTTCGAGACCTGTCGCTGACGTGGCCACGGGGGTCTGCCCGTCGGTACGACGGGCTCAGATGCTAGTCTATTATATAAAGTTGCATGGAGGGTTTAGCGCGTGGTTTCAGGGCATTGGTTTCTATGGTTTCGGATCTCGATTTTCCGGGACCTGTCGCTGACGTGGCCACGGTGGTCTGCCCGTCGGTACGACGGGCTCAGATGCTAGTCTATTATATAAAGTTGCATGGAGGGTTTAGCGCGTGGTTTCAGGGCATTGGTTTCTATGGTTTCGGATCTCGATTTTCCGGGACCTGCCGCTGACGTGGCCACGGTGGTCTGCCCGTCGGTACGACGGGCTCAGATGCTAGTCTATTATATAAAGTTGCATGTCAGGGGTTTAGCCGCTTTTGGCTGAGGCAGTTGGGCTATTGGTTTCATTGGTTTCGGATCTCGATTTTTCGGGACCTGTCGCTGACGTGGCCACGGGGGTCTGCCCGTCGTACCGACGGGCTCAGATGCTAGTCTATTATATAAAGTTGCATGGAGGGTTTAGCGGGTGGTTTCAGGGCATTGGTTTCTATGGTTTCAGATCTCGATTTTCCGGGACCTGTCGCTGACGTGGCCACGGTGGTCTGCCCGTCGGTACGACGGGCTCAGATGCTAGTCTATTATATAAAGTTGCATGTCGGGGGTTTAGCCGCTTTTGGCTCAGGCAGTTGGGCTATTGGCTTCATTGGTTTCGGATCTCGATTTTCCGAGACCTGTCGCTGACGTGGCCACGGTGGTCTGCCCGTCGGTACGACGGGCTCAGATGCTAGTCTATTATATAAAGTTGCATGGAGGGTTTAGCGGGTGGTTTCAGGGCATTGCTTTCTATGGTTTCGGATCTCGATTTTCCAAGACCTGCCGCTGACGTGGCCACGGGGGTCCTCCCGTCGGTACGACGAGCTCAGATGCTAGTAGACTAGTATAGCACTAGTCTAACACTCGTGCCACGCTGGCAATCAAATGCCAACTGTTGAACCCACTGGAAACACGCCCTATACTACGCCCTTATCATGATGACGTTGACGTCTGTTATTGACCGGTTCTCCCGGTCCTGCTAGATTGTCCTAGAGCGCCAGGCTCCCCGCTTGGCCGCGTACGCTGTGGTGCCTTCGCCCGTTAGGGCCTGCACCCAGCGGCGTCAGTACCCTGATGTACTGTCGCCATCTTCCTCTTATGCCAGGCTTTCCCGCCTGCTTGTTATCTCGCCTCTGTAAGCATTACATTCTAGTAGTCCATTCCCTGTGACGTTTAAGTTATATCGCTCCGGAAAGCTAAAACGTCATCAAGGCTGGGGGACGGACCGCGGACCCCCGGGACGGATCCCCCGCCCCCGCCCCTCTCGCCCCCTCGCCCTCCAGGAGGGGTCCGCAGTCCGCAGCGCAGGACTGGCGAATTCTGCTGACTTGACACTTCAGCAAATTTTCAATTGCGCAAATTAAGAGAGATGAAGGTGGTGGAGTTGGTGCGATTGAACTACTGGTCACGCTAGGGCTGCCTCGGTATCGAGGAAGCGATATGGGAGTAGCCAGGCTGATGCGCGTAAAGGCTGTCAGGCTGTTATACAGGTCGCCGAGGTTGCCAACAACAATGGCCTGGACACGTCGCCTGGCGAAGCTCTTAATTGATATCTGACAAATGCTGAAAAACAGCAAGCATTTATTGTAGAAGCAGAACTTGTAAGGCTAGGGTTAGTAAGGTTGGCCTATAGGGCTATAGGTGGTAGGCCCCCTAGACTACAACTGACACTAGACTGCAAGCTTTCAGTGCACAGCAGGTGCACATCGTCACTTTTTTCGTCAATTCGTGAGCAGTTTTGTCAGTCAGAGCAGCTTAGCAACAATGGTAACTTCCTGAGTACAGGTACACAGCCCCTGGCTTCTCGCCCTAGCCCCTTCATCACAGTGACTAGTCTCCTGCGGCCGGGCATGGGCCGATTGTTCTCAACTGATTTCTCTGCCTCCTGGATTCCTGGAAGCGCTTTTTTTTATTGGTTGGTAAACCGGTTTATGCTCGAACCTGAGACCACTCCAGCTGGTTTGCCTCTGCCAAGTTACGGTTACCATGGTACTTTGCAGTACAAAGGTTAGAATGTTTAAACCAGGTCAGCCAGTCCACCTCAGCTCCTGATTTGAATTTAATTGTTACATAATGGATGGTCAGCCAGTGAGCCAGCCCACCACAGCTCCTGATTTGAATTGAATTGTAACATACTCGAAGGTCAGCCAGCCCACATCAGCTCCTTATTTGAATCGAATGGTTAAAGACTCATTTTAATTTTATTGTTACACAATGGATGGTCAGCCAGCCCACCTCAGTTCCTGAGTTTGATTGGAATGTTACATACTGGATGATCAGCCAGTGAGCCAGCCCACCTCTGCTCCTGATTTTAATTGAATTGTTACATACTGGATGGTCAGCCAGCCCACCTCAGCTCCTGATTTGAATTTGATTGTTACATAATGGATGGACAGCCAGTCCACCTCAGCTCCTGATTTAATTGAATTATCAGATACAGGATGGTCAGCCAGCCCACCTCTGCTCCTGTTTGAATTGTTACGTGCTTTTACAGCAAGCTTGGGCAGACTACTTTGTGAACATGTAACAAGGAAATGTAACAAGAGCATGTAAGCAAAAAGACGATTTGCCAACTGGAATTCAGGTCAGAACTTGAGTCAGTCCAAGCCATAGACCCCTTTGCCAAGTTAGTTTTGCCATGCTTTTCCGAGACCCACTTTTAGGGGGGAGGGGGGGGGGGGGGGATTTTTGCCAATACTTGCGCGTACAATACTCAAGCTAGCAAGTACTAAATACACAAGGCAAGACAAATAGGGAAAAAGCTGAACTAGGTCGTCAACATGCAATAACTTGCAACACGGCACTGTAATCGAATGGGCCTCCAGCATTGGCGAGGCATACAATTCTAGCATTCAGGAGCTAAACACAATGCCAACTTGGGGAGAGTTGTGTTAAGTTGAAGAGGGCATTAGCGAGCAACGCTCGCCCTTTATAGCCCTCAAACAACAGCAACTCGCGACCCCAGCCTTACTCTAGAATATCCTCTGCTGAGGCACCGGCCACGTACACACTTCCGGCAGTCCTAGCTGGAATCTACGTGAAAGTCATTGCCAGTGGTCGGCTGAAGTGGGCCTGCTGCCATAGCGGTTGGTGACCCCCGCAACTCACAATCCCCCCCCCCCCCCTAGGTATATGCCCCGGACGTGCAGGCAAGGCTGTTGTACTGTCCTACGCGGCGGACTAGAACGGTGGGTGGCCTAGAATGTGAAGTTCAGCTGAACATGCATGAGCGTGTGACAGGCATCACATGGTATTCATATATGCATGGGGCATTGGTCTGCCAAGTGTCCGAGGAGCTGGTCGCAAAATAGATGCGGCTTATAGCTTTTTGCTGTGTTTTTGTTATATTATTTCTGCTTTTGCTGTTTGCTATTTCGCTGGCTATTTATCTTATTTGGTTTTGCTGGCTATTTTGCTGGTTTCATTATTTCTGCTTTTGCTATAGCTGCTTGTTATAGTATTGTATTATTATGTTATTCCTTATAGACGTTGCTGTCATCACGTTTGTACATTTTTTGTAGCTATTGGATTCATGGAACTGTCTTCTCATCTGATTACAACTCAAACCAACAGGGCCTCAAACCTATTGTATTGCTGCTTTTTAGACGTCGCCGTCATTATTAGGTAGGGAGATTTTGTGGCTTACCAATTATTACCAACAAATTAGGAATGGCAAAAATGATATTCCTGGGTACCACCCTAGTCACAAAACAGCAGTTATAAAAAAGTATTGGGAAATTATAGGGACTTATGTACTTGTATATAAGATGGTCTCAGCAACATGGGCAAAAAGTACATGTTGTTTTTTGAGCAGCAGCTTCTATGCAGCTCCCCTGACTGGCTTTTCAGCCAAAGTAGGCGCAATTTGGAGCCATTTCCAATCCCTCCTGTTGGTGCACGACTAGTTTTGTGTGTACTGTTAAGGGGAAGGACACCTGTACTACCCACGTAGCTACCCTTCTTAGTCAGCCCCCTGAAAGATGTCAAGGTAACATGAATTAGCATATAATTATCCCCAGCCTTCTGGACTGCTGCAACACCCATGAATAGCCCTGCCACTATCTATAGCAGCCAATGGCTCATGCTCGTCTACAGTTTCTGTGTCTGGGCCATGACTTGTCGCCTAATTGAGTTGCCCATGAATAGCCCTGCCAATATGTAGAGCAACTCATGGCTCATGCTCGTCTTCAGTTTCTGTGCCTGGGCCATGACTTGTCACCTTATTGCAGTTCATGCCCATCAATAGGCCTGGCAATATCTATAGCAGCCAATGGCTCATGCTCGTCTTTAGTTTCTGTCTCTGGGCCACAAGTCCATGAATTGTCGCCTGATTGAATAGCCCAAGATAGCCCTGCCACTATCTATAGCAGCCAATGGCTCATGCTCTTCTTCTGTTTCTGTGTTCCTCATTGAATTTCATGTCCATGAAATGACACTATCTAGAGCAGCCAATGCTCACCTCTGGTTTCTGTATCTGGCCGATGAACAGGCGCTTACATGAATGTCCATGCACAGAATGGCCCAGGAACTGTTTAACTAGCCTATGCTCGTCTTCAGTTTCTTTATCTGGGCTATGACTTGTCACCTAATTGAATTGCCCATGAATAGCCCTGGTACCATCTAGAGCAGCCAATGGCTCATGCTCGTCTTCAGTTTCTGTGTCTGGGCCATGACTTGTCGCCTCATTGAATTTTCATGACCATGAATAGCCCTGGTACTATCTAGAGCAGCCAATGGCTCATGCTCGTCTTTAGTTTCCGTCTCTGGGCCATGACTTGTCACCTTATTGCAGTTCATGCCCATGAATAGCCCTGCCAGTATCTAGAGCAGTTCATGGCTCATGCTCGTCTTCAGTTTCTGTGTATGGGCCATGACTTGTCGCCTACTTGAATTTCATGCCCATGAATAGCCCTGGCACTATCTAGAGCAGCCGATGCTCGCCTTTGGTTTCTGTATCTGGCCGATGAACAGGCGCTTACATGAATGTCCATGCACATAATGGCCCAGGCACTGTTTAACCAGCATATGCTCGCCTTTGGTTTCTGTATCTGGCCCATGAACAGTTGCTTACTTAAATTTCAATGCGCAGAATGGCCCAGGCAGTATTAAACCAGCCCATGCTCATCCTCAGTTTCTGTATCTAGGCCATAAACAGGACCCTCCTTGAATTCCCATGCACATGAGTTGGCCTGGAAGTTCCAAGGTACTTCAGGAGGACCCCCAGCACTGCTGCCTGAGATGCAACCAATTGTATAGCCTGCGTCCTGCAACGCAACTGACCCCTCCTTCTGGTCTACGGACCCTCCCCACGTTGCGTCCTGCGACACAACGGACTCTCCCCACGTTGCATCTGCGACGGCTGACGCAACGTCTTGAACAACCCTGCCTGGAACTATGTAGAGCAGCCAATGCTTGTCTTCTGTTTCTTGTTGGTTTCTGTGTCTAGGCCATGGATGTTCGCCAAAATGATTTTTCATGCCCATGAATATAGCTTTGGCACTTTCTAGAGCAGCCAATGCTCGTCTTCTGTTTCTGATTTCAGGCAATGAATTTTATTTTTCCACACCGTCTGAGGTTTCTGTTTTAGGGCATATATTGTATTGTCGCCTTATTGAATTTTCATGCCAATGAATAAGCCTGCTACGGTGAAAAAAAAGGTTGAGAATGAATGCAAACAAGTTCTATGCAGTGTCGCAAGTGACTCAGAAAATTGGCGGAGTGTGTTGGCAAATGATGGACAGGTGGCAACGATGGAGCTGACCGAAGCCAGTTTGTAATGAGACATTTGGCTGACGTGTCAGGCTTCAATTTTTCGGTCGGTCGCACAAACGGACAACGGGGTGAATCTGGGGGCTGCCGCCCCCCAGAGGGAGGGGGGGGGGGAGGGGGGGGGGGGGGGGGGGGGGGGGGGGGGGGGGGCGCCAAAAACAAAGGTAGCCACTGGCGGCAGACAGCGTTTTTCTTTTCAGCTACGAGCCGCAGCTCCTACGGCTAGGCAGCTCCCCTGCCTCTCTAGCCACCCAATACTAGCGCAATCTACTGCACCTGGACGCTGATGTCATCAGAAATATACCCCTGTCAAAAAGTTGGCGCAGAGCCCAGTGGATAAGACAGGGAGCTGCCTAGAAGCTGCTGCTCATAGCTGAAAGGAAAAACAATGTTGGAAGATACAATACCCACACCGAAACTTAGGCAATATTGGTTCAAACGAAGTGTCCAAGTGCTTTACTCAAGTGTCCCTTGTGGAATTATGGGCGTTCTCCTTGTTTCCCAAGTATATTGCCTTATGTATGGTTGGTATCTGAGGTATTTCTTATATTACCATGTGTATAAATATTATTATACAACCATGTGTATAAATATTTGTTCAAACAGAGTAAAAGGTTTGCGGGAGAATTTTTGAAAGAGAGACAGATATGGAACTGGCCATACGCAGGCAAATAGTGGTGTGCATGGGGTATGTGTTGGTGGTTGGTTGGGTAGTAACCGACCCAGATTGGATCGAGGCACAGGCCCTGGGGGATATGATGTGCGAAAGATTTTGTCGACGAATCTTCGAAACGCGGTCTCCATGAACCCATCAGGGATGCTTGCGTTTCGTTTGCAAATGCAGCGGTAAGCAGCGAAGTTCGGTCTAGCTTTCGGGGGGGGGGGGGGCTTGCACAGGTCCGTTCCACTGGTGGCCTCGCATACCGAGCAAGCGCCAGCCAGAATACAGAAGGCAAGGCTTCGATCAAGTAAAGTGCAGGAGCCATCCAAGGTTTATGGCTACGCCGTTGCTTGTGAATAAGCGTTCGGTTAGTTGCAGATTCTCGCGGTTAGCAACTGACAGCTGTGTCAGTCAAGTACGAGATCGGTGGCATCCCGAAGGCAGCGTGCCTGCCTTTATCTTGAAGTGGATCATGGCGTAGCGCTCATCGATAATAGAAAAGCGAACCTGCATGGGTTCGCTTTTCTATTATCGATGAGCGGGGGAGGGGGAAGGGGGTGGGCGGTGGGGTGGGGGGGCAATGCTGATCTGGATGTATATGTAGACTCGTTCTTCGTATTTCTCGTCACAGACAAAACAAGGGGCACGGAAAGGTGCATTAATTAGCATACACGCAATAGGCCTCTGGTGGAATGATTTGATGCGCGAGGGGGGCTAGCATGGAGGGATTACGGCACGATCTGCGTCCGCACGCGGGGAGATAAGATTCACATTAAGCTGACTCGCCTGCATGGAACGCCCCGGATATGCCAAGCTCCGGCTTTTTTAATTAAGAGACAATTATTCACAGCGGCGAGGTTTAAGGAACGGGGAGCGAAGGTTGCGTACCCAAGAAGAAAGTGAAGGCCGGGAAGTGGGTTGGCTGCTCTTGTCGACATTATCCATGTGATGGCACTAACGGTCACGAAGATAGATCTGCATGGGGAGCGTGCAGTAGCTTAACATCTGCCAGGTTGAGCGCAGAACGTGGCTTGAAGTAGATAAGTAGTACTCAGCCCGACCCACCCAAGATCAGATAGGGTGGGTGAGACCAACGGCTGACGAGGCTGACGAGGCTGGCGCGTGCGAATTGCCGATAATCAGGCCGATAACAGCACGCCTGGATCGGTATATCGGCAACCGTTGCTCCCAACCACCAATTCCCTCCATGCGGTGAACCCATGCCACTAGATTCTCTAAACCCGCCCCAAGCCCTCATCCCAAACATTCTAAAGAGAGCGAAGAAGTGTGCCGATTACTCTCAGTCATTAAGTCAAAATGGCCTCCATGGTGAGTTGCTCGATATCTGCCCCGATGCCTATCATTGGGGTACTTGGAGTAGGGTATCGGTCGTGCTGAGAATGCCTGCAGGATCTGCACGATACGCTTGCTGAAAGTAGTAAGCTCACATAGTCCTGTCCTTTGCTCGCAGTCTGCATTCACCGGCGGAAAGCTTTCCACCAAGGTTGCCCAGCGCTCCACCAGGGTGGGTACAATGATCAGCTGCGTGCTAGCCTACCCTGTGTAACGAGCATCATTGAAAGCCTCCTCTGAGAAGAATGGGTGCAGCGATGATTGGGTGCACTGCAAGGCTCTCAAACGCTTGACTTGAAGCCCTCCAGTCTAATCATATCCCTCGTATCCCTTCACCCACCTTATCCATTATCTGACCACTCATGGTGCAGTACGGTAGCTCCATGCACCTTGATCGACCATTCCCTCGCGATCATTCGCCTTAGTTTATTTCTCTTGTCTAATAGCGTAGTCCTAGCCATCCCGATGCAAGTGCATCGTACTCCTTCGCCTCGACACTGACTTCCCACGAGGTTTTTTAGCACTCTGCCTTGAGTAACCTGTGATCTGGGACTTTGTCCAGCCAATGGTTTTCCGAACAAAGTTCTCGATTCGGCTCGATAACGGGGCCATGTTTGCTCTCGATGTGGCCTTTTAGAGTATGGGTTGAGTATTTCACCCCAGCCTACCGGACATGTCCATCTCGAACCTTGCGTCGGATGCCCTCGGCTCCTCGTATTATCATAACCCGATCTGTCTTACTGAATGGTGGTTGTACTCTTTTGCTGCTGTCATGGTCGTGCACATGTGCTCTCATGGTCGCTCCCAGACCGTCGAAAGTTATGCTTTTTATTATGTCTATGAATCCCGCCCCCTGCTTTTGTTGCCCCAGTTATCTAAATCAGTCACGGACCCGTCACCCATACCATCGTGTTTGTTCCCTCGGTAATGTCCGTGCATGGTTTCTTCCTAACCGTTGTCATTCATTCCCCCATGCCGCTCTCTACCCACCCCATACCAGCCCACTCCCTACCCACCCCGTCCTATCCCTCCTCGCAGGCCGTTGCCCGCAACGTTGAGGTCAATGCCCAGCAGAAGATCAAGGTTGCTATCAACGGCTTCGGCCGCATTGGCCGCAACTTCCTCCGCTGCTGGGAGGGCCGCACCGACTCTCTCCTGGAGGTCGTTGCCATCAACGATTCCGGTGGGGTCAAGCAGGCTTCTCATCTGCTGAAGTACGACTCTACCCTGGGTACCTTCAGCGCCACTGTCGAGACCATCGACAACGAGACCCTCTCCGTCAACGGCAAGCACATCAAGATTGTCTCCAGCCGCAACCCCCTGGACCTCCCCTGGAAGGAGATGGGCGTTGACCTCGTCATTGAGGGTACTGGTGTCTTCATTGACAGCGCCGGAGCCGGCAAGCATATTCAGGTGAGGCTGCATGGGCTTACCAGCCATGATCTTACATAGCCAGATGAGACTTTGCTCCGGAAAGCTCGTCTCCTCATGCAGAGAACTGCTCTTCAGCAAAGTGGTTTTATGTAATCAGTTTTCATGCAGCTGTAATATCTTTCTGGGCATGACTGGTATGGGTGTCCCATGGACAAGCTGTGGATACGAATGTGCATGTTATTTTGCGTTATACCGTTCTCTACTAAAACCTCACCAGCCCTTACCAAAGCTGCCCCCAATATTTTTCACTGTCCATGCTGGTACTGTCCGTCCAAGAAACCAACATCCAGCCAACAAGTAGCCAAACAGGCACTACCCAGTCAGCATCCTACCAGCTAATATCCAGCCAACCAGCCAACATCCAGCGAACCACTAACCCGATCCAACACACTTCACTGCCCAGGCTGGTGCCAAAAAGGTGATTATCACTGCCCCCGCTAGGGGCAGCGACATCCCTACCTTTGTTGTTGGTGTCAACGATGCTGACTACAAGCACGAGTTCCCCATCATCTCCAACGCCTCATGCACCACCAACTGCTTGGCCCCCTTCGTCAAGGTGAGATTATATGCGATGGAGGACGTAGGTCAAGTCTTGAACTGTTTCGTCAACTCTACGCCAAATTGCATCTAGAATCATACCAATCTCTTTCTTCTTTATTCTCTTCATAATAAATATTACCTTCCCACCACAGAGAATTGAATATGAAATTTAAACTTCAGTGGAGTTGTCGGAGGAGATGCAGCTCATAAAATATTGGATGCTTTTTTGGGTACCTGTGTACCTACTATCGTCTAGCTACCTACCATAGCAACCATAACACATGCTTACCTACCATTACCTACGTACGTACCATTGAGGAGGTTATGGATTTAAATGATGTGAGTCAATTTAAGTGAATTTTGAAGTCCTGCAGAATTGGTGGACGTAATGCCTCAGTGCATGCATGCAGTTATTTAATAGAGCGACTAAATATTTGAGGGGGTTCAATGAATTACTATGTGCATGAACTGGGGCAGCCTCGTGATCTGGCAGTTCAGGAGCTTACATCCCACGATCTATGTGTGTGACTAGGCGAAAGTATTGCCACTACAAAGGAAAGGCATTTGGACAGCTTCAGAAGAAGCAGATTCTATGCCCCCAATTTATGCCCTGCATTTTGCGTTCTGAGGCCGACCCTTGATGGGGGCCATGTAGCAGATGATAGTGATTTATGTACCGTGCCCATTATATACATGCACTGCTTCACACCAGTTTTACTAAGCCTGTCCCTTAGTCTTGGGGCTGTACACTAGCCAGGGATTCTGATGAAGGGCCATGACTAGTGGCCTGGCCTGGTACAAATGGTGTGAAACAGTGCATGTATCTAATTAGCATTGTTCATGCGACATATCATGTGCTACTTAGCCTCATTAAGGGCCGGCCTTCAGAAAGGGGCAGAGAATGTATAGTAAATGTAGGACACAAATCTGGAAGGGGAGTAACCCCTTAGACTGGCTTGGGACCTGTCTGAACCATGAACCATGTACGCGTGTGACATGTTAAACCACCTATTACTCAGGCTCCAGCTTGGTCTCCTTCGTGGAGAGAATAATCCACCTGAACCATTCAACTGAATCAGATGGTTATATGGTTGATAATCTTCCATTCCATTCCACCTAAACCATTCGAAATCAGACGGTTATATTGTTGAATGTCTTCCATTCTATTCCACCTTAACCATTCAACTGAATCAGGTGGCTGTATGGTTGCAACCATCACTAACACTGCAAGGAACCCAGCTGGAGAGTTACCTGTTCTCTGGGCTTGCCTGCCCCCATGGTGATCTCACTCCCCCAAGGCATGTACTAACACAATCAAAAAGCTTGTTCCCATTGTTAATCATGGTGATCTCACTTCCCCCCTATCCTTGACCTGGGTACATGGGCAGCATGTCCTTCCACTATCCATAGAACCATGAACCCCCACCCCATTAACCATGACCCCACCAACCCGGACGCTGCTGGCAAAATATCTTTAAAAGCTTGCTCCCATGGTGATGCGTGGTGTTCTCACTCCTGGGGGAGTGAGATCAGCATGCTTCACGATGGGAGCAAGCTTATCAAAATGTTTTGCTGGAGGTACACACAGCCACGAGACACACATACAAACCTGGGGGAGTGTGATCAGCATGTTTCACAATCCGAGCAAGCTCATTAAGATGGTTTATCTGGGGCTGGTCCTACACACAGCCATGTGATACACACATAAAACCAAACTCACCTAATCAATCCAATCCACAAGCATTGGATAACGCCCTTCTCATCATCATTATTTTTAACACCTCTTAGTTATGAGCCAGGACTAGCATGGACACCATGGCTGGTTTGGATGGCGCTGGAGCATTGAAACCTGAAGGTTATGAACTTGGCCATCCTGGTCGATGGCCAAGTTGGGTAATCCTGATTGATGAAGTGTGGTATAAGATGTACTAAGCTCATATATTTAGTATATTCTGAGGACAGACGATGGTAGATGGGTCCAGCCACCCTGCGCGCCCAACTCTGGCTGGTCTTGTCTCAACCCTAAGCCCTGGACTGACTGAGAACCTATCCTTAACCCAACTCGTGTAGTTTTCCAGCCTCCAGCACTCTGCATAGCACTACCATACACGGCGTGGTCTTCTGCGTCTTGACGCTACCTTCCATACCTTCCTACTGCTATCTTACTAATATCTTCTTACCTGCACCTGCCCAGGTCCTGGATGAGAAGTTCGGTATCGTGAAGGGTCTGATGACCACCACCCACTCCTACACCGGTGACCAGCGCCTGCTGGATGCCTCTCACCGCGACCTGCGCCGCGCCCGCGCAGCCGCCCTGAACATCGTCCCCACCACCACTGGTGCCGCCAAGGCCGTTGCCCTTGTCCTGCCCCAGCTGAAGGGCAAGTTGAACGGATTCGCCCTGCGTGTGCCCACCCCCAACGTGTCTGTTGTCGACCTGGTTTTCTTCTCCGAGAAGAAGACTTTCGCCGAGGAGGTCAATGCCGCTTTCAAGGAGGCTGCTGATGGTCCCATGAAGGGTATCCTCGCCATTGAGGAGAAGCCCCTGGTGTCTGTTGACTTCCGTATGACTGACTGCTCCACCACTATCGACGCCGCCCTGACCATGGTCCTGGGTGACGATATGGTCAAGGTTGTGGCCTGGTACGACAACGAGTGGGGTTACTCCCAGCGCGTTGTTGACTTGGCTGAGATCTGTGCCAAGCAGTGGGTCCACTAAACAGCCTATGGCATCCCCACCTTGGTGCACCCTGGTAGCCAAGCATCCTCCCCCCTAGCATCCCCACCTTGGGTGGACCGGTTGCAACCTATGGCCGTGCCGGTGACAGCTGGAAGGTTGTCCCGGTATGGTCCATGTTTTTTTCCATTTTCTCCACTTTCGGAAAGACATTTTGTGGGACGGTGTTTTTTATTAACCTCCCGGTCCAAATTAATATGAAAATATTAACCTGTAAATATTCTTCCTTGATTTCCCCTGCCTAGGAACCTTTGGCCAAGGCTTCCGCCTGTGCTGAACCTTAACTTGGTTTCATAGTTTCAGCCAGCAATCTGGCTGCCCCCGGCAGTACCAAAATTGTGCGCAACCATCTACAAAACAACCTGTTCGTTTGAGGCACCTAATAGGAACCAATCCAATGCACCTTCACTTGGTTTTACTATGGCGCTCTAGGAGATGGACAACACAGCTGCAGGCAGTAATTTGGCTGCCCGCAGTTAGTCTACACAGGGAGCCGACCAATCCCTAGCCTCCCAGCTTCTGTGTGATATTACCCAGCACAAGTTCTCAGTGATGCATGCTGTTAAGCCATTACATTACATTACATGTTAAAGTCTACTTGACACCGCGAGGGTGTATGAGACTCTGCTTTAAACAAAAAGAAAAAGCACCCACAAAGCAAAAAAACTCATTACATCAGGGGTGTGTTGAGGACAAACAAACCAAACTCCCAACCACCGTTTTGGTGGCGTAGGTATTAAACCCCTTAGAGCCGGACCCAGATCTCAACCACTTACAGTGGCGGAGGTAAGAAGCTAACAAATGAGAAGTCACAAGAAGAAGAAAAAAAGGGATGATAAATTACGGTGCCACTAAGCAGTCCAGGGCTTCCTGTCTTGCTCTTCTACAAGTAGAAAGATAGTCGGCTAGGTTGCTCCAAAAAGACTTAGTGCCATTTCCATTCATAAAGGTTCTGAATGTGGAATCGCAGAATTCCACATTCCATACGGTTAAGTTGGTATCCTCATGGACATGCCTATAAATATCTGTAAACAGCTTCTGGTAGCGGAGGCGAATATCATTATAAAAAGGGCACTCAAACATATGCATTTCATCCTCAGGTTTTTGGAACCCACACATTTGACAGTGTCTCATTGAGCGAGGGATGTGTGCTCTATCCACCACCCTCATTCTTTCTGTGTTCAGCCAATGGGAACCCATTCTAAACTGTGCTATAGAACGAATCTGATCCTGCTTATGTAAGGCGGATGTAAAGGGAATCAAGCCATTCTCATCATTGCTGTTGGCTGCGAACCATTTTTGGTATCGGAGGCGTTTAAAGCCAACCCTTCTCTCATCAGGGATGTCTCTAACTGCATTGGTGTCACTTGGGTACTTAAACCTCCATGACTCAAAAACTTCAGACATAATACCTTCGACATCGACAGCCTCCAAAATGTTGATGTTTTTACTGGATCCTAGCTTGTGGAGAGCACAACGCAAGTCATGAACCCAGCCAGTGTTGGAGTCAAAAGATTCCTCAAGAGCCATTCTAATGAGATCCTCAGGTTCTTTATGTATGGTCTTGTTCCAGAAGCGCAAAGCTTGTTTAAGCCAAGCAAAACACAACGGGGTTCTACCCAGCTCTTCCATGATAATATTAGATGTAGTAGATTGGCAAACACCCAACATTTGTTTAAGTATACCTCTATGCCATTTCTCACAAGCATGGTCATTTGAGATAAGTGTGTTGTTCAGAATAGAAGGAGCCCACACCTCACAGCCAAAATTCAGGATAGGTTGTACAAGAGAATCAAACAGGTGGGTGAGAATATCAATATTGTATATCTCCATAGTATGGCATCGCCTACGGAGCATGTGGTGTGCCTTTTGGGCCTTAGTGAGCATCCTAGAAAAAGCAGCTTTTGCACGATTGCTTGAGTCACCATCCACAAAGAGGGATCCCAAGTAGATAAAAGATAACTTTGTAGAAAGTTGTGCTCCATCATAGACAAATTTGTAATCAGGATCCATGCGGGCCTCGTCACAGAATTGCTTGTTGAAAACGACAATCTCAGTTTTCTTTATATTCACAGCCATCTTAGTAGCCTCACAGAAATCTCTCAGACAGTCAAGCATCGCTTGCATATCTGCCGGGGATTCTGCCATTATAGCTAGGTCATCAGCATAAAGTAACAGTTGCAGAATCTTTCCCCTAAGCTCAGCCCCTACATTTGGGAGCTTGGATTGGAGGAACGATTCAATTCTATCAATGAACAGACCGAATAGGAGTGGGGATAGGGGGTCTCCTTGTTTAACTCCTACAAGGGATGGAAAGGAGGATCCAATGTCCCCATGTAGGCGAACTTGGAAAACAACATGAATATACATGGACTTCAGAATACTGAGATAGGGGTCCTTGACTCCTAGCCTTGCTAAGCAATCCCATAGCAAGTCTCTGTTGACCCAATCATAAGCCTTCTTGAAATCAACAAAAGCCACAAAGAGTGGTTTTTTCTTTTCTCTATATTTATCTACAATATGGTTAAGAATGAATGATGCATCTGCAGTACCCCTACCACTTCTAAATCCATATTGGCCAGCGGCTCTGAGGTTGAATTCTTCTGACCAATCATCTAGTCTACGTAGCATGCAAAGGGAGAAGATCTTTCCTATGGAGTTGCTCACCGCAAGACCTCGATAGTTGTCCTTGTCATACACACTGCCTTTGGATTTGGGTACGGGTACCAAGGCAGCTGCAGCCCATTGGCTAGGGTAAGAAGTCTTCCAGATGAGATTAAACAGGTTAGTCATAGCTTGTACAAATCGGGAGTTGGCTTCATGGGAAGCAAATCTGTACCATTCTGCAGGGATACCATCTACCCCGGGGGAGGAGTTTTTCCGTAGGGATTGGAGAACAGAAAACACCTCCTTGGTGGTAAAGTCTTGACATAACCATGTTGGTGCGGCCTCTATCTGAGGTCCATCAGCTTGAGGGACAAAGTCCCTAGCATCCAGACTTGGATCAATACCTACTTGCACATCAAAGAGGTCTGCAAAATAATCAGTCCAATCATGAATTGTGATGTCTGCCGTAGTGGCCTTGTTAGGCTCACGCACGTCTTTCCAAAAACTTTTCGGATTATGCCGAAGATTCGTATGAAGGTTCTCCATGCGTGTTTCTAGCCACTTCCTCTTCTTTCTTCTGAGAATCCTCTTGTACTCCTTGTGCATAGCACCAGCCAAGTCAGAGCTAGAGCCATGTTGATGTTCTGCTTGGCTTGCTGCCTGTCTAGCACGATTGCATTCATCATCATACCATGCGTTCACGGGCCCGTGCTTACGCTTAGCTACAGGTTTGTGACATGGTGTGCATTTGCTTATGGCTAGTTCAATAGCACTAGCAATCCCCTTCTCTGAATCTTCCATAGATGAGCTATGGAGTGCATTGTCAAGTAATCGGTTAACGTCTGGATCACGCTTAATTGTGTGTGCATACATCTGGACATAGTTGTCTTTCCATTTCAGTTTGGGCGAAGGTTTACCACCAGCAGGTGTACTAATAGTACCTTGAGAAGGCCTAAGGGCAGCATCTGGTATGTGGAGTGTGATAGGCATGTGGTCAAACTTTCCACCCCCGGGCCTGAGAGGGCAGTCATGCTTGGGAGCCACACTAAACTTGACACCTGGGGTGTTGAGAAGACTAGGGGCGGCTAGCGCATAATCAATGACAGATTTCTTGTCCATGCCATCTGCAAAGAAGGTATGTGCACCTTGCATATCACCTTCTGTTCTACCGTTAAGGATGATAAGACCAGTTACTACACATAGCTGGAGTAGGGCCCCCCCCAATCGATTGGGGGGAGCTGTGTCCATGCTACACCTCGGTTGAATGGTTTGGTTGGGGGCTGTACTATTGGTTTGGGATACTGGTTCATCTCCTAACTCGGTATCATCATTGTCCACACCAAGACCAACCCGAGCGTTGAAGTCACCCATCACCATAACGTTGCCTTTTTCCTGGAAGTTCCCAATGATTTTACCTAGAGTGAGGAAGTGGTCCTCTATACTAATGCAGTCGTCACCATGTTTGTAGTATGAGCTGTTAGCATGTGGGATATAGCACACACCAATGTGTGTTCCATGTATGCGAATCCATGCCATGCCTAATTCAGGTGCCTCATGGACTAAAGTAGCATTTAGGCAAGTGCGGACATAGATAGCGACCCCCCCATCCTTGCTCAACTTGGGGCGAGGGGCACAAGAAGGGCATTTGAAACCTGGAATGTGGGGGGTGTCTAGCTGGCCACGCACCCCTGTGTGTGAAAACAATAAAATGTTGTGTTTTCTCACCACTTTCATTGCTGCACCGCAGCTGCTTAGAACACTGAGTTGTCCTCTGATGTTCCATGCAAGGCACCTTAGTAGGCACCTTAGTAGGTCTTGTGTCATTTTTACATTTCCTTGTTAAATGTTCACCAAGTAGTCTGCCCAAGCTTGCTGTAAAACCAAGTAACAATTCAAATCAGGAGCATTAAACTTGCTAGGGCTTAGTAGCCAGACCGGTACATGGCTCCAGCCAGCCAAATTGCTGGCTGGAGCCATGTAACCAAGTTCAAGGTCAAGTACAAGTTCACAAAGTAGACTGCCCAAGCTGTCTACTTTGTGAACTGAGTAGACAGAGTACCACGGTAACCTTAACTTGGCAAAGTCCAACCACCTGGAGTGGTCTCAAGCTGGATCCCTAATCCGGTTTGGCAAAGGGTCGTTTGCCAAACCGTTTGCCAATACTTAAGGCGCATACGGTATACAGTGTCCTTATCTACCGTGCCTCTGCTCTATCGTCTACGAGAAGCTAAGAGAAATAAAACGTAATGTAGCCTCAGAAATCCGCGTATGTGACGCAACCCACAGCATGTTATACCGGTATGTTATAATAGTCCACGGGTAGGCCAAATAGGCTGAAGGGACTTGCCCAACCGTGGGAGGAGGGGGTTAAAACGAAAAGGAACTGATGTACTGG
This sequence comes from Chlamydomonas sp. ICE-L, assembly GCA_013435795.1. Lineage (NCBI taxonomy): Eukaryota > Viridiplantae > Chlorophyta > Chlorophyceae > Chlamydomonadales > Chlamydomonadaceae > Chlamydomonas > Chlamydomonas sp. ICE-L. The sequence continues at coordinate 25,833,071 of JACBWV010000223.1, read as the reverse complement.
ACCCTTCAACAATCGTTTTACCGAGCATGACGGATATCCCTGGTGGCAAGTCTTTAGGTACCTCGTCTCTCTGAACATTTCCAGCCTGTATGTGGCAGGCTTCATGTGTCTATCGCTGTCCAGTCGTGTCAGTTAGAGACGTTACTTAGAAATAATACCTATTTTTCTGTCTGCACTCTGCAGTGCTCGTCTTCCAAGCCAGCAATATGAGCGTAACATTTGTGCCCTCAAGCGCTTTTACCTCCACAGCTTTGCCTAAATGCTGCAGCTTAGTGCTGCATTCGGGTTACTTCAGCTGAACCATAGCCCTTTCAGGACTCCACTGCTCTATCGGGCAGTTTCGCCGATGTATCGCTAAGTACGGTATATTTTTTCAGGTTCTTTCACTTTATTGTCCGTGCTTCTCATCGTAATCTCTATTGAAATTGAAATTGTAACATCCGTGTACGGTAATACAGTTACTCATAGGACGTGATGTTAAGGACACCACAGCGTAAGCCGGAGCTAGCTAGGTATAGTTCTCATCGTAACAATTCCACTACTTCAGCAGAGCCATAACTTTTAAATCAAAAATACCCCGAAGACCTTTCCTAGGCACCATTATTTAATTGTACACGCCTTACGTTGTCTGTGTCGGGGTTGTTCAGGACGCTGCTTCCTCTGTCACAAACGCAACGTCGAAGAGTCCATGGCGTTGCAGGACGCAACTTTGGGAGTGTCCGTTGACCAAAAGTAAGGGTCCGTTGTGTCGCAGGGCTTAACAATTGGTTGCGTCTCAGGCAGCCTCGGCCTCCTGCAGTACCCTGGTCTGTATGTGTCTGGTGTGACCTGCACCCCTTCGACTCTCTGAGCAGTACGCCTGTAAACTTGGAATTTTGGAAATCAACAAAATATTTACCGCATGCTTTGCTTGCACCCGTGAGCAGAACTGTATGCTTTTTGGTCTGAGATTTATTTCTTCGGTGATGATTCCTTTCGCATAGCTACCGGTAGTAATGTTTTTTCTTTAAACAACGATATATTGAATACAGGGTACTACAAAGCGCGCGCTTTTTGAGCCCCACTGCGCGTTTCACACAGTTTTTTCAACCTCCTGTGGGCTCAGCGCGCAGTTTTTGCGTTTTTTGCACTACAAAGCGCTGACCAATCTGACAAAATGTAGTACCCTGATTGAATACCAGTATGATTAGGGCTGTCAAGCTTTATATCGCCCGGTAATTTATTTTACCGTGTACCGTACGATATATCGTACGGTATGCTTATTATGTGAACCGATATTATGCGTATCGGGTGATGGAAATTATCTGTAGAAATGTTACAAGGGGCTCATGTCCTAGCAGTGAAACAACACCGCCCTAAAGTCGGACTCGAGAAACCACCCGCCGTCTTCCGGCAGCGGGGCTCGAACTATTATCTGTATCGGGTGATGCAGCGTACGGTATTTTCGGTATTACCATACGATATATCGTACCATATATCGTGTTTACTAGTAATGATAACGCCTGATGGGGCGTGGTGTTAAGGGAGCCCGTCGTACGCGGGTGGGGAGCGGTCTCCTACCTCAACTGGACAAGCTACCATCGCGGTTGACGACGAGAGAGAGAGGGGGTTCGTTACATAAACTCAGCAAATCACTGCCGAGACTGGACAGCAGCACAGCCTGCCGACCATCCAATTTTATAACACGGAAGCACGAGGGTTTTGAAGGCACCCCCACAAACCTGAAAACAAACTAGGTCAAGTCCCCAAAAAGGAAACAAACTAGAGGCGTAAAGGAGAGCGGAAAGGGGAGGGATGCAAAAGTAAGCAATCCAGAACACCAAGCCCACCAACCACAAGAGAGGAAGGCCAAACGAAAAGAGCTAAATACCACCCAAGGGCATGCGCTATGAGCACCTGAATATGCAGCGATAATGCCCTCAAAGGAAGAAAGCACAAGACAACCCAACACAACCTGACGACGACCTGAAACGCCAAGAGCGACCGAAGGGGGAGCGACCGAAGGGTGTTTACTTAGTTACGATCTGTAATTTTTCGTCAGTGTGGTCCTGTGGTCTACGAAAATATCTTACATGTGGGGGGTCGGCGGGTCGATTCTCGTCATAAGTACAGGAGTCTGGGCCAGGGATTTCAGTATACCGCCTTGCATCGTATGGTACATCACGGTGTATGGTGCGGTAATTGACTATGACATTACCGTGTTTTCTATCTCCCTCAGTATTGGTTCATTTGACTTGAATTTAATTGTATGGACGTGTAAACGGTATTTCCTGTTATATCCCCTTGGTCTTAAACTGATTTCCCAAAAAAGGGTATACAAATATCGTACGGTATCGATACAGTACGATACATCACGATACATCACGATATAGCGTACGGTAAATGAAAATACGGTACGATATTGACAGCCCTAAGTATGATTGAAAGATGAAATTGGAAATTAGGACCAGCCGCAGGTTCGGGATATTGGTTGCGTCTCACCCATCAGTTGATTAGCCCACCACCACTCCATTTCCGAGGGCTACGGGTTCTGTTCATTTGTTGATAGTAGGACGCAGCCTGAACATTCAACTGCGTACTAGGGCGCAACCTACCGAATTAGGGTGCGTCCGAGGACGCAAACCCTGGGGTCCGTTTGAAGAACCCTGGTCCAGGGTCTCCCTCCCTCTCTCCTCTCCTCTCTCTCTCTCTCCTCGTCTCTCTCTCGTACTCTCTCTCTCTCTCTCTCTCTCTCTCTCTCTCCCTCTCTCCTCTCTCCCTCTCCCTCTTCCCTCTCCCTCTCCCTCTGCTCGGTCTGGTCTGGTCTGGTCTGGTCTGGTCTGGTCTGGTCTGGTCTGGTCTGGTCTGGTCTTGTCTGGTCTGGTCTGGTCTGGTCTGGTCTGGTCTGGTCTGGTCTGGTCTGGTCTGGTCTGGTCTGGTCTGGTCTGGTCTGGTCTGGTCTGGTCTGGTCTGGTCTGGTCTGGTCTGGTCTGGTCTGGTCTGGTCTGGTCTGGTCTGGTCTGGTCTAGTCTGGTCTGGTCTAGTCTGGTCTGGTCTGGTCTGGTCTGGTCTGGTCTGGTCTGGTCTGGTCTGGTCTGGTCTGGTCTGGTCTGGTCTGGTCTGGTCTGGTCTGGTCTGGTCTGGTCTGGGATGGGATGGGATGGGATGGGATGGGATGGGATGGGATGGGATGGTCTGGTCTGGTCTGGTCTGGTCTGGTCTGGTCTGGGATGGTCTGGTCTGGGATATAACCGGTAAGTTGTTGCATGCCAGGGATAGGCAAAATAGGCTAAAATAACTTGCCCAACTTCGAAAACAGCGAGCAGTCATATTGCTGGCCGGAGCCATGTAGGGTAACCAATTGTTTTTGATAACGATTACATTTTCCCTGGTAATTTGTTCTTTACTCCCGAAGACGGGGAGCAGCCAAATTTCTGACTGGATCCATGAACCGTAACTAAGTTCAAGTACGGTAAAGAAGTTTCATTTAACTATCAAAAACAGCATTACATTGCATTACAAGTGGCATAGGCAGACCAGTGTTGACCCAATACAAGCCCACGCACCCGGCCACTCCCAAAATTCGGGGAGGCCTTCCAAGTTCCAACTATGCTCTATACAGAGGTAAAGGAGCCACAACTTTAGGTTGGAAGCATAGTGTGTACGTATGTTACAGTCCAGGGGTAAACAAAGTCTTAAGGGACATGCCAAACCTCGATCAATCAATGTGACCAAGTGGATACCGGTATATCAACCCTAGATTACCAGTAGGGGCTAATTGAAAGGAAAATTTGATGAACTGGTCCCCAATTTCCAGGAGGGGCTAATTGCAAGGAACATTGATTTCACTGCTTTGCTTTGAATTGCTTATGGTACAGCTAAAAACGGGGAGCAGCCAATTTGCTGGCTGGAGCCATGTAACCAAGTTGAAGTTCAAAGAGAAACACTAGATGAATTCGTGCCCCCCCAATGAATCACGAACGTGATGTGCTCGACGGAGGACCATACATGGAGTATTACGCTGAGAGAGAGAGAGAGAGAGAGAGAGAGAGAGGGTTCGCAATCAATATAAACCTAGTGGCCGTCTATTTATTGCATGCAGTGGCAAAAGGAAAGGGAAGTCAAGCAAGTACGTCCCTTGAGCCTTATTCTATTCTCATTGTTTGTGAATGATGTCCCCAAATGCGTTCGATGAAACGACTAAGGTGCGGGGTTCGAATGCCTCCGCTGCGCTTTAGTGTTCGTGGTCACTGTCACCCGCCATGGTAGCTATGCCCAGGTAAATGTCAGCGATAGCTGTCTGTGGTCTCTCTGTCGTAGTTACTGTCTATACCTGCCGGGGTCCCTGGCTGGTACCCCTTCGGTTTACTCTGAACCCTCCTAGGGTTCTCGGCTACTTGGGTGCTCCTGCACCATCGTGTAACGTTCTCTGTTTCCTTTCGTTCATTGCCCGTGCTCCGTTGACAGTAAAGAAGCAGCCCGTTCTCCACCGCTGTACGAGTGTACGACAGGCTCCCTTAATACCACTACCCACCAGGCGTTCTCATTACGTTTCCCTTCCCAATGCTTCCCAAGAAAACAAGGGGCACGGATGTGCTTTGATGAGAACACCAGTATTCCCCGTACCACATTATTATGAACAACTGGCACGCCTTATGGTACAGGGTACTACAGAGCGCGCGCGGCAGCGCGATTTTGCGCACGCTTTTTCAGCCCCACTGCACGTGTCGCACAGTTTTTTCAACGCCCTGTGGGCGCAGCGCGCAGTTTTTGCACTACAAAGCGCTGACCAATTTGACGTTTGTGAGCTTTAAGCGCTGACCAATTTGACAAAATGTAGTACCCTGCGACGGTTACGCCAAGCATCTGATGTCTGAAAACGTTTCCCACACCTGTGGGCCAGGGTACTACTTCTTGCCAAATTGGTCAGCACTTAAGCGCACAAACGTCAAATTAATCAGCGCTTTTTAGTGCAAAAAGCGCAAAAACTACGCGCTGCGCCCACAAAGGGCTGAAAAACTGCGCGAAACGTGCAGAGGGGCATGCGCGATAAATCAGGATTATGCAATATGCTGATTCACATATTAATATATATGATATGATGTATGCAGACAATTCACATATGAATACATTATATATTATTTATGCAGACGACTTTACTCCTTTAGCTGATAGGCAGTGCTAGTGAGCTAGTGAGCTCCAAAAGCTGTGGGTGTGACTGACTAGACACTGTGAAGGGCATTGGGTGCAGGGGCTGGGTGGAAGCTGGGGTGTGCGCGGGTGTTATGGACGGCTGATCGTGCCAGCTTCGAGATGCACGAGGTTGGGTTCGGCTTGGCTGAATAGCCAGTCAGGGGAGCTGCCTAGAAGCTGCTGCTGCTCGCAGCCGAAAATAAAAACTATGCTTCCTTGGCTGAATAGCCAGTCAGGGGAGCTGCCTAGAAGCTGCTGCTGCTCGCAGCTGAAAAGAAAAACTAAGCTTCCTGCACAGCCCTAGTAGTAGTAGTTGCTAGCGATAGGTGTCTGCAGGTATGGGTTCCCTCCACCCCCACTACCATACCGGCTGCCCACAGGGCTGTACACCGAGGGGGGAAACATACCCCCAGGTGATAGCATGCCTGGGAGCTGGATAGAAGCTGAAGGGGAGCCCACCATTCCATCCATCTGGTAGCTGCTGCCGGCGGTGGGCATGCCTCCAAGTCCCAGAGAGCGGGGGAAGTAGGGAGTGCTTGGGGTGGGCATGCCTCCACCTCCAGCACCAAGAGAGGGGGGAAAGTAGGTAGTGCTTGGGGGACCCATGGGCAGGTACGAGTTGGTTGAGCCCGGGGGGTAGAGGGGTGCAGGGGTACCCATGTAAGCATGGGGGTGGGGGCTCACTCCTGACCCGTAGTTGTAGGAGGGCTGAATCCCCCCCAGGACGTCCGGAAGAGAGGCCTGCATGGGCGTTGGAGAGCCTGGCATGACCTGAAGTGGTTGGGATTAGGATTTAGGGTTTATAATTGGCATTTTGAGAGTGTGGGTGTGTGGGTGGGTGTGTGGGTGTGTAGGTGTGTGGGTGTGTGGGTGGGTGGGGGGGCTGATCAGGTGGGTTTTATTATTAGAAGGCATGGGAGTTGGAGAGCCTGGCATGACCTGTGGTGGTTGGGTTTAAGGTTTTAGGGATTATGGTTAAGGGTTTAGATTTTGGCTTGTTTAGGCTTCATAAAACAAACATACAACTTTACATGGGGCAAATGGGTACATGGGACAAAAAAGTAACTTGGGGCATATATGACCTTCCTTGATGACCTTCCGAGGGGGATCGAACCCCCCCGTTTCCCTCCCGGGTCAGGCATTATTGTCAGCGTGAACTACTAGGACACGAGCGCATCATTGGCATCTAGATCTAGATGCCAATGATGCACTCGTGTCCTAGTAGTTCACGCTGACAGACTGCTGGCAGCCCATCTGTGTCCGACAAGCAGATCCAGCTATTTGTTTATTTAATTATTAATGTTTATTGAAGGGATCGTGCACAGCAGGACTAGATAAAATGTGACAAGAGTTACCTGGGGCATATATGATGACTGCTGGCAGCCCATCTGTGTCCCCCAACACATTCATCCATAAGAACAAATGCGGTTGTATGCGGTTAGAAAAGAGGGCTCCATAAAAAACACTCCGTTACATGGGGTACATGGTGTGTATGGGGCACACAAGTTACCTGGCCCAGTTGGGCTTACACGATGACAGTTGGTAGCCAATCTGTGCCCCCACAACACACCCAGCCATAAGAATATACGCGGTTAGAAAAGAGGGCTCCATGAAACAAAACACTACGTTACATGGGGTACATGGGGTACATGGGGGCACAAACGTTACCTGGGGCATCTATGAGGATAGCTGGCAGCCCATCTGTGTCCGCCCAGCAGATCCAGCATTTATTTTTATTTGTATTGAAAGGATCGTGCACAACAGGACTGGATAAAATGTGACAAGATTATCCTGGGGCATATATGATAACTGCTGGTAGCCCATCTATGTCCCCCCCCAACGGATCCAGCCCTAAGAAAAGAGGGCTTCATAAAACAAAACACTCCGTTACATGGGGCACCAAGTTTACCTGGGGCACATATGATGAATGTTGGCAGCCCATCTGTGCCCTACCCCCCCCCCCCCCCCCCCCCCCCCCCAACTGATCCAGCCATAAGAAATGAGGGCTACATAAAACAAACAAACAAACAAACGTTACATGGGGTGTATGGGGCACAGCAGTTACCTGGGGCATATATGATGACTGCTGGCAGCCCATCTTTACCCCCCCAATGGATCCAGCCATATGATGGTGAACAACAGGGGCAGAGCTCCATCCACGCAAGACCTGGACTGTGGCCCTGATCGCTAACATGTCCCTTGGGATGTACCTGAGGTGTGTCGGTGTGTTGGTGTGTTGGTTAGTTGGTGTGTTGGTGTGTTGGTTGGCTGGTTTTGGGGTTTTGGGCAGGGCTCCACCCTCGCAACACTTGGACTGTGGCTATGATCGCTAACATGTCCCTTGGGAGGTACCTGATAGGGTTTAGGGTTTGGGGGTTTAGGGTTCAGGGTTCAGGGCTTGGTTTTGGATTTGAAGTGTCGGTTGGTTGGTTGGTTGGTTGGTTGGTTGGTTGGTTGGTTGGTTGGTTGGTTGGTTGGTTAGTTGATTGGTTGGTTGGCTGGGTTTTGTGTTGTGTGTAGGGATCCACCCTCCTAACACCTGGATGGTCGCATTGTTCGCTTAAATGTCCCTTGGGATGTACCTGATAGGGTTTAGGGTTCAGGGTTTGGGTTTGGGTTTGAAGCGTTGGCTGGTTGGTTGATTGGTTGGTTTGTTGGTTGGCTGTTTTTTGGCGTAGGTATCAGGGCAGAGCTCCATCCGCGCAACACCTGGAATGTGGCCCTGCTGACTAACATGTCCCTTGGGAGGTACCTACGGTGTTTTGGTGTGTTGGTTATTTGATGTGTTGGTTGGTTGGTTGGGTTTCGGGTTTCGGGTTTAGGGCAGAGCTCCATCCCCTTAACACCTGGACTGTGGCATTGATGGCTAACATGTCCCTTGGGAGGTACCTCATAGGCGTGTTGGTTGGTTACTTGGCTGGTTGGTTTGCTAATTGGTTAGCTGGTTACTTGGTTAGTTACTTGGCTGGCTGGTTGGTTGGCTGGTTGGTTAGCTGGTTACTTGGTCGGTGACTTGGCTGGTTGGTTGGCTGGTTGGTTAGCTGAATGTCTAACATGTCCCTTGGGGGGTACCTCATAGGCGTATTGGTTGGCTGGCTGGTTGGTTGGTTGGTTGGCTGGCTGGATGTCTAACATGTCCCTCGGTAGGTATTTGGTAGGCGTGTTGGTTGGTTGGTTAATTAGTGGGTTGTTGGCTGGGTTTAAGGTTTAGAGTTTAGGGCAGAGCTTCACCCTCGCATCAACTCGACAGGGACCTGCAAGCTGGATTGGGTAGAGTTGAAATACTATTCCCTCCCCCCCCCACACACACACATCTGCAAGCATGCTTTGCATGGTACCTGGGTTTTATGAACTTGGGAACAGCCACGACGATGCCTCGACATGTTGAGTAGAGCGGTCCACACTGGAATGGTACCATGCCATTGTGGCCAGACAGGACCCACCACCACCACCACCACCACCAAGACCACCACCAAGACAACCACCAGAACCATCAACACCATGACACCAATCCCCCTCACAACCTGAACCCACATCCTATACCGCTATCCCCCCCCACCCAATCACCCACTCACCCACATAGTCCCTCCCACCCTTCTCCCCCACACACACATACACACACACACCTGCGAGCATGCTTTGCAAGGTAGCTGGATTTGATAAACTGGGGAACAGCCGCGACGATGCCTCGACATGTTGAGTAGAGTGGTCCACACTGGAATGGTACCATGCCATTGTGGCCAGACTGGACCAACCACCACCACCAAGACCATCACCAAAACCACCACCGCCACCATCAACACCATGACCCCTCACAAAATAAACCCACATCCCATACACCTATCCCCACACCCCGCTCTTCCCCCCCACCCCACCCGCCCACATAGCTCCAAATATCCCCCCCCACCCTCACCCCGCCGCCACACACACATACACACACACACCTGCGTGCATGCTTTGCAAGATAACTGGATTTGATAAACTTGGGAACAGCTGCAACGATGCCCCGGCATGTTGAGTAGAGTGGTCCACACTGGAAAGGACCCATGCCATTGTGGCCAGACATCCCGTTTGTCATGCCCCGCGTCTCAACAATGTTGCGATCTTTGCCACTCTGCAAGGCGTTGCAATTTGAAATGTCAGTCTATGGTATGGTATGAACAATAAGGTTGCTATTGTAGGGGCAAATATGTTGGTACGGACAAAGCTCTTGGTATGGACCCATGCCATTGTGGCCAGACATCCCGTTTGTCATGCCCCGCGTCTCAACAATGTTGCGATCTTTGCCACTCTGCAAGGTGTTCGAATTTGGAATTTCAGTGTTTGGGATGGAAGTTGAACTTTAGAAATGGAATTTGGAATTTGAAATTAAATTCTTGGGGCAGCTTGGGGATGGAATTTGGAATTTGGAGTATGGAATCTGAATTTGAATTTGAATTTGAAATTAAATTGTGAATTTTAAACGGTAGGGTATGCACTATAAGGTTACCATTGTATGGGACAATATGTTGGTACGGACAAAGCTCTTGTTATGGAAAAATCTGTTGGAATGGACCCATTCCATTGTGACCAGACTTCCCGTCTGTCATTCCCCGCGTCTCCTCAATGTTGCGATCTTTGCCACTCTGCACGGTGTTACAATTTGAAATTTCAGTCTATGGTATGGTATGAACTATAAGGTTACTATAGTCTGAACAAAGCTCTTGGAATGCAGTAATATGTTGGAATGGAACCGTTCCATTGTGACCAGATATTCTGGTGTTTGTCATGCACCGTGTCTCAACAAAGATGTGATCTTTGCCATTCTGCATTGTGTTCAAAATTTGAATTTTAATTACAGGCTTTCCTACTCTGTATCTTGTTTACATTTGAAACTCAATTCTTTGGTGTAAAAACTCACGTCTTTGGAGTAATATGGTAGTTCAAAACATTTGAAACTGAATTCTTTGGTGTAAAAACTCACGTCTTTGGAGTAATATGATAGTTCAATACATTTGAAACTCAATTCTTTGGTGTAAAAACTCACGTCTTTGGAGTAATATGGTAGTTCAATACATTTGACACTGAATTCTTTGGTGTAAAAACTCAAGTCTTTGGTGTGCACTAATATGATAGTTCAATATGTTGGAATGGACCCATGCCATTGTGGCCAGACATCCTATTTGTCAGGCCTCGTGTCTCAACAATGTTGCGATCTTTGCCACTCTGCACGGTGTTACAATTTGAAATTTCAGTCTATGGTATGGTATGAACTATAAGGTTACTATAGTCTGGACAAAGCTCTTGGAATGCAGTAATATGTTGGAATGGAACCGTTCCATTGTGATCAGACATCCCATTTGTCAGGCCTCACATTTCCATGAAGTGCATTTATATATGTACATACATATGTGCATTTCCCAACATATATTCAAATATGGAATATATATATATATATATATATATTTATATATATATATATATATATATATATACATTAAATATTCCATATTTGAATATATGTTGGTAAATGCACTTATGTATGTACATACATAGATGCAGTTCATGGAAATGTGAGGCCTGACAAATGGGATGTCTGATCACAATGGAACGGTTCCATTCCAACATATTACTGCATTCCAAGAGCTTTGTCCAGACTATAGTAACCTTATAGTTCATACCATACCATAGACTGAAATTTCAAATTGTAACACCGTGCAGAGTGGCAAAGATTGCAACATTGTGGAGACGCGGGGCATGACAGACGGGAAGTCTGGTCACAATGGAAAACAAATCAGCTTAATACGTATATGAAAAACAGCATTAAATATTTAATATATATATATATATATATAAAAACAAAAATCAGCTTAATACGTATATGAAAAACAGCATTATATATATATATATATATATATATATATAAAAAAAAATCAGCTTAATACGTAAATGAAAAACAGCATTAAATATTTAATATATATGTATATATATATATACAAACAAAAATCAGCCTAATACGTATATGAAAAACAGCATTAATTCAACGCACCTGATCCAGGATGGCAATCTCAAACAAGATGTGGTTTGGGTTGATCGATCCTGGAGTGGTCAGGAAAACAGACATGTACCTGAATTGCACACACAACACACAACACACAAAATAATTCTTTTAGTTGTGAGTTCCTTGTACGCATGCATTTGACTCTCTCTCTCTCTCTCTCTCTCTCTCTCTCTCTCTCTCTCTCTGTCTCTCTCACACACACCCACACACACACACACACACACACATACAAGATGCATACATACAAACATGTACACACACGCAAAATAATGCACTTAGTTGTGAGTCCATTGTGTGCATGCATTTGACCCTCACACACACACGCACACCTAGGCACGGACATACACAATACATACACGCACGCACACACACACACACACACACACACACAAGAATACACTTACGTGTGAGTCGCTTGTGTGCACTCATTTGACTCTCACACAAACGCACACACACACACGCAGACATGAACCTACAAAATACATACATGCACATACATACACACACACACACACACAAGTATAATACACTTAGTTGTGAGTCCGTTGTGTGCATGCATTTGACACAAACACACACATGCACACACACACAGACACACTAAATACATAAACGCACGCATGCACACACACACAAACACACACACACACACACACACACACACACAATAATACACTTAGTTGTGAGTCCGTTGTGTGCATGCATTTGACACACACACACACACACACACACAAAATAATACACTTAGTTGTGAGTCTCCTGTTCGCATGCATTTGACTCACACACACACAGGCAGGCATGAACATACACAATGCATTTGACTCACACACACACAGAGTTCAATAGAAATGCAACAGGTAGAGCACAGAACGATCTGATGGTGTCAGCAGTACACCCAGACTTCAAACTGACAAAGCAGTACACCCAGAGTGAAAACTGACAAAGCAGAATGAATCTGGGGTACAGAACATACTTACATGCACATGCATGCATGCATGCATACACATACATATGCATATGTTTAAAGTCCAACATAGGTAGAGCATACAGAACATACACACACACATGCATGCATACACACACGCACCTACACATGCATGCATACACATACACATGCATACATACAAAGTCCAACAGGGCTAGAACATACAGAACATACACAACCTCCACATGCATGCATACACACATGCATGCATACAGAACATACACACATGCACATGCATGCGTATACACACACACCTACACATGCATGCATGCATGCATGCATACACATGCACATGCATACATACAAATTCCAACAGGGCAAGAACAAACAGAACATACACAACCTCCACATGCATGCATACACACATGCATGCATACAGAATGTACAAATATGCACATGCATGCGTATACACACACACCTCCACATGCATGCATGCATACACATGCACATGCATACATACAAATTCCAACAGGGCAAGAACAAACAGAACATACACAACCTCCAAATGCATGCATACACACATGCATGCATACAGAATGTACAAATATGCACGGGCATGCATGCAAACACACGCACACACACATGCATACATACAGAACATGCACACATGCATGCATATACATACACAGTCCAACAGAGATGTGACCATAGCGTAGCATTACCTGCAAGTATCTGCAGTAAACCCAGCGGGGTAGGTCTCCACCCTAAACATCTGTCCCGCAACTTCAAAATAGTCACTACACAAGCGTGTACCACAGCCCATTGACCGCGCAAGGGAGAACCTACAGGTCAGGGGGTAAATTTGCTGCATGGGTGAGTGAGTGTGTGTGTGTGTGTGTGTGTGTGTGGGGGGGGGGGGGGGGGGGGGGGGGGAGGTCCAAAGTAGTCACTACACATTTGTGTTCACAGCCTATTGACCAGGGGTGTGGGGTTGGAGGGGGGGTTGGGGTTGGGGTTGGGGTTGGGGTTGGGGTTGGGGGGGGGGGTTGGGGTTGGGGTTGGGGGGGGGGGGGGGGGGCTCCAAAGTAGTCACTACACATTTGTGTTCGCAGCCTATTGACCAGGGGTGAGGGGTTTGAGGGGGGGGGTTGGGGTTGGGGTTGGGGTTGGGGTTGGGGTTGGGGTTGGGGTTGGGGTTGGGGGGGGGGGCTCCAAAGTAGTCACTACACATTTGTGTTCGCAGCCTATTGACCAGGGGTGAGGGGTTGGAGGGGGGGGTTGGGGTTGGGGTTGGGGTTGGGGTTGGGGTTGGGGGGGGGGGGGGGGGGGGGATCCAAAGTAGTCACTACACATTTGTGTCCGCAGCCTATTGACCAGGCAAGGGAGAATCTACAGGACAGATTATAGTTACTTGAGGTTTGGGATTTGGTCCGGGCTTGCGTTTGGGATTTAGATTTAGATTTAGATTTTGTTTTTGATTTGGGCCTGGGTCTGGGTTTGAATTCAATTATGGATGTGTGGGTATAGGTGCTACTTGCACCATTAAATTCAAAGGACTATACTTAGTTAAATAAATACCCTTAACCCTTGGATCCCTTACCTCCATTCCACCAATCCAAATCCCAAACCCTCAAGCCAATCCCCCATCCCAAACTTTCAAGCATAGCCCCCAAGCTAACCTCCTGTGGCATATGGCCTATGCCCATCCCATTCCATTCAAGCCCAGCTCAGCCCGACCCAGTCCAGCAAAACCAAGCACACAAACACAAAAACTCAGCCACATACGCTGCACTGTTGACTGCAACAAATCATGTCCAAGTCAAGCCAAGCCAAGCCAAGCAAAGCCAAGCCAAGCCAAGCCAAGCCAAGATAACCCCCCATCCAAAACCTCCAAGCCTAGCACCCAAGCTAACCCCCTATGGCCTACTCCAATCTCATCCCATTCCATTCAAGCCCAGCCCAGCCCAGCCCAACCCAGTCCAGCAAAACCAAGCACACAAACACAAAAACTCAGCCACATAAGCTGTACTGATGACTGCAACTATCATGTCAATGCCAAGCCAAACCAAACCAAACCAAACCAAACCAAACCAAACCAAACCAAACCAAACCAAACCAAACCAAACCAAGCCAAGCCAAGCCAAGCACTTGAACACACACACTCACCCACATACGCTGTGCTGATGGCTACCACAAATCATGTCCAAGCCAAGCCAAGCCAAGCCAAGCCAACGCACAAACTCACCCACATATGCTGTACTGATGGCTGCAACAAATAATGCCCAAATCAAGCCAAGCCAAGACAAGCCAAGCCAAGATAACCCCACATCCAAACCTCCAAGCCTAGCCCCCAAGCTACCCCCTGATGGTCTGCAGCCTATGCCCATCCCATCCCATCCCATTCCGTTCAAGCCCAGCCCAGCCCAGCCCAGCACAGTCCAGCCAAAACCAAGCTCACTAACACAAAACTCACCCATGCACGCTGTACTGATGGCTGCCACAAATCATGTCCAAGACAAGCCAAGCCAAGCCAGTCCAAGCCAAGCTAAGCCAAGCCAAGCCAAGCACCAGAACACGCAAACCCACCCACATACACTGTTCTTCCCTGATGACTGCCACAAATCATGTCCAAGCCAAGCCAGGCCAAGCACCAGAACACACAAACTCACCCACATACGCTGTACTGATGGCTGCCACAAATCATGTCCAAGCCAAGCCATAACAAGCCAGTCCAAGCCAAGCTAAGCCAAGCCAATCCAAGCCAGTCCAAGCCAAGCCAAGCCAGTCCAAGCCAAGCTAAGCCAAGCCAAGCCAAGCACCAGAACACGCGAACCCACCCACATACACTGTTCTTCCCTGATGACTGCCACAAATCATGTCCAAGCCAAGCCAGGCCAAGCACCAGAACACACAAACTCACCCACATACGCTGTACTGATGGCTGCCACAATAATGTCCAAGCCAAGCCATACCAAGCCAAGCCAAGCCAAGCCAAGCCAAGCCAGGCCAAGCCAAGCACTGGAATACACATACTCACCCACAAACGCTGTACTGATGTGGCTGCCACAAATCATGTCCAAGCCAAGCCATACCAAGCAAAGCCAAGCCAAGCACTGGAACACACATACTCACCCACATACGCTGTATTGATGGCTGCAACAAATCATGTCCAAGCCAAGCCAAGCCAAGGCAAGCACTGGAACACACATACTCACCCACATACGCTGTACTGATGGCTGCCACAAATCATATCCAAGCCAAGCCAGGCCAAGCACTGGAACACACAAACCCACCCACATACACTGTTCTTCCCTGATGACTGCCACAAATCATGTTCAAGCCAAGCCAGGCCAAGCAGCAGAACACACAAACTCACCCACACACGCTGTACTGATGGCTGCCACAAATCATGTCCAAGCCAAGCCATACCAAGCCAAGCCAAGCCAAGCCAAGCCAAGCCAAGCCAAGCCAAGCCAAGCCAAGCACTGGAACACACATACTCACCCTCAAACGCTGTACTTATGTGACTGCCACAATAATGTCCAAGCCAAGCCATACCAAGACAAGCCAAGCCAAGCACTGGAACACACATACTCACCCACATACGCTGTATTGATGGCTGCCACAAATCATGTCCAAGCCAAGCCAAGCCAAGCCAAGCCAAGCCAAGCCAAGCCAAGCCAAGCCAAGCCAAGCCAAGCCAAGCCAAGCACTGGAACCCACATACTCATCCACATACGCTGTACTGATGGCTGCCACAAATCATGTCCAAGCCAAGCCAAGCCAAGGCAAGCACTGGAACACACATACTCACCCACATACGCTGTACTGATGGCTGCCACAAATCATATCCAAGCCAAGCCAGGCCAAGCACCAGAACACACAAACCCACCCACATACACTGTTCTTCCCTGATAACTGCCACAAATCATATCCAAGCCAAGCCAGGCCAAGCACCAGAACACACAAACTCACCCACACACGCTGTACTGATGGCTGCCACAAATCATGTCCAAGCCAAGCCATACCAAGCCAAGCCAAGCCAAGCACTGGAACACACATACTCACCCACATACGCTGTACTGATGGCTGCCACAAATCATGTCCAAGCCAAGCCATACCAAGCCAAGCCAAGCCAAGCACTGGAACCCACAAACCCAGCCACATACGCTGTACTGATGGCTGCCACAAATCATATCAAAGGCAAGTCAGGCCAAGCACCAGAACACACAAACTCACCCACATACGCTGTACTGATGACTGCCACAAATCATGTCCAGTTGCCTGTATGAGGCTGATGGGCTGTAGAAAGGGTACCTGCGTCATGGAAGGAATAGGGCAGATGTTATTATTGGGGTGTGTGTCTAGTGTGTGCATGTGTGTGTTTGTGTGCATGCGGGTGTGTGTGTATAGTGCCTGCATGAGTGTCTGGTGTGTGTGTGCGAATGAGGGTGGGTGGGTGGGTGGGGACGGATGGCTGGATGGCTGGATGGCTGTGTGTGTGTTATATTTGTGCATGTCTGCATTTTTGTGTGATATGCTTGTGCTTCCATGTATGTGTGTGTGTTCCAGTTCTTGGCTTGGCTGTGTGTACTGTGTGCATGTGCATGTAACGGAGTGCTGGACCATTGAGACAATCTAAAAGGCAACTCAAGATGTCAAAATACTGAATCGTAGGGAGAATCTGAAAAAATAAAAAAATATGGTATATATAGCTGATATATAGTATATAATAATTTTATAGTATATAATAATATGATATATAGTATATAATAATTTATTTATAGTATATATTTCATTTTATTGGTAGGCTACGTTCACAAACCGGCCCCGTTACCCTCCCCCCCCCTCCCCACCGTCCTCTCGCCCACCCTTCTGCTACTTAACAATAATGAATCTAGGTTAGGCGTTCAGCAGACTCTTGTAAAATCGCTCATTTTATGTCCGGTCTAGTCACTTTTTACCTCACACTTGCACCATGGATTTATTTTTCAAAACCTGAAAATTTGATTTTTTTCTAGCTTATGGGGTTTTAGGGCCCTACCTCATCAGGGGACCTAGCAATCTTTTCCTTAGTGCTTGCTCTCTTTTCTAGCCGGAGGTAAGCCTTCTTTTGGTAGGGGCCCATTAGCTCATGGTCCACAAAACAAACCGTTGTTTTCATTTATGCGTTTCTTTATCCGCGATAGATTTGCCCCAAAACGGGTTCAAAAAAAAACGCGTATCCCGCTTTCTAGTCGTTATTGCTGCTGTGCAACCCCCATCGGCGGGGCGGGCGGGTGACCCTGTGGACCCCCTCCTTTCGCTCACTTATTTGCATAGCTCGGGAAAAATAGCCGGGGGCGGGGGGCCCGTGATTGGCAAATATATTGCTCGGGGAAAAATAGCAGGGTGAAACTATTATTCAGTGCCGGGACAATAGCAGGGGGGGGGAATATTAGCAGGAAAAAAGAAAAAATAGCAAGGGGGGGGCCCCCCCCCCCCCGAACTAATATTGTCTGGGAAAATAGCAGGGGGGGAAATATATAGCCGGTATTACACATGTAGCAGGGGGGGGGGAAATATCGCCGGAACAATAGCAGGGGGGGGGGGGGGGGGGGGGAACATATAGCCGGAAGGAAAAGCGCAGGGGGGGGGGGGGGATGAAGTATATAGCCGGAAAATAGAAGGGGGGGGGGAATATATAGCCGGTAAAATAGCAGGGGGGGGAAAATATTGTGGGGGAGGAAAAAATAGCAGGCGGGGGGGAGGGAATATGTAGCCGGAAAAATAGCAGGGGGGGGGGGAGTATATTCGGGGAAAATAGCAAGGGGGGGGGGGGGGGGGAAGGGGAAATATATAGCCGGAAGGAGAACATAGCAGGGGGGAGGGAACTACATTGAGGGGGACTAGCAGGGGGAGGGGGGAGGAATGAGGGGGGAATATATTGCGGGCGAAATATAGCAGGGGGGGGGGGGGGTGGGGGGGGGATATTATAGCCGGAAAGAAAATGCAGGGGGGGAAATATATTGCGGGAAAATGAAATAGCAGGGGGGGGGAAATATATTGCGGGAAAATAGCAGGGGGGGGGGGGGATATAGGGGATGGGGGGGGCTATATAGTCGGGAAAATAGCAGGGGGGGGGAAATAATTGCGGGGAGGGGGGAATTGCAGGGGAGGGGGGAATATATGCGCGGCGGAAAATAGCAGGGGGGGGCACTATCTAGCCGGACCACTAGCAGGGGGGGGGACATATATTGCGGGGGGACCTAGCCGGGGGGGGGAACTCTACCGCGGGCGCAACTCGGCCGGGGGGGGCCGTCTATTGCTGGGCAAACTAGCAGGGGGGGGGACCGGAACTCTCCCCGCCGGGAAAATGGCAGGGGGGGGAAAATACCGCGGAAACTAGCGGGGGCACCCATATATAGCCGGGAAACGGAGGGCTGTTTTTTTTGGCGAACTAGGCGGGGCGGGGAAAAAGGTCGTGACTTGGTCGCTCTTATGGATGCTTAGGGACAGGCATATCACTATGTGATGCGACCAAAAGGAGGTATTGTATATCATGCCAAATGGCATCGTATGGAATATATGATTGTATAAAATGGGGAAACTTTCGGGCTAAACAGTACTGCAGGCATCGTCTGAATCATATGAGGCATGATTCCTATGATATCATTACTTCGCCGTTCCCCCCTATGTATTGTGTCTGTACTCCCTCCAACCTGGTGTGGGTGGTGTGGGTCAGTGCGTGTGTTGTACCGATTATCCTGCTAGACCAGTTTGGTTTGGGTTTGGTTGTTTGGTTGGGGGTGGGTGAGTGAGTAAGTGCAAGCTATCCTAATACAGTGTTTGGGTGTGTTGGGTGTGTGTGTGCAAGCTATCATGCTACAGTGTTTGGGTGGTTGGGTGGTTGGGTGGGTGGAGGTGGGGGGTGGGTGAGTGAGTTAGTGCAAACTATCCTTCTGTAGTGTTTGGGTGTGTTGGGTGTGTGTGTGTGTGCAAGCTATCATGCTACAGTGTTTGGGTGGGTGGGTGGGTGGGTGGGTGGTGTTGGGCGGGGAGGGGGGGAGTGAGTGTGTGTGTGTGTGTGTGTGTGTGTGTGTGTGTGTGTGTGTGTGTGTACAAGCTATCTAGCTTAAGTGTTTGGATTTTGTAATGTTGTTACAGTCCAGGGGGTGGCCAAACAAGCTGAAGGGACTTGCCCAACACACTCATTATGGCGAGCAGCCAAATTGCTGGCTTAAGCTATGTAACCAAGTTCAAGTACATGTATCATCCTCACTGCCACTGCTGACTTGATCTTGCTATTTTCAGTACACCACACACACACTACGCATACGCTATACACACACACTGCACACTACATACACGCACACTTACCTCCAAGTCTGCTGCATAGCTGAGCATTCTTCATCCTCACTGCCACTGCTGCTGTCACTACCATCCACTCCCCACTGCTTTCACTACTACTGCTCGAATCACCACCCCTGCATGTCTTGCCCTTGATACTTTGCATACACCTTACACATACTACACAGACACACATGCATGACACACACACTACACATACAATACACACACACTACACACACACTACACATACACTAAACACACACACGTACCTCCAAGCCTGCTGCATTGCTGCAGATTCCTCATCCTCACTGCCACTGCCGCTGTCAGAATCCCCACTGCTGTCACTACCACTACTTGAATCACCACCCCTGTGTGACTTGCTCTTGCTGCTTTGCATACACCACACACATACTACACAGACACATACATGACACACACACTACACACACATACACTACACACACATACCTCCAAGCCTGCTGCATTGCTGAGCATTCCTCATCTTCACTGCCACTGCTGCTGTCAGAATCCCCACTGCTGTCACTACTACTACTTGCATCACCGCCCCTGTGTGGCTTGCTCTTGCTACTTTGGATACACCACACACATACTAAACACATGCAATACATGACACACACACTACACATACACTACACACACACTGCAAACACACTACACATACGATACACACTACACACACACTACACGCGCACACTACACACACTCTACACACTTAACACACACGTACCTCCAAGCCTGCTGCATTGCTGAGCATTCCTCATCCTCGCTGCCACGGCTGCTGTCGGAATCCCCACTGGTCACTACTACTACTTGAATCACCACCCCTGTGTGACTTGCTCTTGCTACTTCGCATACACCACATACATAATATACACACACAATACATGACACACACACTGCACACACACACATACACTAAACACACTAAACACACACACACAACACACATGCACAAACTACAAACACACACTACACACACACACACACTTTGCGCACACTACACAAACACACTACACAACACATACACTACACACACACACTACACATACACGACACACACACTACATGCACGCACACGTACCTCCAAGCCTGCTGCATTGCTGGGCATTCCTCATCCTCGCTGCCATGGCTGCTGTCGGAATCCCCACTGGTGTCACTACTACTACTTGAATCACCACCCCTGTGTGACTTGCTCTTGCTACTTTGCATACACCACATACATACTATACACACACAATACATGACACACACACTGCACACACACACATACACTACACACACTAAACACACACACACAACACACATGCACAAACTACAAACACACACTACACACACACACTTTGCGCACACTACACAAACACACTACACGACACATACACTACACACACACACTACACATACACGACACACACACTACATGCACGCACACGTACCTCCAAGCCTGCTGCATTGCTGAGCATTCCTCATCTTCACTGCCACTGCTGCTGTTGGAATCCCCACTGCTGTCACTACTACTGCTTGAATCACTACCCCTGTACGACTTGCTCTTGCTACTCTTCCCTCTCCGCCTACTCTTCTCCCTCTCCTTCTCCTTCTCTTTTTCCTTCTCCCTCTCCTTCTCCTTGCTCTGCTTCTTGTTCTCCTTCTTTGATTTTTTCTTCGTCTTCTTTCTCGCCTTTTCTTTCACAGAATTATCATCGGACTCCTCTTGGACTCCACCCTTGTGGTGCTGGTTGGGGTGATTGTGGTGGCTGCTTTTCCTAGGGGCAGTTTCTTTGGTCACCATCAGGTCCACGTCATAGGTGGTTTTCTTGGTGCCACCCATGGTCAGATTTTCCAGGTGCGTGGGGGGAGGGGAGTGTGTGTGTGTGTTTGGAGGGTGGGGGAGGGTGTGTGGCAGGTGTGTGTGCGTGTGTGTGTGTGTGTGTGTGGGGGGGGGGGGGGGGGGGGGGGGGGGGTATGGGGTTAAAGTGTGTTGGGGTTGGGCTGTGTGGCTGGGGTGGGTGGGGTGGAGAGAGTGGCTGGCTAAAAGATTTGATGTATGGCTTGAAGGCTGGAGGGAACTTGTCGGAGGGGGCTGGCTGGAAGGCTGGATGTTTGGCTGGATGGCTGGATGGCTGGAGAGAACTTGTCGAAGGGGGATAGGGGGGAGGGCCCAGTATGGTATGTGGCACTACAGGAGTGCGTGGCACTACCGTATGTGCGTGGCTGAAAGGCTGGAGCTTAAAGGACTGGGGCAGGGGAAGGGGCTGTCAAGGTCTGGTGCTGGGGCTGCAGCTGGGGCAGCCAAGGCTGGGGAAGGGGAAGGGCAGAGGGCGAAATACCTCCAGGCACTACAACATTACAGAAATACCTCTCTGCATGGGGGACGAGCTAAGAATCGGTGTGGCGCGGGACGCCACAGAGACAGTGGGGGATCTCTGTACAGGGTAGGGGTAGTGGTGGGGTCGAGGTGAACGAGGGATGGGGGGACGGGAACTGAGATTTGTTTTTGGGGTGGGGAGGGGGGGGGGCCGGACCCACAATGCGCAAATGCGAATGTGTCGTTCGATAGCAAGCCTGAAGCAGAATCGAATCGAATCGAATTTGGCGACAGTCCTCGCGCTGGGTTGGCAGAATGCGATACAGAAATGGAGGTCGACGGAAGGAAGAGGAACGGTAGTTTGTCGTGGGGTAGTCGGTAGGTTGGATGTTTAGCCAGGCTAAGCGGATGGGGGAAGGGATGGGGAGTGGGGAGGATTATATGGGTCTCAAGATTGTGCCTGCGCTCGTGAGGACGGACGGGGGCGAGCTTGGGTTTGGTAGGGGCGGGGAATGGAGGGAGGATGGGGGTAAGGTGGGCCGGGGGGGGCGGGGGGGGGGCGGGGGGGGTGGGGGGGGGGGTGGGGGGGTGGGGGGGGGTGGGGTTGGGGAGGGGCGCAGGTCCAGCTATCGAAATGGCGGGCGGCTGTGGGGATGTCACATTCCTGCGGAAATGTTTGATTTCGTGTTCGACGTGGCTGCGGGTGCATACAGCTCAGCGACAGCGTGGCGATTCGTAGAGTGGCGCGTGCACGCGCCCGTGGGCGAAACGCGCTGTGGCGGGTTTTTTCCAGGCCTTTGTATGCAAGTGCGTGCTGCATTTTATGTTGGTGGGGAGCCTTTTTCTCTATTTTTCTAGGGTGTGTTTCCGAGATTTGTTTGCCTTTAGGCAGATGCTCGGGATGGCTTCCCGTGGTGGTAATAGTCACGAGGCGTGCCGTTTCCTGGAGGGTCTAGAGTAGTACTTCCGAAACCACCCCCTCCCCTTCCTCTCTCGTAAACATCCGATTGTAAATGTTTCCGAGCGGCCGCGACCGGTGCATTGGCTAAAGCGTCGGCTTGCTTGATACTGAATGTTTCATGGAATGTTTCGGAGGACACAGACTGCAGGGGTTTGGGTGCGGTAAAATCTGAGTGCTTGCCAGGCATACTCTGCCCCTAATGACCACGGCAGAGAGAAGTTGCCTCTGTTCCTCAATGATTGTATCGACGTGCGCCTCCTCTTTTGTAGGCGTGGCAACACCAGTCGAACTGAATCCTCGGCAATGCTGGATTGTGTCGGGAGAGTCCTAGGGTGAAAGTCCTTTCACAACTACCAGTATATTAAAAAACGTATGAATCGCAGAATTAAATTACCACTGTAGCACGAACTCAGGGAGTCAGGGCTACTCAGGTCCCCTGTTGGATCAACCGACTGTTTGGGGTATAGTTCAGTAGTGTGCTTTTCGTTTCAGCCCCTCCTGATATCATGGTTAGGCAAGTCACTTTAGCCTACCGTATTTAGCTACCCCTGGGCTGTAACATCTTACACACATGAAGAGATTGGGTCAGGTATATTTTGAGAAGTACCACTAGTGAAGGACTTGAACTTGGTTTCATGGTTTGAAAGCTTGAATGTTGAAATTGAAATTGAAATTGTTACATCTGGTTGAACCGTTACTCACAGGACGTGAGTAGGGACACCATGCGTGAAGGCGGAGCTAGTTAGTCACGATAAGACCATCTTAGTAAAAAAGGATATTACCAACCAATCATGCCAGTTGCAGCTTAATATCGGGGGTTTTTCCTACCCCGGTTGGGGGAAGCCACCGGCCACAATACAGCTGGTAAGACAAAACCTAGAGGGGGGGGGGCGGTTCGTGTGCTTATTCCCCGGGTAGCGGACCCGGGGTGGGCTTCCATCATAAAGCAGTCATGGCCTGTTAATATACTCTGAAAGCTAAGTAGTGGGAGGTGAGAATGGACTGTGTCCGCCCAGTGAAGGGCACAGGATCTCTGAAGTCCAAGAGTGGCATAGAAGTCAAAAAAGAGGGTTTGGTAGGAATAGATAACAGTTGTACAAACGGTATAAATTCATATGAACAAGGTAGCCAGCGATTCAGGCCATTTACTAATTCAACATGCTGGGCCGTGAGTAGTGATAAACTTAGTAGCATGGTAGTAGTATCAGCGCAGTATCCAAGCTCAAGAAACCCAGGAGTTCTTATCAGACATACAGGTACGGAGAGTTTGTCAGGTAGGAGTTAGGACGGCAGAATCAGGTCTCATTCTTTTACAGTCCGCTACAGTAATAGTGGAGGGGCCGTAGCCAGCGGGGAACGTTTGCCAAGGACCCCCCTGGGGAGAGGTCCCTCTTCTTGCCGCGTCCCATGTCATTCTGCGGGATCCCGGGGCTCGGTTGCAAATGGCGTGTGGATGAGTCGCATGCGGCGTCATGTCTCTTGATATAGAGCCCCGAAAGTCCCGGTGTGTGCAGCCCGCAGGAGTGTGGCCCGCTCCGTCTTCACAGGGTGGCACAATGGGGCATAGGGAGTTGTGGGTGGGTGAGTGCTTGTTAATATAAGGGGAGTTTCAGCGGAATGCAAGTTTACGGTTTCACAGTCTTACACTGGCGGCTTTAAGATGTGGATGGAATTTGGTTTTATGCTGGATAAGGGTTGAGGTCCAAAAGGTTAATTTGATTGAGGAAGTTGGTGGGGGGTTGTTTTCAGCCCAGGTGGTTTGCCATAAACCCTTTAAGAGGGGTTGAACCACGGTGGCAGTTAGTGGGTAGGTTAGAGGTGATACCTTTGTGTCAGCGTTAGGTGCTAAATCTTGGAGGGGATATCTCCCAGGGGTGTGACGAGGAGGGTTGAACTGTAGGCCAGTACCAATTGTGGAGGGGGATTTCCCCAGTTTTATCAGTAAAATTTAGTTGAGGTAGGGTGCTCAGCTGCCTTGGTGCCAAGCGGTCTACTTGTCATTTCCAAGGTACCTGTTGGGAACGGACTGTACAAAGGTGGTGGTGATGTGAGCCATGCAGGATGCGTTTGAATGAGGTGTTTTTGAATTGATTGCCAGTAATTCAGTAGAATGGACCGGTGTTGTGGTGGGGGTCATGAATACATTTTTAGTATAAGTTGAAGAGAGCAGAGGTGTCTGTTGAAGGGGAAGAGATTTCGTCATAATAGATGCTTTGAGAAGGGGCTTGGTGGCTGGCTACCAATTCGCCCGGTTTGTTAGTTGGGTGGCCCATATTCCAAAGGGTTTTGATGGTTGTTGTGTAGCTTGTCTGCAGCAGGGACATATACTGCAGCACCTATTTGACGGGTTGCCCTGGTGGTTTACCCTTGTATTAGGCTCCATTTGTGTAGACTTGGAGGCCAGAGGAGGGGGGTTAGAAAGGGTAAAAACAGGGGTGGGTAATGGGTAAGAGGAGAGGGGGGAGGGTTGTTGGTGGAGTAAGTAGTAGAGGTTGCCAGGGTTTTTGGCAAGAGATTTAAGCTTCGAGGGTAGGTGATGACCATGTCAGTGAAAAGTCAGTGTGGTAAGGTGGGGTGATAGTGAGGGCTCCCAGGTATGAGGGGGGCTTTGCATGGGTATATGTCAATTGGTCAATAAACTCTGGAGTGTAGGAAAGTTAAGTTTCTTGGTTGTGAGGGTTGCATATAAGGATGAGGTGTAATTTTTGAGTGGGGGATGGGGGTGCTGTAGCTTGCTGCCAAGCAATATTTCAGAGGAGTACAAAATTCAGACTGGGTCTAGAGTAAAGTAGTGTCCAGGAGTGGTGGGGGAGGGTTTTGTAAAGGGGCAGGCAAGCCAAGGTCACAGGGAAGAGAGCATCAGGTGCAGGTAGGCCTCGCGGATTCCGGCAGGGTGCGGGGGGGGAGGTTATTTTTATATGCGCGGTAGAATTCGGAGGAGGAGGAGGGTCCGGATCCAGGATTTGCCAAGTCAGTGGCGCGCTGACCAGGTGGCGTCACTGTTGGGGCAGCCCCATGCTTGGTGCGCGTGACTGCCTGCGATCTGCGTGGGCTACGCCCACCATTGGTTTCCTTCCAGGTCCCCAGTGGGGTCCGCCTTGTAGTCTGCATCAGTAACGGAGGCGTGAGGTTGGTAGCGCTGGGTAAGTGGGGTGGAGGATTCGATAGGAGCAGGAAGTTTAACGTTGTCTGTCGTGTTCTGCGAAATTGCGTAGCCAGGCGCAAGTTGCCTGTGGGAGAGGGGGAGTGGGTCAGAGTGAGTTGGAGGAGTGACGGTTTGGAGGGAGGAGAGGTGTGCGGTTGAGGCGGTTCAGGGATCGTTTGTGGTGTTTAGTAATTTTGTGTGAAGTAATAAGAGAGAGGTCTGTAGTGCTGATAAGATGAGTTCCCATGGGGGTGACCAGGTCGTGGTATGAGTAGATGTCCAGGTCGTGAAAAGGAGTCATGAGTGAGACAGGGATTGCTGTGGTGGAAGAGGGAGAGAGTGTATGTTAAGTTTGTCAAGGAGTTCTGTGTCATTCCAAGAAATTGTTATGTCAGATTTTTTTAATAATTTCCAGCTGGCGGGCTAGGGACATATATTTAAGTTGCTTGCTGGAGAGAGAGAGAGGATCTAGAGTGGTCATGGTGGAGGTTGATTTGTCAAGAAGAGCCCTGGTGAGAATTCCCAGGTGACCTTGGTCGTTCATGGACTGGGTGAGGGCTGTTGCAGTAATCTGAGTATATTCAGTGAGTAGAGAAGGCACCCCTAGTCCTGCCTCTGTTTTAGGGAGGGTGGAGAGTGCTCTTGTCGGAAAGGATCTAGGAAGGGAGCAGCAGAGTTTAACTGTTTTTAATACTGCTCTGTCAATGACATGAATGTCGGTTAGTGAGAAGGGAGCTACTATCATGGGGTATTTAATAGCTGCTCTGACACATTGTGAGATTATTCGTAGACATTGGGTGGGGGTTGCCCTATTTTTAGCTTTAGTGAGGATACTCAAGCCTTTGCTGTGGATGGTTTCAATAGTAGAGTGAAGCTGAGTTTTCCAATTTAAAGTAAGTGAGATGTGAACCCCCAGGTATTTATAGGCTTGGTCTGGCGGCTGGTAGGTAGCATAGGAATTACCTAGAGGAATTTTTTCTAGCCTTTGTTTGAGAGTGTGTTGTGAGTAGGTTGTGAGGGGTGTGTGATTTGTGGAGTATGCCACTAACCACACATTTAGTGGCGTTAAGAGGAATGCCCGACCAGATACTAAAAGTTTGAACTTTACCACAT
The DNA here is from genome assembly GCA_013435795.1 of Chlamydomonas sp. ICE-L. Taxonomy (NCBI): domain Eukaryota; kingdom Viridiplantae; phylum Chlorophyta; class Chlorophyceae; order Chlamydomonadales; family Chlamydomonadaceae; genus Chlamydomonas; species Chlamydomonas sp. ICE-L. Next base: position 25,806,063 of record JACBWV010000223.1, on the reverse strand, counting down.
TGGATGCGAAGGTCCTCTGAGCTGCCGGTTAGGACGGCAGTGTCGTCAGCATACCCCAAGCTGCTAGTGTGGTTTTCATCTGCTGTTGTGGAGGGTAGGGATGCTGCTCTGTATCCTCGTCCTCCAGAACGGAGCCATCTGTGTAGGGGTTCTAGAAAAATAATAAAGAGTAAGGGGGAGAGAGTGTCTCCCTGGATAGTGCCCCTAGTGATGGGGATAGGGGAGCCAGATGTATTGTTAAGGAGGAAATGTGTAGTAGAGTTTGTGTAAATTCCTTTAATTGTATCTATAGTATCATGGGTATAACCCAAGCTGTGCATAATGCAGAGAAGTTTTTGGTGATCAATCATGTTGAAGGCAGAGCTAAAGTCAAAATAGGCAGCATAAAGGTCCTGGTGGAAGAGGGCAGCATCCTCAATGTTGTGGAGTAGGGTCAAGAGTTGTCTATAGGTACTTTTGTCTTTTCTGAAACCCTCTTGGCAGGCACTAAGAATGTGATTGGTTTCAGAGTAGGTAGTAATAGTGTTGGTAACAAGAAAGGTCCAGAGTTTGGCTACAGCATTGTTAAGGCCTATTGGCCTGTAATTTTGGGGTAAGCAAGGATCTGATTTTTTGTAGAGCATGACTGTGTGGGAGATTTTTTTTTTTTTGTGTGTGGGGGGGGGGGGGTATGGGGTAAAGTGTGTTGGGGTTGGGCTGTGTGGCTGGGGTGGGTGGGGTGGAGGAGTGGCTGGCTAAAAGATTTGATGTATGGCTTGAAGGCTGGAGGGAACTTGTCGGAGGGGGCTGGCTGGAAGGCTGGATGTTTGGCTGGATGGCTGGATGGCTGGAGAGAACTTGTCGAAGGGGGATAGGGGGGAGGGCAGTATGGTATGTGGCACTACAGGAGTGTGTGGCACTACCGTAGTGCGTGGCTGAAAGGCTGGAGCTTAAAGGATGGGGCAGGGGAAGGGGCTGTCAAGGTCTGGTGCTGGGGCTGCAGCTGGGGCAGCCAAGGGCTGGGGAAGGGGAAGGGCAGAGGGCGAAATACCTCCAGGCACTACAACATTACAGCCTTCTCTGCATGGGGGACGAGCTAAGAATCGGTGTGGCGCGGGACGCCACAGAGACAGTGGGGGATCTCTGTACAGGGTCGGGGTAGCTGGTGGGGTCGAGGTGAACGAGGGATGGGGGGACGGGAACTGAGATTTGTTTTTTGGGGTGGGGAGGGGGGGGACACAATGCACAAATGCGAATGTGTCGTTCGATAGCAAGCCTGAAGCAGAATCGAATCGAATCGAATTTGGCGACAGTCCTCGCGCTGGGTTGGCAGAATGCGATACAGAAATGGAGGTCGACGGAAGGAAGAGGAACGGTAGTTGTCGTGGGGTAGTCGGTAGGTTGGATGTTTAGCCAGGCTAAGCGGATGGGGGAAGGGATGGTGAGGATTATATGAGGTATCAAGATGAGCTGCGCTCGTGAGGAAGGGAGGGGGCGAGGTGGTAGGGGCGGAGGAATGGAGGGAGGATGGGGGAAAGGGGGGCCGGGGGGGAGGGGCGCAGGTCCAGCTATCGAAATGGCGGGCGGCTGTGGGGATGTCACATTCCTGCGGAAATGTTTGATTTCGTGTTCGACGTGGCTGCGGGTGCATACAGCTCAGCGACAGCGTGGCGATTCGTAGAGTGGCGCGTGCACGCGCCCGTGGGTGAAACGCGCTGTGGCGGGTTTTTTCCAGGCCTTTGTCCTGGCAATGCGTGAGCATTACTGTTGGTGGGGAGCTTTCTCCTATTTTTCCTAGGGTGTGTTTCCAGAGATTTGTTTGCCTCTTAGGCAGATGCTCGGGATTGGCTTCCCCGTGGTGGTCACTCCGTCACGAGGCGTTTCTGGAGGGTAGAGTAGTACCTCCGAAACCACCCCCTCCCCTCCCTCTCTCGTAAACATCCGATTCTAAATGTTTCCGAGCGGCCGCGACCGGTGCATTGGCTAAAGCGTCGGCATGCTTGATACTGAATGTTTCATGGAATGTTTCGGACGACGCAGACTGCAGGGGTTTGGGTGCGGTAAAATCTGAGTGCTTGCCAGGCATACTCTACCCCTAATGACCACGGCTGAGAGAAGTTGCCTCTGTTCCTCAATGATTGTATCAACGTGCGCCTCCTCTTTTGTAGGCGTGGCAACACCAGTCGAACTGAATCCTCGGCAATGCTGGATTGTGTCGGGAGAGTCCTGGGGTGAAAGTCCTCTCACAACTACCAGTATATTTAAAAACGTATGAATCGCAGAATTAAATTACCACTATAGCACGAACTTAGGGAGTCAGGGCTACTCAGGTCCCCTGTTGGACCAACCGACTGTTTGGGGTATAGTTCAGTAGTGTGCTTTTCGTTTCAGCCCCTCCTGATATCATGGTTAGGCAAGTCACTTTAGCCTACCGTATTTAGCTACCCCTGGGCTGTAACATCATACACACATGAAGAGATTGGGTCAGGTATATTTTGAGAAGTACCACTAGTGAAGGACTTGAACTTGGTTTCATGGTTTGAAAGTTTGAATGTCAAGTTGCTGATTTTAGATGTTCAGTCAAGTTAGGGCGAGAATGCTCAGCGAGATTTTTCATTTGGTCAACTTTGATGCGTAATTGCTATGGCACAATGCGGAGCGACATGTTTCTCAATGCAGTGGGAAGAATTTGCAGTCAAGTTTGTGACATGGGATGGATGCGATTCGGACATTTCTGACAGGTCGTCTGACTCACCACGACACCTCCCGTTGTGCGCAGCGACAGGTCTCTTGACGCAAGGGAAAGGTCTTGCAGAGATGCAGGGGGAAAAGCTTGTAGGAAGACGAACTGCAGCGCTACCGAAATCAGGTGGATGAACTCAGGCGGGAAAAGGAGAAATCGGGCGAGATGCGCAACAGATAGAATACGCAGGAGGCGAAGGTTGCATAAGGCCGAATTCGCAGGAGGCCAAATCAAACAGAAGTTGCAGCAGGAGGGATTAAAAGCGGCAATTGGCTGAGCGGGAATTGGCCTGGCGGGAATTGGCTGGGCGGGAAGTCGGTTAAGTCGGTTACGCGATGACACGACCACGACCACGACCACGACCACGACCACGACCACGACCACGACCACGACCACGACCACGACCACGACCACGACCACGACCACGACCACGACCACGACCACGACCACGACCACGACCACGACCACGACCACGACCACGACCACGACCACGACCACGACCACGACCACGACCACGACCACGACCACGACCACGAACACGACCACGACCACGACCACGACCACGAACACGACCACGACCACGACCACGAACACGACCACGACCACGACCACGACCACGACCACGAACACGACCACGACCACGACCACGACCACGACCACGACCACGACCACGACCACGACCACGAACACGAACACGAACACGAACACGACCACGAACACGAACACGAACACGAACACGAACACGAACACGAACACGAACACGAACACGAACACGAACACGAACACGAACACGAACACGAACACGAACACGAACACGAACACGAACACGAACACGAACACGAACACGAACACGAACACGAACACGACCACGACCACGACCACGACCACGACCACGACCACGACCGCCATGACTTCTTTATATATATAGATTATTATTATTATTATTATTATTATTATTATTATTATTATTAGTATTAGTATTAGTATTAGTATTAGTATTAGTATTAGTATTAGTATTAGTATTAGTACTAGTATTAGTATTAGTATTAGTATTAGTATTAGTATTAGTATTAGTATTAGTATTAGTATTAGTATTAGTATTAGTATTAGTATTAGTATTAGTATTAGTATTAGTATTAGTATTAGTATTAGTATTATATTAGTATTAGTATTAGTATTAGTATTAGTATTAGTATTACCGGTATTATTATCATTATTATTATTATTATTATTATTATTATTATTATTATTATTATTATTATTATTAAAAAATCAACGTTCAACCACCGTATCACAGCACATATAATACATCCAGAAGTGACTGCACTTGGGTCAACACTGGCTTGATGTATGTAAACAAACCAAGCGCTTGTCAAGGACCAGTCCATTCTCTACGGATTCGTCAACGATTGACCGATCCTAATTTTCCAATCTGCATAGCAGGGTTGTTCAAAACGTCCAGGGTTGTAAAACGTTACAATTTGCGTCTCAAACGCAGATGTTGAAAGGTCTAAAACACTGTTATCACATTGTGAGCTGGCATCAACAAGGCAAGATCTGCTGGCACCACGTGACGGAAGATGAAAATATAAGCCTCTAGATCTGTCGACGCTCCCACTCCGACTTACTGAGCTTGTAAGATCGCTTCAGTGAAGTTTGCTCTTTGATGCGCGCAGCAACCACCTCATATTCCTAAAGCTACGCATTCTTACGTACTATTTCTTTCTTCTTTCTTGTGCCTCGCTTATTCGCGTTCTCTGTCCCTCCCCATCCTTGTTTTCCTGCGCTTCATCAGATCGATTTGTTGTCCTTCTTCTGCATCGACATAAGCCTTTGATCATTTTCTGCTGTCGAGGTGAGCGGGATCTTTGGAAGGATAAATCCCGATTCAAGGATTCAAATCGACGCTATCGAGAAGGGCAGCGAATCCGTCCTAACAAGTACAGTCTGATGTGCGCAGGTCCAATCATCAATGATGCAGCTGTTTCTCAGGGCAAGGCCCATGCTGCAATCCATGTCCCCACTCCTGTCGCTGAGTCAGCCCACACCACAGTGGAGTACAACTGCTGCATCACATGTCATCCATGCCCCCCTGAGTAAGTGTTAAGGTGTAGTATGATGCCAACATGACGTCTGTAATGCTGCTTCACGTGCAATCTGTGCCTCTCTGAGTAAGTATGCATGGGTAGGTATGATGCCATCAAGTTATGGCCCCTCCTGCCATGGTGGGCTAGCCCCTTCGGCCTATTTGGTTTACCCCTGGACTGTAACAACAAACATACATACACGATTAATTTGGCTGCTGGTATGGATGGCCATCTGCCTACTGACAGCATTCATGTTTCTCCCTGACTCCCTGCTCCTGCTGGCCGGTTGGCTCCCGCTGGCTTGCTGGCGCCCTCCCTGGCTCCCTGACTCCCTGCTCCTGCTGGCCTGCATGCAGATGAGCGCCCCCTTTGGTCTGGGTGGGGTGTAACAAGGAAGGAAGCTCCAACTTGGAGTCATGGCTATGCTACCAACTACTATGCTGGTTTGAAGGCAGGACAGGCACCTCCTGTGAAGGGCCCTGCTTGTCCCTCTCAAGGAGGAAAAGAAAGAGGGGCATCATCTGGAAACAATACATCACGACGTATAAGCCATCAGGATGACAAGGTAGGACCATCTACATATTACTCCAAGACCCTCCAATTATCACTGTGGCACGAACTCAGGGGCCCGTTGGTAAATAAATCGTTTGGTTTCAGTTCGCAAACACACACCCCCACACACAAGCGAGCTATATCTTGGATGATCAGTGGAGTGCATGAGTCAGCAACATCACACATACACGTTAATGCTGATCAGGGTACTACATTTTGCCATTTTTGGTTACTTCAAAAATGTAGATGGGGGTCTTCAAGTTACGTGTTGGCAGTGCCTGGCACATAACTATTGGTCTCCAGGCTCAGCGGGTTTCTGTTTTGAATCTACGTGATCCACATAGATGGGCTCCAAAAGCTAACTTGTTGTCACATAGGAACTTGTGCTATAGCGAGCACGCGGCAAAGTTGAATGAATGAACCTAGCGATGTTTTCAAGTCTCAGATCGAGTTGACTTCGGGAGCAGTTGCGATGAACATGATTGTTCTTCAGCCGAAAGTTAGCCTACAGCATGATGACAATTTCTTTCTTTCGTGCGACGCATCGCAAATGGAGCGACTCCGTGCAACCCCAGAGCAACTCACTGCCCCCCGAACAATGCAGAGCTTGAAACGCAGAGCACGGGGGCTTAGGTGGGGCATTTCTGACTAGTTTAGCCTGACCCATACGTCGCCATGTAGCGACAGGATGGATATGCGGCGCACAAAACAAACAGTTGTGATGACAAGACAGCTACCTCTGTGTACACGTGGGCTGTCTAATTTGTTTAGTGTCATAGACTCATAGTGTGCTCCCTGGTTTCCGTATCGCACGGGGTGACTTGGAATGGGAAGACGGTGAGCAGCCCAGAGTTGGCTGAAAAACCTTGTAAAAATCCAAGCTTGGGTACCTCATCATTATCATCGTCATCGTCAGCAGCAGCAGCATGCTGCGATCGCTTTGCCAGGGTAGTAGACCAGTAGGGTAACGTGGTGCAGTCGCCCTGCATCATCCTAGTGGTGATGACAAGACAGCTACCTTCATGTACACGTGGGCTCTACATTCATTCACAGCCCACTTGTTTGGATATGCAGAGCTGTTACACTGTGTATCCCAAGTAAACATTCCTATTGTTTGTTAGTGTAATGTATTTCTGTACATTATTGGTTGTTATATTTGAATATTTAGGTCCTTTACCGTGTGCAATAGTGGATGCTGCTATGCCCAAATAAATAAAGCTTGGGAACGGCTATGTTAGCTAATATGAGAAAATGCATAATTTTAGTTAAAATGTTTTGGCCGAGCCAGGCCGAGCCAACTATTATTAGTACCCGAATGAAAAAGAAATAAAATGAAGAAGAGATTACCCCAAATAAAATGTCTGTCTGTCCGTTAGTCGTTGAGTCACAAAGCAACATTTCAGGTTTCATGAATTACAGAAGAAGTTGAATACTCTATATCTGATAACAATTATAAGACTTATTTAAACCGGGCAGATTCTCACGAGAGCACAAATGAGCATCCCAATTGAAGAAAATGAGCTAAGTTTTTTTGTTTATGCCAAAAGCTACAATAAACGGGTAATATTTTTCAACATTTCAAATTTGTACCATTCAAACATGTGCGCATACACAGGTTTGGGAGCAGAATTGTTGTCAAAAAGTCGAGGCAAAAACATTTAAGCATCACAATCGAGGAAACATTCCCCTTGGGCACTTATGCTACAATTAGCACGCGGAGCTCACCTCAGGGCCGTGCTTGGGGTGGGCAGGGGCAAGCCACGCCATGGACCGTTGGCCAAAAATTACGAAAATGAAATCGCAGGTTTGAATCTCACTCGGATCAAAATTCAACTTTTCAAAAAGAGCAAAATTACGTAATGGAACTGTAAAATCATATTCGTGCATGAATTACAAGACCATCCATGCTCACATAATATACATGGGGCCACATATGCGCCTATAAATCCTCATTCTTCACGTGTTCGCGTTTCCAAATACCTACTTTGCACATTAATATCTCACGGAAATACCTTTGAAAGCAAGTTGCACTCGGACATGGGAGCAGAGGCAGACTGTGAGCAGAGCCACTAGAGGCGCATAGGGAAAACGCCAAACAACAGTAAGGCGAAAGGGAGGGGTAGCCCCACAACCGTCACCAAACGGGAAGAGGGCACGGGGGATGGGGTGGGGACGGGGGCAAAAACACTGACGGGGAGCAGCATGAAGCACGGCACACGGCGAAGCAGGCGGCAGCCAAAGGGAAGGCCGAGCACCGACCCAAAATGAATAGCAGAGCAGAGGGCCAAAAACTAAAGGAGAGCAGTGAGTAGGGAGGAGCAGGGAGTCAGGGCGGAGCAGGGAGGAGCAGGGTGCGCAGGGCGAGCAGTAGAGCCGGGAGTCAGGTAGGAGCAGGGAGGAGCAGGGCGCAGGAGGAGGGAGGCGCAGGGAGGAGGCGGAGGAGTAGAGGAGGGAGGCGGGAGGCTGGAGGAGGATGCGGAGTAGTATGGCAGGAGGAGGGAGGAGGGAGGAGGGCGCAGGGATGAGGCGAGGAGGAGGCGGCGAGGGAGGGAGGGAGAGGTCTGAGGAGGACGAGGAGGAGAGGAGGATGAGGAGGACTAGGATTCGGAGGATGGGATGGAGGCGACGACGAGAAGGAGGAGATAGAGAGGAGATGTAAAGATGAGAGAGGAGAGAGAGCAGAGCGGAGCGCGGCGGCGAGATAGGAGAGTAGGAGAGTGTGAGAGGCGGAGCGGGGTAGAGGAGAGGCATAGAGATAGGAGAGGAGATGGGGGGAGTAAGTGGAGGAGAGAGGGAGTGTAGGGAGAGATCGTGAGGCTCTAGGGCGGAGAGGAGAGGATTGGAGGAGGAGGAGGGGATTATAGTATAGTGGTATGATAGGGTAGAGGGTGAGGGGTGATTGTAGGGAGATGCGAGGAGGAGGAGGCGAGATTTCGAGGGATCGGAGGGTGCGAGTAGTAGGAGAGAGAGTGAGGTCGATGGGTGAGAGCGGGGTGAGAGATTGGTGCTAGGAGAATATAGGCGAGGGAGAGTGGAGAGGAGAGAGTAGGAGGGAGATGATGATGTGCGAGGAGGCGCTGAGAGCGAGGCGATTATCTGTAGAGGCTAGTAGAGTATAGAGGATATCGGAGGAGAGAGCTCTTATTAGACGAGAATGAGGAGATATGAGGGGAAGAGATGAGTATAGTATGATTATTATTCTACTGTTGAGTAGGATTATATGTAATGTAGGATGATAACTCTGATTTATATTGTATTTCTTATTATTAGAGTTATATGGCGATGGATGAGGTAGTCATTTATTAGTTCATTTATTATTTATTATGAGGTATTAGATTTTCTTATTTATTATTTAGTATTATATTTATTTTATTATTTATTAGTTATTCTCCATTATTTATTTTTCTTATTCTATTCGTTATTATTTATTATTATTATTTATTATTATTTATTATTTATTTATTATTATTTATTATTTATTATTATTATTTATTATTATTATTATTATTTATTATCATTTATCATTTATTATCATTTATTATCATTTATTATCATTTATTATCATTTTATCATTTATTATATCATTTTCATATGGAATCCAATAAAATCAAATTTAATTCATTATTAATTAGAACATTTCATTCAGGTTTGCCTCCAGGCGCCCTTAATGAGATTTGTACTCCCTGAATTTCAACGCATTGTATCGTTCCAATTGGGATTTAGATACCTCATTAAAAAGGTCCTTGTCTCCTCTTTCACAATATGCGATCAAATAAATTTTACAACATACAAATTTTGTGTACATTGGATTTAAGGTTGGCTTGGGCCGAATTTGACTTGCTTCATTTCTGTAAAATCCAGAGTGGCTCCCATCACAATCACAATTTGGCTCCACTGAAGACTGAGTTATAAAAGTTCCTATTTGGCCCAAAACAAAATGGGGAATATTTGTCTGGAAATCTGAAGTCTAGTATTAATTCAATGTTGGTTCAAATTAGTTAATAACTGTTTTCAAGCACTAAAGCAGACATGACCATCCCTACTTTATGTGCACAGGCCACAGTACACCCTGCCGAGCTGATGGGGAGAATTATGGCTCGTACAGATCTGAGCAGCTTGGATCAGGTTGTCACGGACCATGGGCAGTGCTTTAACGACAGGCACGTGTCAATTGCGATGAACAGGGTAGGCAAATTGTATGAGCGGACGGGGCGCAACGAAGTGGCCATGGCACAACGGATGATGCAGGCTCTGAGTGTCTTCACCCTGTGTGAAGTAAACATTATGGACGCTCAATCTCTGTCTAATGTGTTGGGTGCCTTGGCCAAGGTAGGAGGTCCAGTTAACCCTGCTCTAGTAGCTACCTGGTTGCGTGTGGCTAAGTCAAAGCTGCCTGACTTCAATGCCCAGACCCTGTCCAACAGTCTATGGGCAGCAGAAAAGCTGGGTATCGAGGATAAAGCTTTCACTGATACCTGGTTGCGTGTGGCCAAGCTGAAGCTGCCTGATTTCAATGCCCAGGGGCTGTCCAACAGTCAATGGGCAGCAGCAAAGCTGGGTATCGAGGATAAAGCTTTCACTGATACCTGGTTGCGTGTGGCCAAGCTGAAGCTGCCTGATTTCAATGCCCAGGGGCTGTCCGCCAGTCTATGGGCAGCAGCAAAGCTGGGTATCAAGGATAAAGCTTTCACTGCTACCTGGTTGCGTGTGGCCAAGCCGAAGCTGCCTGACTTTAATGCCCAGAACCTGTCCAACAGTCTGTTGGCAGCAGCAAAGCTGGGTATTAAGGATAAAGCTTTCACTGATACCTGGTTGTGTGTGGCTAAGCCGCAGCTGCGTGACTTCGATGCCCAGGACCTGTCAAACAGTCTATGGGCAGTTGAAAAGTTGGGTTTTAAGGATAAAGCTTTCACTGATACCTGGTTGCGTGTGGCTAAGCCGCAGCTGCGTGACTTCGATGCCCAGGATCTGTCAAACAGTCTATGGGCAGCAGTAAAGCTGGGTATTAAGGATAAAGCTTTCACTGATACCTGGTTGCGTGTGGCTACGCCAAAGCTGCTGGACTTCAATGCCCAGGGGCTGTCCAAGAGTCTGTGGGCAGCAGCAGAGCTGGGTATTGAGGATAAAGCCTTTACTGCTACCTGGTTGCGTGTGGCTAAGCCAAAGCTGCCTGATTTCAATCCCCTGGGGCTGTTCAACAGTCTGTGGGCAGCAGCCAACCTGGGCATTAAGGACGATGACTTTGCTGCCACCTGGTTGCGTGTGGCTAAGCTGAAGCTACCTGGATTTGACGTTCAAGCCATGTCCAACAATCTGTCATCAGCAGCCGACCAGGGTACTGATGTACCAACAGTCCAGGTTGTAGGGGATGCCTCTTACAAGGCCCTGGCAGCCTACACCCCTAATGGTGAGCTGAGACAACCCATCAACCAGCCCTTTAGTAAGGAGGAGCTAAAGGCTGTGCAGGCAGACAAGTGGTCTAGTACTGCAAGGGAGCTGGCTGTTGTGAAACTGGCACTACAGGTCATGGAGGAGCAACGTCCAGGGTACTTGGCAGGGAAGAGGTTCCAGTACTGGACAGATTGTGAAGTAGCTGTGATGATGATGTATTCGGTTGTATTTCCTGATGACCCTACGGACTCCCCATTTGCCCATGACTTGACCAGTTCAAGCAAGAATTATGATCATGATCTGGCTACGGCCATGGGCATAAAAGGAGGAGCAAGCACCGCCCCTTTAGTGAAGGACATTAGATAACTCTGAGAAGAGTTTGGGGTAGAGCTTGATGTAGTATGGAGGCGTAGGAATCAACCTGAGCAGCAGGTGGCCGATGAGCTGTCCAAGGTAGAAGATCAGGAGGATTGGTCACTACATCAAGGAGTGTACCTGAAGGTGCTAGAGCACCCCTGTCTGCAAGGCAGGAGGCCAACGCTGGATGTGTTTGCCTCAGGGGCCAACACCAAGGTGCAGGCTGCCTACTATTCCAAATATCTGGGAGTAGGCTGCTTAGGGGTGGATGCTTTCCAACACCCATGGGTGAGGGAAGGAACACCTAGGGAGGAGCAGTTGGCCTACATCCATGCTCCCTGAGAGTGAGTGAGCAGCAGGTGGATTGCATTGTAATAACTCCAGGGTGGAATGGCCCGTGGGCATCCTTACTATCAGGGTTTCCTGTCCATGCCACAATGGAGTTGCAATAAAAAGGTGACCTCCTGGTGGCTGGGGCTTTGGTCCCAGCCAGGGAGAGGGGGGGCTGGAGCACGCGCCCCAAGGACCCCCTAAAGGCCAGCTTCATCCTATGGGGCAGCAAGGAAGATGCCTTGGACTAGGGGATAGGGTGGCTTCCCTGGGTGTGGACACGTCAATACACTCAGATGTTGAGGACGTGTATGTTTGAGAGATGTAGCGTGTAGGCAGTTTATAGAAGATGATACAGGTTCATTGTAGCCACTGTTTCATTTTTGACTGCGTGTAGCAGCTTCCATCCAACTCCATTTACCAGTGGATGTGTCAAGCCCAATGTTTTCAGCTCCATTGGAATGCCTGTCATGTCAGCTTTGTGTTTGATTACATAGCTTGGCCCATCCAATCTTTCGACCAGAATTGAATTGAATTGCTATTTGAACTTTAACTTTGTTACACAGCTTCGGCCAGCAATTAAGCTTCCAAGATAAGGGCATGGTTAGTAAATTATAAGCATACCACTGGCGGGGGGCCCTCAGGAAGTTGCTCGTGTACCGCACGTTGAAATCCGGGGCTAAAGGGGTCGTAAGCCCTGAAACCATCGAAAAAGTCGAAAATTTTGTCGGGGAGGGGGTAGATATCGACCCCTCAAAAGGGGGGGGGGGGGGGGGGGGGGGGGGTCCGACGGCTTTCAGAAATATCCTCTGGTGAAAACTGTTAGAGGCTAAAACTTCCTCAGGACTCGGTCTCTGATAAAATCAAGCAGACGTGTGACACAAGATCTTTCCGAATCCAAGCTTATTTCCGACAACGAGTAAATATGGAGGCGTGATCCTCTAGATCCAAGTCGAGGCACCTGCCAGGCTGGCAGATCCTAATACAGAAGTCGAGCCAGTTTCGGAAATACCTTCGTAACTTCCTCACCAGACGGAATCTGACGTAGTTCAGCATACTCACGAAACTGGTTCGAAGAGAGCATTCCGAATCCGTGCTTGTTTTCGAGACTGAGTAAATGAGTCGTGGTAGTGCTCGAGTAGTGACCTCCCCAGGTTCCAAGTACACCAAGTGTGAAAGTTGAGTCAAAACAGAAACTCAATATTTCATCCCCAAACTTCTTGGGTATAAGGAGAGTACTTGGGCATGCAACTTAGGCTTAACGCAACCTTCAAATTCTCAAACACCAACACCAGCTAGCCCAGCTCAGAATCAGGACTAAGAAAGGGTGTTTGCTTGACCGTGTTGTAAAACTTTGATCAAATCCAAATTTAAGACCACAAATGGATAGAGCTCGTCGAAAGGATCACTGTAGACACTACTTTGACCCCCTAATTAGAATTCCTGATGGAGATATTGGCCTTTGGGGGGGGGGGGGGGGGGGGGGGGGGGGGGGGGGGGGGTAAGGCAGATTTAAAAAACTTCCGACGTCGGTATATGAAAAAAACTTCCTAAGGGCCCCCTGACCAGTGACCACTGGTCACCCTTGCGTGCACATTAAAAATTACACAGGTTTGGGCATTAAAAACAAATGTCTAGATGAGTTAATTGACCGCATGTGTGCAGTCTAACCTGATCAAATGTCTCATCATTAGCGTAATACTTATGTCTCCTGGGCTCCGCCTCGATGGACCATGGCAGGGAGCTTGTCTGCCGTGGTCAATAGGGGTTGTGGACTTGTGGTGAATGTTCATTTGGTCGAGGTTCGCCAACCCTGAGTGCGCCTACTCTTTTGTAAGAGTGGCAACGTCATTCAAGCTGAATCCTCCTTTCCGCTGGTTTTTGTCGGGAGACCCACCTCCAGAACTCAAACAAAGTGTAAGGATTGAAGCTCGCAGACTAGTAGGCGACACCAATTTTGGTGTTGGATTTGGATTTTTAACTTGATTTCCAAGGGATTTGTGCGATGTTTTGCTCTTTTGGGATTCTGGGTTATTGACTCTGGAACCAATATTGCTTTATTGTGATATATCGTACGTTTCCGATATCGTCCACTACGGGGGAAATCAGAATGAGATCAAGGGGATATTACAGGTATCAGCCTTTACATGTCCATACAGGAAAAACCAAGTCAAATTAATCAATCCTGAAGAAGATAGAAAAGTACGATAGTAATGTGCGATGTTATCATGTATTATACGATATAATATACGTCTACACACCTGCCTTGTATGCAAGCATCTCTGCACACACATATGCATGCCATACACGTCTACACACCTGCCTTGTATGCAAGCATCTCTACATACACCTATATCGTACGATAGGGAGCATGACAGACCTAGATTTGAAGTTTTGAACTCGATATTTGTTACACTACCAGGCGCGAACTTAGTGTACGGGGTCCCACTTTCTAGGGTGAAAAACTGGGAATTCTTTTAATAAAAAAGGGCATTGAACTTGGACTTGAGCTCGAACTTGGTTACATAGCTCCGGCCTAGGAAGGATGGTCACCGTCTTTGGCGGTAACATACTGCAACTTCTTCCCACTGCAACGAGACGTATGTCGTCGCTGTGAATTGTGCTATAGCGAGCACGCGGCAAAGTTGAATGAATGAACCTAGCGATGTTTTCAAGTCTCAGATCGAGTTGACTTCGGGAGCAGTTGCGGTGAACATGATTGTTCTTCGGCCGAACTGAATACATGCTCGCTAAGAAGAAGCTTTAGTTATGTATAGTTGCGATTGCGCAGGTTAAGCTTTTTCAGTGGGGTCGACTATCGATCACAGCTGAGGTGGCAGGGAAGCAGGTCCAATGCTTTTGGCGGAGTCGGATGATGCGCAAACGTTGTCGATGCTCTTCGTCCCGTATGCCTTTTAGCTATGGCAAAGCCCACAAATGAAGTGGAGGGAGGCAGATATGGAGTATGTGTGTGCTGGTGGGTGCGTGTATGAGGGAGGGGAGGGATGAGAGTGGGGAGAGGGTGGGGGCTGGTGGGATGGCTGGGATGGAGTCAGGAAATATGTCAGGAAGAGTAAGGGAGTATGTTTGTGGGTGGGGGTACATGGTTGGGTTGGGTGGGGTGGGGGGTGGGGAGATAACTGGGTGGGTGGGTGGGTGGGTGGGGGGGGGAGAGGGGGATAAAAGGGATATGCGTCCGTCAATGTTTTAAGTTGCATGCACAGCAGGGAAAACCTCTTTGCAACCCAGCCCAAAACAGGTGTGGCCAACGGGAGGGGTGGGGGAGGGGGCGGTTAATGGTTTGATGGTGGTGGTGTGTGAATGAGGGGGGCCTTCAAGTGTAAACCATTATGTAACCAGCCCCAAATAGGTTTGGCCAAAGGCCGAACGGGCACCGTACCATGATTGGGGGGGGGGGGGGGGGGGGGGGGGGGGGGGGTTGGAAGTGAGAGTAGGTTTGAGAGTAGGTGAGAGTACACGGGCTACCGTACAAGTTATAATAATAATAATAACAATCGCCTGATTTAGAAGAAGGGATGACACCAATTAAAATGTTCGTGCGTTAGTCCGTCCGTTAGTCCGTTAGTGTCAGTAGTCCGGTTGTGTGTAAAGCAACATTTTCAGGTTTGATGAAAAACATTAAAAAAACTCGAACATTCCAGGAGGTGTTGAGGCCTCAAAAATTTCACTCCTCCCGATTGATTTTTCTCATAATGGGGCTGTCATCGCATGTATCATTGCGATATAATGAGACATTTTTCAGGTCATTCTGAGCACCTCATTTAGAGGGGGGGGGGGGGGGGGGGGGGGGGGGGGGGTCAGCCCTCCTCAGGTATTTTTCTAACTTTTTACTCAGACCTCCAAATGAAATTCTGAGACCACCCTTGAGTAGGCCTTGGTAAGGGCAGTCCATTGGCACCACTTTGGACCTTGTGCAACATGTATCTACCCCTTGGGTGGGTGAATGCAATGAGTATCTACCCTTGGGTGGGTGGGTGAATGGGGTCAGCCTTCCTCAGTATTTTTCTAACTTTTTACTCAGACCTCCAAATGACATTCTGAGACCATCCATGAGTAGGCCTTCGCAAGAGCAGTCCATTGGCACCACTTTAGACCTTATGCAATAAGTATCTACCCCTTGGGTGGGTGGGTGAATGGGGTTGAAAAACTGAATTTTGACTATCAGACAATCTTAGTGTGGGAATTCCGAGGATGCCACTATGTGCGCCATACTGTAAAACCCCACAATCCATATCTAAGTTTTTCAAAAAGGGGTTATTTCGATTTAAATGGGGGGGGGGGGGGGGGGGGGGGGGGGGGGGCGGCCCCCCCTCAGGTTTTTTAGGGATAGGTGTCCCCCCCTTTTTTTTATACTCCCGAACATTCTATATTTTATAACGATTATAACTTATGAGACTTATTTAAGCCGGACAAATTCTCACCAGAGCACATATGAGCATCGCAATTCATGAGAAGGACCTAAGGTTTATGTTTTGGGGGCCAAAAGCTACAATTAACAGGTAACATTTTCAACATTTCAAATTTGTTCCATCCAAACATGTGCGCATACATTGTTTTGGGAGCAGACTTGTCGTAAACAATATGAGGCGAAACATATAGGCATCACAATGGACGAAACATTCCCCGGGGCCACTTGTGCTATAATTAGCACACGGAGCTCACGGAGAAACTGACCCTCGACCAAACTAACATTCACCACTACCCACTGCCCGCGAGGGTGTATGAGACTCTGTGCTTTAAACAAAAATAAAAAGCACCCTCAAAGCAAAAAAAATACATCAGGGGTGTGTCGAGGATAAACAAAGCAAACTCCCAACCACCGTTTGGGTTGCGTAGGTATTAAACCCCCTAGAGCAGGACCCAGTACAAGAACTTGTAAGTGAATATAAATACTTGTAAGGGAATGGCTTTCCTATTACGAACTCACGATCTGGAAGTCTCTACCACAATAGTGTATCTTTAGAATACTCTGTTGACTCCCTGCATGCATTTTACAGTACATTGGAATCCAAATAGGCTACGGGACTTGTCTGCACGTAGGTATTATATGTATGTAACAGTCCAGGGGTAGGTCAAATAGGCTAAAGGGAATTCAACAACCGTGATAGGAAGGGCTTAAAGAAAAGGCACTGATGAACTGAACCCCAAACAATCGTTTTACCGTCAGAGGCCCTGAGTTCGTGCTACAATGACCATTTAATTCTACAATAAAAATGGACTTGCCCAACCTTAGAAACAGGAGAGGCAGTTTAAACAAGTTATATGCAGCATCGCAAGCGACTCTATAAATTGGCGGAGAGTGTCCGCAACGGAACGACAGGTGGAAACAGAAGCTAGTTAGATACGAGACCGTTGGCTGACATCCCAGGCTTTGTTTCGGGGGGCGGTCGGACGGTCTACCGGACAACGGGGTAACCCTGGGGGCTCCTAACCCCTTGAAGAGGGGACTCCGCCAAAAACAAGCATTGGTGAATTTAAGCCAACAAATTGTACACTAGGTAGCCTGGACAAGTTTTCCGGCGGAGGTGGGTTGAGAAATCTCAGGTTGCTCAGCTTTCTTGCTGCCAACAAGGCATCCGAGATCTCAGGTTGCTCAGCTATGTTGCTGCCAACAAGGCATCCAAAATCTCAGGTTGCTCAGCTGTGTTGCTTCCAACAAGGCGTCCAAGATCTAATAATAATTTGATGGTTTAAAGGGCAGGCACTTGTGAGGGATACTTCGTATAAGGCAGTGCCTTAAATCTCAGGTTGCTCAGCTGGCTATCGACAGCCAACCGGGCATCTGAGATTTCCCCGGCAGCAGAAAATCCTCTTCAATGATTATATCGAGGGTAGCGTAAGACCAAGGTTTGCTTAATTCCTAATTCCTGTACTGCACCCGATGATGAATTTCCACACCAAAGCGGACTGAAGCATGGATCTATTTCCATACAATACAGGAGCATGGATATATTTCAATATAATACAAAAGCTTGGATCTTTTTCATATACTAATGGAGCATGGATATACTTCCATGCACTACCAAGGCATTGTCCTATTTCCATATACCAGCAATACTGAAGCATGGATATACTTCCATGCACTACCAAGGCATTGACCTATTTTCATATACCAGCAATACTGAAGCATGGATATACTTCCATGCACTACCAAGGCATTGTCCTATTTCCATATACCAGCAATACTGAAGCATGGATATACTTCCATGCACTACCAAGGCATTGACCTATTTCCATATACCAGCAATACTGAAGCATGGATATACTTCCATGCACTACCAAGGCATTGACCTATTTCCATATACCAGCAGTACTGAAGCATGGATATACTTCCATGCACTACCAAGGCATTGACCTCTTTCCATATACCAGCTATAATGAAGCATGGATATACTTCCATGCACTACCAAGGCATTGACCTGTTTCCATATACCAGCAATACTGATACATGGGAATACTTCCACATACTACCAAGGCATCGAACTATTCCCATATACCAGCCATACTGATACATGGGAATACTTCCACATTCTACCTAAGCATCGAATAATTTCCATAGAAAGCAAAAATGATGCATGGGTATACTTCCAAATACTACCAAGGCATTGACCTATTTCCATATACCAGCAATACTTAGGCATGGATATACTTCCATATGCTACCAAAGCATGGAAATACTCCATACACTACCAAGGCATTGACCTACTTCCACATACTAGCAGTACTGAAGCTTGGATGTACCTCCATATACTACCAAAGCATGGGTAAACTTCCATATGCAACCAAGGCATTGACCTATTTCCATTTACCAGCAATACTGAAGCATGGATATACTTCCATGCACTACCAAGGCATTGACCTATTTCCATATACCAGCTATAATGAAGCATGGATATACTTCCATGCACTACCAAGGCATTGACCTATTTCCATATACCAGCAATACTGAAGCATGGACATATTTCCATGCACTACCAAGGCATTGACCTATTTCCATGTACCAGCAATAATGAAGCATGGATATACTTCCACTTACTACCAAGGCATTGACCTCTTTCCATATACCAGCAATACTGAAGCATGTGTTGACTTCCACATACTACCAAGGCATCGAACTATTTCCATATACCAGCAATAGTGATACATGGGAATACTTCCACATACTACCAAAGCATCAAACAATTCCCATATAAAGCAAAAATGATGCATGGGTATACTTCCACACACTACCAAGGCATTGACCTATTTCCATATACCAGCAATACTTAGGCATGGGTATACTTCCATATGCTACCGATGCATGGATATATTTCCATCCAAGAGTGTTCCATCCTGTGGTATTTTTTACCGAAGTTTACCAACACCTCCTGGTTCCATCATGAAATGCTCCATCTTTACGCGTTTTACACCAAAGTGTTCCATCCGTACGCGTTTTATATCTAAGTGGTCCATCTGTACGCGTTTTAAACCAAAGTGATCCATCCGTATGTGTTTTACACCGAAGTGATCCATCCTTAAGCGTTTTATCCTGAAGTGGTCCATCCTTAATTCCTATCACGTCCCGTCCTTATGCGTTTTATTCATTTATTTATTCAAGCGTTTATTCATTCCATCCTTACGCGTTTTATCTTGGAGTATTCCATCCTTAGTTCATAACACGTTCCATACAGAATTACTCCATCCTTACCCGTTTTATACTAAAGTTTTCCATCCTTCCGCGTTCCATCCCAAAGTGTTCCATACCAATGTGTTCCATTCCGGAACACGGATATATTCCCATACTATGCCGTACTGAAGCATGTATCTAATTCCATACATAAGTATTCCATGTAATATGGAAGCATGGATGTAATTCCATACATTAGTACTCCATGAAATACGGAAGCATGGATGTAATTTCATACCTAAGTATTCCATATAATACGGAAGCATGGATGTAATTCCATACATAAGTGTTCCATGTAAAACGTAAGCACGGATCTAATTCCATACCTAAGTATTCCATGTAATACAAAAGCATGGATCTAATTCCATACATAAGTATTCCATGTAATACGGAAGCATGGATCTAATTCCATACCTAAGTATTCTATGTTATTTGTAAGCATGGATCTAATTCCATACCTAAGTATTCCATGTAATACGGAAGCATGGATGTTATTCCATACATTAGTACTCCATAAAATACGGAAGCATGGATGTAATTCCATACATTAGTACTCCATGAAATACGGAAGCATGGATGTAATTCCATATATAAGTATTCCATGTAATACAAAAGCATGAATGTAATAAGAAGTGTTCTGCTGAACTCCCTGCCAAGAAGCGTTTGCCTCATGGTTTATTTTTTTGGCTACAAGCTGCAGCTTCTAGGCAGCTCCCTGAGCCAGCCACTAATTTAAGCCCCAAGATTACGACATTTCTGGCCAGCGGATTCTGACAGCTTCCAGACACACTATGTTGCATTAGCTTTGGCAGAATAGCCAGTCAGGGTAGCTGCCTAGCATCTGCTGCTTTTAGCTGGAAATAATGCACTGGTTTGCCTTTTGCATGCTCTAGTGGTGTGTATTGTAACGTTGGTAAACAGACAACCAGTTAAAGTGACGTTTTATTTTGCACACTTGAGCGCCCTGATCCCGGTTCGGCCAAAGGTTCAATGGTTGATCATTTTGCTGGACTGAAGAAGGTGCTGGGTTCGAATCCCTACGGTTGCGCTTTAGTGTTCTGGGTAGCTGTCAACTGCCATGATAGCACTGTCCAAGTAGCAGCCCGCTCTCTTCCGCCGTAAGACAGAACTCCCTTAATACCATGCCCCACCAGGCATTATTATTACTGGGCGCCCTGCTGAGTCCAGTGCATTAACTATCCAGAGGGAACACTGCACATTTTGGGGGTCAACAGCACCCTATTATGGGGCCTACACGGGTACATTCTGGATGAGAAGGGTGCTGTAGGGTTGCAGAAAAAGGTGCGGAAGACCCCCAAATTTGTTGGCTTGGCTTGAAAGGGTGCATTCTGGGTGAGAGGGGTACCGCAGGGGTGCAGAGAAGGGTGCCATAGGGTTGCAGAAAAAGGTGCGGAAGATCTCCCAAAAATTGTTGGCTTGGCTTGAAAGGGTGCGTTCTGGGTGAGAGGGGTACCGCAGGGGTGCAGAGAAGGGAGCGGAAACTCCCCCAAAATTTCAACGGAAGGAAGAGTTGCTCTCCTGAACGCTCGGTCGAGAAGCAATCACCTTTTGCATATCCTCAAGGTGTACACTGTAACGATGGTACACAGACAACCAGGTAAATCGACGTCTCTTTTTGGCGCACTGAAGCGCCTTCAGCTCTCTGCTCAGTCCACTGCAGTCAAAACCCTGATAAAGCTCTTCTGTTGGTGTTACCTTCATGGCAGGCTTGCACACATTGGATTCTCTACTGTGCGGAGCCAACAAGTCTGCACGAGCTTTCAAGATGGAGAGCTCTGTGTTGCTTAGAGATTCATTTATGGGGTCCTTATTGAGGGATAGTGCAGGTTCTAAAGCCATCCGTACGCCCCAGATGTTGCGGATGTCTGGTGCTCTCGTACAACTGACTGAGGATGTCTTCACACTTGGCTGATTGCCAAGGCTGCTGGAGTGTCTCCCAGTCTCACTACTGAATGAGGGGTCTCGGGAGGATCCTATAGACTGACAAAGGAGGAAGGAAACAGAGGAGTGGGGAATCAACAGTCTACTTGAGATCCTGGCAATCGCACTCCTGTTACTTTTGGTGGAGGACATCGAATCACTCCTTTCCAGTTTTAAAATCCTCTTCGGTGCCAATGGGTCCGTTGCCTTAGGGTCCGTTGCCATTGCCTTTGGGTCTGTTGCCGTTGGGTCTGCTGCCATTGATGTTGGGTCAGTTGCTATTGGGTCTGCTGCCGTTGCCGAAGCAGCCTTTGCCACTGTCGTTGGGTCTGTTACCGTTGCCTTTGGGTCTGTTGCCGTTGCCGTTGGGTCCATTGCCATAGCCCTTGGGTCTGTTGCCATTGCCGTTGCTGTTGGGTTTGTTGCAGTTGCCATTGGGTCAATTGCCGTTTCCGTTGGGTCTGTTGCCGCTGCCATTGCATCTATTTCCGTTGGGTCTGTTGCCGCTGCCGTTGGGTCTGTTGGGTCCCGGCTTACCGTCAGTGACAGCCTGTGCCATTTATGATTCACGGGAGGTCGCCTACCAGTCTGACAAGCCAAAGAGCTTTCCCTCACTCCAGAAACAGAACTTGACATGTTCAAACTCATCAACGGACTTGGGCTTGAACCCTGGACGGCGGGGCAAGAATCAACACGCTGTAAGGTGGAGTGCGGGAAATGGCCTTCCCTAATCATTGGACTTGGACTTGGGCTTGGGCCCTGAGCGGTGGGGCAAGAACCGACCCGTTGTAATGTTGAGAGCGGGGAATGGCCTTCCCTAATCATTGGACTTTGTCTTGGGCCCTGGGCGGTGGTGCAAGAGCCAGCCCGTTGCAATGTTGAATGTGGGGAATGGCCTAACTTCTTCATTGGACTTGGGCTTGGGCCAGGGCCCTGGGTTTCCCATAATGAACCAACATGGAGGAGTGTTGAGTAAGGGTTAGGAGAGGCTGAAGTCAGACCTGGACACTTGGATGGGTTTGCACTGCATGGGATTTGACTCACTGCGGCATCAGCGTCTTTGATTACGGTATTGTCGAGGCCGATCTGCGTGGCCACGGACCCGTCCTCGTAAGGAATGACACAGCGGACACTACTATCTGGGCATGATGACAGACATGCCGCTAACAGGTCTGAGTTGGTTTACAAAAGAGGCTCTACTGAAAGCCCTGTGCTTGGTGCAGCGGCTGGCTCAGGAAGCTGCCTAGAAGCTGCTACTTGCAGTACAGGCTCTGAGGGTACACCCGGTGAGGATGGATCAGGTTCAGCATGACTTGGTTTCGGGGTCGCGGGAATCGCATCCCCTGGACTTGTCATCGCAGAACTCCGGGGTGCAGGCTTGAAACAACACAACATTGGTACCGACAACGTGCCAGATGTGCAGGTGTGCAGGTATCTTACAGTACAACTGTAAAGCTGAAGTCTGAGAGGCTGTGTAGCTAAAATTTGATAGGCTGTGTAGCTGACATATGTAAGACTGTGCAGGTGTCTTGCAGTTAAACTGTGTAGCTGACGTATGTGGGGCTGTGTAGCTGACGTACATGAGACTGTGAAGCTGAAATCTGTGAGGCTGTGTAGCTGAAGTCTGAGAGGCTGTGTAGCTGAAATCTGAGAGGCTGTATAGCTCAAGTCTGAGAGGCTGTGTAACTGATGCCTGAGAGGCTGTTTGACTGAACAAATACCAATGTTGCTGTATTACTGTTGGTGGTTGGCCCCAGTGCAAGCAAAGAGGCTGGCCTCCTCAACCTCATGCCCTCTCATAAGGCGTATTATTGATTTATTACTGAAGATCTCTATTCTTATACCTCAGGCTATAAGCCGACGCAGTGGAGGAGATATGTGGCACTGACTTAAGATTCTGACTTGAACCTGAGAGTAGAGATTGAGATGTGAAACTGACTTGAGTTTGAAAGGTGATATAGAGAATTTGAGATGCGAGATGTGAGATGGATAACCTGAGATGCAAGATTAAAATGTGAGATTGAGAACCTGAGATGCGAGATTGAGATGTGGCACTGACTTGAGATTCTGACTTTAACCTGAGAGTAGAGCTTGAGATGTGAAACTGACTTGAGATTGAGATGCGAGATTGAGATGCGAGATGTGAGATGGAAAATCTGAGATGCGAGATTGACTTGACATTCTGACTTGAAAGTGAAAGTAGAGATTGAGATGTGAAACTGACTTGAGCTTGAGATGCGAGATGTAAGATTAAGATGCAAGATGGAGAACCTAAGATGCAAGATTGAGATGCAAGATTGACTTGAGATTCTGACTTGAATGTGAAAGTAGAGATTGAGATGTGAAACTGACTTGACCTTGAGATGCGAGATGTAAGATTAAGATGCAAGATGTGAGATTGAGATGCAAGATTGAGATGCGAGATAGGCTTGAGATTCTGACTCGAACTTGAGAGTAGAGATTGAGATGTAAAACTGACTAGAGATTGAGATGTGAGATTGAGATGCGAGATGTGAGATTGAGATGTGGCACTGACTTGAGATTCTGACTTGAACCTGAGAGTGGGGATTGAGATGTGACACTGACTTGAGATTCTGGCTTGCGCCTGAGATGTGACACTGACTTCAGGTTCTGACTTGAACCTTAGAGCGGAGATTGAGATGTAAAACTGACTTGAGGTTAAGAGGTGATATTGAGATGCGAGATGCGAGATTGAGAACCCGAGATGCGATATTGAGATGTGACACTGACTTGAAATTCTGACTTGAACCTGAGAGTAGAGATTGAGATGTGAAACTGACTTGAGTTTCTGAATTGCACCTGAGATGAGACAATGACTTGAGGTTGAGATGTGAGAGTGAGATGCGACATGTGAGATGGAGAACCTGAGATGCGAGATTGATATGTGGCACTGACTTGAGATTCTGAATTGCACCTGAGAGTACAGAGTGAGATGTGAAACTGACTTGCGGTTGATAGGTGAGAGTGAGATGCGAGATGTGAGATGGAGAATCTGAGATGCGAGATTGAGATGTGACACTGACTTGAGATTCTGACTTGAACCTGAGAGTAGAGATTGAGATGTGAAACTGACTTGAGTTTGAAAGGTGATATAGAGAATTTGAGATGCTATATGTGAGATGGATAACCTGAGATGCGAGATTGCGCTGTGAGATTGAGAACCTGAGATGTGAGATTGAAGTGTGACACTGACTTGAGATTTTGACTTGAACCTGAGAGTAGAGATTGAGATGCGAAACTGACTTGAAATTGAAAGGTGATATTGTGATGCGAGATGGAGAACCCGAGATGTGAGATGGAGATGTGACACTGACTTGAGATTCTGACTTGAACCTGAGAGTAGGCGGTTGGGTGGGCATGGATCAGGCAGCGGGTGGTTCTAGCGGTTGGTTCAGGTGGTTGGGTAGACAGTTGAGTAGGCGGTTGGGTGTGCGTGGTTCACGCGGGTGGTTCTGGTGCTTGGTTCAGGTGGTTGGGTAGACAGTTGGGTAGGCGTGGTTAATTAGGTATGGTTGGAGTCTGGAGGACGAGGGCAGGTAGGACGCATCTATTATATCGTGGAATGCGCGAGAGCAGGCAAGCTTGTGGCTTCAGGTGGCGCTTTCAGCAGTGATGATGCCTCTATCAACAGTTAACATCCTTCTGTTCTAAGTGGTTTTTCTGGAGAAGAGGGGGGAGGAGAGGGAGGGAGGAATGGGGGAGGAGGCAGGGGGGAGGAGGGAGGGAGGTGAGGGAGGGAGGGAGGGAGGGAGGGAGGGAGGGAGGGAGGGAGGGCGGGAGGGAGGGAGGGAGGGCGGGAGGGCGGGAGGGAGGGCGGGAGGGAGGGAGGGAGGAAGGGAGGGAGGGAGGGAGGGAATTGAGGGAGGGAGGGAGGGAGGGAGGGAGGGAGGGAGGAGGAGGGAGGAGGGAGGAGGGAGGAGGGAGGAGGGAGGAGGGAGGAGGGGGAGGGCATTTCTAGCATTCACTTACATACTGACTCGATTTCGACGTATTTTTATCTTGCGCGTCACATGCACTCATAATTCCCCCCTCACTCCTGCAGCATGCGGAATAATTGGAGCGCAGTGGAGCAGCCGGAATTGTTTACAAAGCGGCCATCACATCCATGGCCACCACCACCACCATCATCGTCATGGTTGTATGCGCTAGCCTCGTCGCTAACACCAGAGAGTGACTAGAGACCTCTGCGGTGATTGAGACGAGCAGGAACAAGGACATGGATATTCTACTATTGCAATGGTTGGATACAATTGTGGGTGGGGGCGGACCACATCCTGACAACACAGCAAAGGTTGACTTACCTGATTGGTAAGGTGTTTTAGAGCAGCCCAAACGAACAGCGTCTCCGCTTGCAACAGTGAAAACTTCGACCCACGCAGCAGTGCAGAATGCTCGGCGAAATATGTAGGAGCCCTGTGTTTGAAAATGCTTAGCGTGCTTCCTGCTTTACATCGCTATTGCACGGGGAGACTTGCTTACAATGAGACAGTGAGCATGAGCGAAACAGAAATGAATTATCTGAATCTAGTGGCGATACCTAATATCTGAATCTAGTGGCGACTACCTGCGACTACGCACCCGCGGCCCGTAGGCGCCAGACCTATGTAGCGACAAAAATGGTATAAAAATGGCAGAAATCACCGGTCGAAATTTCACCTGTAAGGCATAATGCGCAACGAATTACCGACCTTGCCGACCTCACCTTGCCGACCTTGCCGACCTTACCTTACCTTACCTCGCTACTCATCAGGTTCCCGAAACCGGTCGATTGCCCAGCCCTTCGTCTGGTGCTGACTGTATACGGTACATCCTCTAGACTTCATCCTCTGATAATCTGAAGTCCAGATACCGGTATGCTTCATACTCTTGGGACGCCTCGGTCGAGAGTGCCATCCAGTCGACGAGTTGATGAGCAAGTGCTGGTCCAAGGTTAATCGTCTACGGTCGATAGTTAATCGTTCACCAGTTATTCTTGCCTGTAGTCATGGCCAAGAATCAATTAATTGGCCAAAAATTAATCGTCCTTGCTCACAGTCGAGTTCAGTATCAAAGCTGATAGACTCATAGACCCGTTGCCACTCATTACTTCCTTCCCCTCCCGCACACTGTCCCTAAATCTATCGTGTCCGGCATCCCAAATTGTGTGGATAGAAAAGCTACATAGCTGAAACCTGGACATCTATAGGCGGCAGTTCGTTTGCTCCCTACCACAAAGCCGCATTTCTCACACAGTAGTGGGTGAAATGGAGTATTCAGACGCGCGACGTAAGATTCCGCAGGAAGCATTCATATGTCAAATACCCGTAAACCCCCGGGCAAAACCAGGAGTAACCACCGCCAGTGTTTTCCCAGCAGTACTGTCCTGCCCGGTATAAAATCAAGTGCACAGTCACTGGGGGCACTAAAATCTTGGTGCTCCAAGCTGCTAAGCCTTGATCTTAACCAATTTTTCGAGGTCCCACCACCATCCCTCTGTCCCACAGGAGTTATATCTTCCAGACGTTACCAGAGCCTCCCAGGGGAAGTGACTCTGTTATTATTTGACAGTAGCGACTCTATTGGTAGTAGCACAAAGACAGACCTGAACAGTCTGGACTTACAAGCTAGATAGTGCAGTTGACTTTATTTAATGGTAAAAGCTGACAAGACCAGTAAAGCCAGCTAGTGGTGTGATATACCCCCTAATTAAGGGAAATATCACACACAAAGCTAAAACTTTACAAGGCCCAGCATACACCTTAAATATGTATACTGGCACTTGTACCAATGGGGGCCCCATCTGAAAAATCGCTGGACCTCTCGTGCAGTGTCTCAATGTCCAGCAAGCAGGCCCCCATACTTTTGCAAATATAAGTACTGACAATGATGAAGCCTGCATGTGCTTATTTCCTCAACCCTTAAGGGTAAATTATATGTATTGGAAATATGAAAAAAGCAACTGTAAGGAATCTGAGTCAACCGTCTGAATCAAGGGATTTTTGTTCCCGCTACCATAAACAACAATCGCTAGTTTTTACCCCGTTTCAGCGAAATTCTCGTTTAAAAAAAGGGATAAGCGTCGATGCCTAGCCTGAAGCCAAGGCAAGCAGTTTAAGCACTTGCTCTGGCTCTAACTCCAAGAAGCATGTAGACATGCACTGTTTCTTTGGGAAGCTAAGCGTGGTAGCTTGTATGTTACAGTCCAAGGGTAGGCCAAATAGGCTAAAGGGACTTGCCCAATCGTATAGGAAATTAGGAAGGGCTTAAAAAGAACAAGCACTGATGAACTGAGCCCCAAACAATCGTTTAATCAACGGGGGCCCTGAGTTCGTGCTACAGTGCTAATTTAACTCTACAATATTATCATCTCAGCTGGGTTGATAATTTAATTGTGCGATTATTATCGCATGTAGGCATGCTCTGTTTCTTTGGGGGCCTAAGAGTAGTAGCTAGTAGGTACCGGTGGCTCTTTTCCTCCCTCCGTGGCCCAAACCCTAAGTTAGCTAGTGCATATTAAAGCAGGCATGATGGGCATTCCAATGCAGCTGCAATGCAGTGTCACGCTTATAGAGGTGGCGTATAGCTAGGGCCCGGCATATCATACGATATGGACCAAAGGCGAGTATCATATATGATATTTTACAACTTGCATCATATGGTATTGTATATAAATGGCCGATAAATGGTAACTTTAGTATAGTCAGACTGCCGGCATTATATGTATGATATCATATGATATCATATTACCGTTCCATATGTACCGGTATAGCAAAACAAAAAAGGTACAGTGTAGGCATGCTTCATCCCAACCTTCTAAGAGCCCACCCGCTCCCGCATTATTGTCGAGATCTGTCATGAGATGAATCTGAGTCATCTCATGTACCGCCTGGATATCCTGCGGTACGACCTGTCCGGGTATCCACAAGTACTAGTTGGCTGACTGCGACTCTTTGACGTTGTGTCTGCAACGGAGGACGCGGCATCCTGAACAACCCTGTTGCTCACCCCCTTGTATAGTACCATACACATGCATGTATGTGTGTTACGCTTTTCCAACCTGCCTGCCTCACGCTAATTCGTTCACTTCATCAATTCAAAAACAAACGCTTTAAAATATAAGCCTAAAAATGGCCGCTAGTACAGCCCCAAATAAAGCACCCCCTTTCAGCGAATCAATTGGTCTAGTGGTACACCAAATCGCTTTGAGGATGCAGGGTCGGGGGTTCAATTCCACCTACGATCGGCCTGGGCGTTGCAGGTCTTTGTAGCGATGGTAGCTTGTCTAGGTAGAAGACCGCTCTCTACCCGCGTACGACGGGTTCCATTAATACCACGCCCCACCAGGCGTTATCACTACCAGCCCCAAAGCTAGTCCCGACCTTTGGTAAGACTAGACTGCCTAAGGCTATACTGCAAATAAATGGCACTGCACATCTTACAAGTGCTTCAGTGCACTAGTGCTATACTACCCAGAGGGTTGCCTACGGGCTTTATTTCAATATCACAGCATTGCTTTTGCTCTCATCCCCCCCCCCCCCCCCCCCCCCCCCCCCCCCCCCCCCCCCCCCCCCCCCCCCCCCCCCCCCCCCCCCCCCCCCCCCCCCCCCCCCCCCCCCCCCCCCCCCCCCTCACACACACTCACAGAGGGTTTGCCTAAGGGCTTGCAGTAGTACCACAACATTGCTCTTGCTCTAATTTCCCATATGTCTTTTTGAACGAAAACAAAAATATGGTTCTTCTTGCACTAATTCAATGCCCCCATTCAATGTCCTCCGCTGAACAGCTCTGCATAATTGTTGGATATCAAGCCATCTTCAAGGACAGAGGGAACGAGCTGTGGAGGCAGATCGGGGGGGGTTCCTTTCGGCTTTTCATAGCAGCTTATAGGCAGCTCCCTGAGCCGACCACTGGGCTGCACCGAACTATTTCAGCAGTTATGGACAGCTGATCAGCTTTAAGGTGCTCGAGGTTGCGCCAAGTTTGGCTGAATAGCCAGACTGGGGAGCTGCCTAGAAGCTACTGCCATGCTCGTAGCTGAAAAGTAATTCCACGAGGCAGATGGCTGATCATTTCGTCTGTGCCCAAATCCGAGTTTGAATTTATCGCGCCATTCCCTGGTTAAGAGATAGATAGATAGATAGATAGATAGATAGATAGATAGATAGATAGATAGATAGATAGATAGATAGATAGATAGATAGATAGATAGATAGATAGATAGATAGATAGATAGATAGATAGATAGATAGATAGATAGATAGATAGATAGATAGATAGATAGATAGATAGATAGATAGATAGATAGATAGATAGATAGATAGATAGATAGATAGATAGATAGATAGATAGATAGATAGATAGATAGATAGATAGATAGATAGATAGATAGATAGATAGATAGATAGATAGGGCTATGGCTATGGCTGAGGCTGAGGCTGAGGCTGAGGCTAAGGCCAAGGCTGCGACCAAGGCTAAGGCCGTATTAATATACCGTTCCCTGGTAATGAGATGGCCATCGGTAGATAGGGCTATGGATAGGGCTGCAGCCAAGCAAGGCTAAGGCCATTTTAATATGTATATACCCCCGATCTCGTACTTGGGCTCCAATCAGGAGACGAGGAGGACCCACAGCCTGGGGCGTTGTAAACTGTAACACCCAACGGTTGTCCAACAACGGTCCATTTAACTGTAACACCCAACGGTTGTCCAACAACGGTCCATTTAACTGTAATACCCAACGGTTGTCCAACAACGGTCCATTTAACAGTCTATATGTGGAGCCTTGTTATGCTACAACATTCGGTTGATGTAACGACTTGGCCCCTTTACTAGACTCTTTATTTAGTCAACGGTTTACAGCCTAAGGGTCTACATACTTTCCAGGCCAAATCAACGGTCTGTTTTCTCTGCCCATTTTACCAGTGGGCAGATATAGCTCTGCTGTCCCTCGCCCTGCTTCATCATCTCACCCCCCCAGCGAGGAAGCATCGGGCTGGATGTACAAGAGGCTTGCATTAGCAGGGTCCTCCACAGGTGGGGGCAGAACCAGCACTACCAGCCCTGGCCCTGCTTCGTCAATGTTGGCACAGAGTAACAAAGGGTCAACTGCACACAAGAAGAAGCCTAAAGCAGAAGCAACCACCACAGCCAGAGCCAGACCCAACTCTGCCGGACCTGGCCCTGCTTCTTCATCTAACCCCCCCAGCAAGAAAGGGTCAATGCCACAGAAGGCTGAGGCCAAGGTTGAGGCCAAGGCTAAGGCTAAGGCCAGCAAGAACCCAGAAACCAAAAAAGCATCTTGGTGGAAGCATGAAGATATGACAGCAAGGATTGGTCCTTGACAGAGAGGGCCAAGGCCAAGGCTAAGGATATTGCTAGGACTAAGGCTAGGGCGTCCAAGGAAATGAAGCTACGAGGAGTCTTGGGCTCACCTTTCAACAAGGTGAAGCCTAAATCAGGAGCAACCACACTATCTGGGAGCAGACATAACACGGCCAGCCCCGGCCCTGCTTCATCATCGCAGACACAGAATACGGCAGGGCCCTCTTCGCACAAGAAGAATCCCAAATCAGCAGGAGCCACCACTGATGGGGTCAGACCCAACACTGCCGGCCCTGGTCCTGCATCATCATCGCAGGCATAGAGCAACAAAGGGTCATCTACTGATCGTCGCACAATAAAAGGCCTGCACAAGTACGGTAGTCTGGAATGGATCCATGCATTTCCAATCCTGGTCCCGCTTCTTCTGAGTAGAAGCCCAAATCAACATGGGGCCTCATCACACGGGGGGCAGATCAAACACTGCCGGCCCTGGACCTGCATCATCATCATATGCGCAGAGCAACAACGGATCATCTTCAACCAAGAAGAAGCGTAGATAAGCAGGGCAGTCCATGCACAGCCGGTGCTGGCCCTGCTTCATCATCGCAGGCACAGAGCAACAACGGATCATCTTCAACCAAGAAGAAGCGTAGATGAGCAGCGCAGTCCATGCACAGCCGGTCGTGGCCTTGCTTCATCATCACATGCACAGAGCAACAACGGATCATCTTCAACCAAGAAGAAGCGTAGATGAGCAGTGCAGTCCATGCACAGCCGGTCGTGGCCTTGCTTCATCATCACAGGCACAGAGCAACAACGGATCATCTTCAACCAAGAAGAAGCGTAGATGAGCAGCGCAGTCCATGCACAGCCGGTGCTGGCCCTGCTTCATCATCGCAGGCACAGAGCAACAACGGATCATCTTCAACCAAGAAGAAGCGTAGATGAGCAGCGCAGTCCATGCACAGCCGGTCGTGGCCTTGCTTCATCAGCACATGCACAGAGCAACAACGGATCATCTTCAACCAAGAAGAAGCGTAGATGAGCAGTGCAGTCCATGCACAGCCGGTCGTGGCCTTGCTTCATCATCACATGCACAGAGCAACAACGGATCATCTTCAACCAAGAAGGAGCGTAGATGAGCAGCGCAGTCCATGCACAGCCGGTCGTGGCCTTGCTTCATCATCACATGCACAGAGCAACAACGGATCATCTTCAACCAAGAAGAAGCGTAGATGAGCAGTGCAGTCCATGCACAGCCGGTGCCGGCCCTGCTTCATCATCGCATGCACAGAGCAACAACGGATCATCTTCAACCAAGAAGAAGCGTAGATGAGCAGCGCAGTCCATGCACAGCCGGTCGTGGCCTTGCTTCATCATCACATGCACAGAGCAACAACGGATCATCTTCAACCAAGAAGAAACGTAGATTAGAAGGGCAGTCCATGCACAGCCGGTCGTGGCCTTGCTTCATCATCACATGCACAGAGCAACAACGGATCATCTTCAACCAAGAAGAAGCGTAGATGAGCAGCGCAGTCCATGCACAGCCGGTCGTGGCCTTGCTTCATCATCACATGCACAGAGCAACAACGGATCATCTTCAACCAAGAAGAAGCGTAGATGAGCAGTGCAGTCCATGCACAGCCGGTCGTGGCCTTGCTTCATCATCACATGCACAGAGCAACAACGGATCATTTTCAACCAAGAAGAAGCGTAGATGAGCAGCGCAGCCCATGCACAGCCGGTCGTGGCCTTGCTTCTTCATCATATGCACAGAGCAACAACGGATCATCTTCAACCAAGAAGAAGGGTAGATGAGCAGTGCAGTCCATGCACAGCCGGTCGTGGCCTTGCTTCATCATCACATGCACAGAGCAACAACGGATCATCTTCAACCAAGAAGAAGCGTAGGTGAGCAGCGCAGTCCATGCACAGCCGGTCGTGGCCTTGCTTCATCATCACATGCACAGAGCAACAACGGATCATCTTCAACCAAGAAGAAGCGTAGATGAGCAGCGCAGTCCATGCACAGCCGGTGCTGGCCCTGCTTCATCATCGCAGGCACAGAGCAACAACGGATCATCTTCAACCAAGAAGAAGCGTAGATGAGCAGCGCAGTCCATGCACAGCCGGTCGTGGCCTTGCTTCATCATCACATGCACAGAGCAACAACGGATCATCTTCAACCAAGAAGAAGCGTAGATGAGCAGTGCAGTCCATGCACAGCCGGTCGTGGCCTTGCTTCATCATCACATGCACAGAGCAACAACGGATCATCTTCAACCAAGAAGAAGCGTAGATGAGCAGCGCAGCCCATGCACAGCCGGTCGTGGCCTTGCTTCTTCATCATATGCACAGAGCAACAACGGATCATCTTCAACCAAGAAGAAGCGTAGATGAGCAGTGCAGTCCATGCACAGCCGGCCCCGGCCTTGCTTCATCATCACATGCACAGAGCAACAACGGATCATCTTCAACCAAGAAGAAGCGTAGATGAGCAGCGCAGTCCATGCACAGCCGGTCGTGGCCTTGCTTCATCATCACATGCACAGAGCAACAACGGATCATCTTCAACCAAGAAGAAGCGTAGATGAGCAGCGCAGTCCATGCACAGCCGGTGCTGGCCCTGCTTCATCATCGCAGGCACTGAGTAATACATAGACATCTTCAAAGAAGAAGCCCAAATCAGCAGGAGCGAGCCACCACTGATGGGGTCAGACCCAACACTGCCGGCCCTGGCCCTGCTTCATCATCGCAGACACAGAGTACGACAGGGCCATCTTCAAAGATGAAGGAGAGCCTAAATAGGGAGGCAGGCCAAGAACTGCCGGCCCTGGCCCTACCTGCTTCATCACAGGCCAAGAAGAAGAAAGGGACACATCCAGAAGTACAAGGCTTTGGCAAGAGCATCAACAGCCGGGGGCGGTCCTGAAGCTGGTGACTCCAGGGACCCCAATCCATTATCTCCGGCCCAGAGCAAACATAAGTCAACATCAATGAATTAGAAAGCCAAGGCAAGAGCATCAACAGCCGGGGGCGGTACTGAAGCTGGTGACTCCAGGGACCCCAATAAAATACATCTAGCCCAGAGCAAGCATGAGTCAACATCAATGAAGTAGAAGGCGAATGCCAGAGCATCCACTGGCCGGAGGAGGACCTGCATCTGGTGACTCCAGGGGCCCCAATCTACTCTATCAGGCCCAGAGCAAGCTTGATTCAGAAGGCGAATGCCAGTGCATCCACTGGCCTGAGGAGGACCTGCATCTGGTGACTCCAGGGGCCCCAATCTACTCTATCAGGCCCAGAGCAAGCATGATTCAGAAGGCGAATGCCAGAGCATCCACTGGCCTGAGGAGGACCTGAAGCTGGTGACTCCAGGGGCCCCAATCTACTCTATCAGGCCCAGAGCAAGCATGATTCAACATAATGAAATAATCAAAAGGTAAGGCAACAGGGGCCCCAACCTTTTACCGGAAGCTCAGTCTCAGAGCAAACGTGGGATGAGGTCAAAGAAGTAGAAGGCAAAAGCCAAAGCATCCACAGCCAAGGTGGGCCTGGATTTGGTGATTCATGGGGCCCAATCTAATAATATTCCAATTTCAGAGCAGCTCAGAGCTAGAGCAAGCATGAGCCGACGTCAAGGAAGGATCTGACTGAGGGAAGGGAATGCCCCTATTGGCCTTGGCAATGGCTGGAAACTTGGGTCCTGGTAAGTCTAGGGGGCCCAATCTTGAACGGGTATCTCAGGGATCCTATCTTAGATTTAGGGAGTCAATGTCAAGACCAGTGGGGCAAGCAGGGCTAAGAGTTGGGTCACATTCGAAATGATCAGTTATCTGATTCCACAGCTTGCCCCCGCTGTCCCTGAAGACGGCTTTGCGTCCGACAATGATGCAGAGCTGTTGGGACATTGAATAGGTGCATTGAATTAGCGCAAGGAGGCCCATCTTTTGAGGTGTAGATCCGTTCATTAAAAAAAAGGATGGGAAATAAGAGCAAGAGCAATATTGTGATACTGCATGCATGTGTGTGAAGAATGATGAAGTGAATGAAATGGCATGAGGCAGGCAGGTTGGAAAAATATAAGACACATACAGACACATACAGACACATACATACATTATATATACATCTAATATGGTAATATATACACCTGTTATATACCGGATGCATATAATCTTATATACCTGTTATATTCCTCTCATATATGTGAATATGTACCTCTTATTATCTTATATACTTTATATATGATAGTATATACTTGTTACATACCGTACACACACACATATATATATATGGTGTTGTAAACCTGTAAGCTATGCATAATTCACACATATATATGGTCTTATATACATGTTAGATATGCATACTACAGACATATAGTGTTACATACCTACTAGATACCATACACCTATATGTCAATATATTCCTGTTAAATACCATACACAAATATGGCATTATACCTGTTATATACCATATATATATGGCCTTATATACCTGTTAGTTATTCATACCGCACACACACACATATATATATGGTCTGCTGAGTATCACTTACATGCTTAGCCCTGGATAGCGCCACACACAGACGGTGTTTGCTCTTCCCAAAGGATGTCACCGTCAGGCTTCTGACTGGAGATATGATCACGCAATCTGCCTCTGACCCCTGGCACGCATCCACTGATAGGATGAGGAGAGTGCCGTCCTTCAAGGCATTGGCAAGAACAGGTATGGCCTTGAACCGTTCCTGCAGGGCCTCCTTCTGTTTGTTGTAAAAGGAGATTACAAAAGAGAGTGGGTAGCGCCCCGAGGCCACCACTAGCTCCGCCTGCTCAGCAACTGCGATGACCTCCTTTGGGTTGGAGTACCCACCGCCCATATGCTTTGTTTCAGCTCCATGGCTTTCGACCCACAAGCATGGCCTGGGGTGAGGCCTGGGCAGCTGGGCCGGTGGTGCAGACATCAGGCGGTTCTCATAAAAGAGGCGACTGACCAAGTCTGACAGGCTGGGGTGCATGCGGTACTGCGTTGCTAGGAACCAAGGCACCATGCCAGCATCCACACAGCGCTCTAGAAGGCTACGTGCATGATTCAATGGCAACGCAATCTCTTCCCTCACCTACACTCATAGCATAGACGATTTGGGTGTGTGTATGTGTATGTGTGTGTGTGGTGGGGTGGGGTGGGCGGGGGGGGGGGGGGGGGGGGGGGGGGGGGGGGGGGGGGGGGGGGGGGGGGTATGAGTTCGACGGGGGACCTGAGTTTGTGCTACAGTGACATTTGCATGACTTAATGGTACTGCAATCTCTTCCCTCACCTACACTCACAGCATACGGTCGGTCATCTCATCTTCCAGGTGGTTGGTCTGAGTCGGGGGACCCACCTCCACAGGTGAGAATCCCCTTCACAACAATAACCTAGCAGCCGACCTCTTGAGCACTTACATGGTTTGATTACATGGCCTATTAGCCGTCAGGCTACTCACTGTGATCACAGCATACGGTTGGTCATTTCATCTCCCTATTGGTTGGTCTGAGTAGGGGGACCCACCTCCTCAGGTGAGAATCCCCTTCACACCAATAACCTAGTAGCCGACCTCTTTAGCAATTATATGTTTTCATTACATGGTCTATCAGCCTTCAGGCTGCTCACTGTCTATGCGCAATGGAAGGGGGATGCTAGTACCCACAAAGCCAGCACCCACAAGCCAGATCTCCTATACCCTAAACCCTAAACCCCATAACCGAAACCCTAAGCCCTAAACCCGAGGAGATCTGGCTTGTGGGTACTGGCTTTGTGGGTACTAGCTTCCCCCCACCATTCGCAATGCTATCTTTCACAATAACTGTTGCGGGAATGCTGCCCATCGCTATGCTGCACAATGTGGTGAATCTCTTTGATACTGTTATTTAGTTTGGTTTGGTTTACAATTGTATTGTTTTGCATTGTATTATTGTCTGTGTGAAGCAAGGTTCACAATACCAGTTGCGGGAATTGAAGTCAAATCATCTGATATAAATATGAATTATGATCGTATGCATAGCACAAGGCCAGGCCCCTGTTGTTCATGATTTGTTGGGGTTCAGTTCACCAGTGCTTGTTTTGTATACAGCCCTTCCCAATGTTGAGGTTGGGCAAGTCTATTTAGCCAAAGGCTTTATCTTTCCAAAAGCCTCCACTTCAACCTCCACTCCCCACCCTCTCCTCCTCTCTCTCACCTCAAATTCATCCCCTTACTATCACCTACCCCCATGATGATCCGCGCCTCCCCCTACCCCCCACCCTGTAATGTCCCCTGCTAAGGCTATTTGGCTATGGCTTGACAGGCTATACTGTGAAAACACACACAGACCTGTTGCAGGATGTCATATTTTGTTTTAGTGCTATCAGCCTTCGGGCTGCTCACCATTGGCGGACGGAGTAAACATGAGTAGCATAAGCACCACTACACAACACTCCACAGGACAGAAAGTCAACACAGGGCTACACTAATCAGCCTACCTCTCGAGTATAAGTGGGAGTTAAGGATGCACTACAATTGTCGACAACTTCAGGTATGACATTGGCATTGTACTGGTAGTGAACTGATACTGTAGTGATACTGTACTGTAACTGTACTTATACTGTAATTATTTATTTCAAGCTGAAAACAAATAAATAAATGATAAATAATAAATATTTATAAATAAATGATAAATATTTATATCAAACTGAAAATAAATAAATGATTAAGAGTCATAACTAAGCACGAGAAAGTAGTCAGGGGGCAGAATGTAATCACAACACTACACTACACTACACTACACTACACTACACTGCACTGCACTGCACTGCACTGCACTACACCACACCACTCTACACTCCACTACACCACACTACACTACACTACACTACACCACACCACAAAGAATGGCTCAATGGCAGAGCTCCTTGAATGACGTAGGTGCCGGGTTCAAATCCTCGCGGTTGCGCTTAAGTGTTTGCGGTCACTGTCAACCGCCATGGTACCTTTGTCCAGGTAAAGTAGCAGCCCGTTCCCTACCGCCATAAGACGGGGCTCCTTTAATACCACGCCCCACCAGGCATTACACTACACTACACTACACCACATCACCTTACACTACACTACACTGCAATACACTACACTAAGCAGTACCTCCTGAATAGAAAAAATAGTAAAGGATGCCCTACAATTGTGTCGCAGATTTGGCAACGGGTCGCACAAAAACAAAAAACTGCTTGAGGTCTGATACTCCACTGATACTGCACTGGTACTGCACTGGTACCATACTGCTACTGTGCTGATACTGTCAGCTTGTTTCCAACCAGTTAAGGGTCCTGTTAAGCGGCGGTTAAATTCGTTATTTTCAGCACTAACCGGTGTTTGGTCGGTAACACCCATAGTTAAGGTCCGGTCAAAGACCAACCGTCCCGGTTAGTGCAATGCCCCCCCCCCCCCCCCCCCCCCCCCCCCCCCCCCCCCCCCCCCCTCCCCCCGCGCCATTAAAGAAGGATAAGGGGCGGTTAAGTTCTGTTAATGAATTAGATCTGGTGACGTCATGAAATTGGCATGCGCCTCTAAAATCATGCTGCTTTGGAGTCTTGCATCCTTTCTTTTGTTCACGGACACTCACCATTGACCATACAGTTTTGCCAAGATGGATTCGCAGCAGCAGGGGTCCTATTCGATTGATCATCCTGAGGCAAACAGCAGCGGCAAGAAGCGGAATAAACGCTGAAATCAGTGTCTGGATCGCGAGGAAGTGCTGCAGAGCGCATTTGCCACGTTGACCCATTTTGAACTGACCTGGCCAGATGCAAGAGACTGCTTAACTGGTGGAATGTTTCCAACCATCTTCCCGAAAGTTAAGGCCCGGTTAGAGGTCAAGTCTAAACCCTCCAAAACACAATCCTTCTCCGGACCCCTAACTGGTTGGAAATAAGCTTTACAATCCGGTTCCCTTAATCCCACTGGGCACGTCTTCTGAGGTCATTGTGACAATTCTTGGATGTTCACATTTCAATTTTCAAAGTTTCTATTTTGGAAACAAGCTTTGTACTGGTACTGTGATGATACGGTACTGGTACTGTGCTGCTACTGTAATGATAAAGGACTGCTACTGTACTAATACAGTTACGATACTGTACTGATACTGTACTACTGGTACTGTACTAATACCGTATTGAGTGACTGTACTGGTACTATAATGATGCAGTACTGACACTGTACTGATACCGTACTGGTCCAGGCTGTACTCAAACTATCCTGGTACTGTACTGATATTGTACTTCAAGCACGGAGCAAGTAGAGAGTCATAAAAGCTATAATAATTAGAAGACAAGAATTAGAAGACACATACAAGAATTAGGAGACAAGGATACAGTACACATGTGTCTATCTTGAAGTACATCAGGACAAGCTCAAGTCCTCAAGACAAGGATACAGTACACATGTGTCTATCTTGAAGTACAGCAGGACGAGCTCAAGTCTTCAAGACATGGATACAGTACACATGTGTCTATCTTGAAGTACAGCAGGATGAGCTCAAGTCCTCAAGACAAGGATACAGTACACATGTGTCTATCTTGAAGTACAGCAGGACGAGCTCAAGTCCTCAAGACATGGATGCAGTAAACATGTGTCTATCTTGAAGTACAGCAGGACAAGCTCAAGTCCTCAATGACACGGATACAGTACAAATGCATCTATCTTGAAGTACAACAGGACAAGCTCAAGTCCTCAATGACACGGATACAGTACACATGTGTCTATCTTGAAGTACAGCAGGACAAGCTCAAGTCCTCAAGACAAGGATACAGTACACATGTGTATATCTTGAAGTACAGCAGGACGAGCTCAAGTCCTCAAGACAAGGATACAGTACACATGTGTCTATCTTGAAGTACAGCAGGACGAGCTCAAGTCCTCAATGCAAGCTCAGAATCACGTGAGGTACAGAGCTTCAAGCTAAAAAAACAAATCATGTCAACTCAAGAGACATAACAAGTAAACACAGCGTCCTGCGTCCAGGGGGCAGCGTCTACTCCTCCAGGGCCGCTGCATTAAAGAATGTACAGATTATGAGTCATAAATATGTTAGCCGTGAGCACATACCACTTGAGGTGTGATACTGTACTGATACTGTGCTGATACTGTACTTCAAGCTAAAAAAGTACAGATTATGAGTCAGATATGTTGTGACATGGGCACATACCAGTGAGAATGGAGGCAGTTGGCAGTGGTCACCAGCCAGAACAAGGTTGGCAGGTTCCCAGAAGAGTAGCACCGGGACAGCTGACTCCAACACAGAGCCTGCCTCATCAATGATGCAGGTGTCGATCTTGAGAGGGCATCCACTTTGTCCTGATGGTGACAGGGTGGGTGAATGGGTAGGTAATATGGGTGAGTATGGGCATGTGAATGGGTGAGTAATTGAGCATGGATGGGTGGGTATGGGTAGGTGGGTAATGTGGGGGTATGCAGGGGTATGGGTGAATGTGTGTGACAAAGCGAGTGTGTGTGTGAGTTTGGGTGTGTGTGTGTGTGTGTGTGTGTGTGTGTGTGTGTGTGGGGGGGGGGGGGGACCCTGACCTAATGGTGCCTCACCCTTTTTCTCTGGAAATGTGAGCAACAGGCTTCCACCTCTCTGGCCCCCCTCTTCCTTGTCAGATTCGAGGTCGGAAAAGGCTTTGATGATATCCTTAGCCATGCGGGCGGTAGCCTCTACAGTGCAGAGGAAGACGCGAGAGTTGTTGAGGATCCAGACACGGCGGATTTTCTCAACTCTTGTAGTTTGTTTGCTGAAGTGAGCATGTGCCGATGAAAGGAATTCTCTCCACAGGGTCACTCTTCGCTGCTCGCATGCACTTAGCCGGGCCCACCGGACAGCCTTGACTGTGGCCTGAAAATATATTAGAGCGTTAGGCGGATTAGTAGGAGAACAAAGGAACTTGAGATAGGAGCAATCTAAAATAGAAAATTAGTATGAGCTGCCACAGGACGTGAGATTGAGGGAACCCTCCCATTTGCATGCATGTGTACATACTGGAGAACTGCTACCATGTTGGGTATATTTGGTTTTGAAGACCCTCTGCGCCTGAGCTTGGACTACCGCACAAAACTTGAGATAGGAGCAAGTCTCTTGAACTTGAACTTGATTACATGGATCCAGCCATCCATTTGGCTCCTCGCTGTCTTCAAAAGTAACATAAACAATTCAAATCAGAGCTTTCCCCTAAACAAGTGGATAAACAGAGAAAACTTCGCACCATTCATTTATTTATTGCACATCAAATAATGAAGAGGAAGACGAGCAAGACTTGTAGTCAATATAAGATATTCACAGTTGTTTGGACACCAGTTGATGCTGCTGGCCTCAAAATAAATAATCGTTTGTGTACGTTATTACATAGGCTGAATGAACTTTCCCAACCTCGAATAATTGAGACAAGTTGGCAATTATGATCTTGAAGCATAAATCATACCCGCAAGGCAAGCAATTACCTGCCATAGCCCCACCTGCACCTAAACCCTAAGCCATAAGCCCCACCTGCAAGGCAAGAATCCACCTGCCACAGCCCCACCTGCACCTAAACCCTAAGCCCTATGTGCAAGGCAAGGAACCACCTGCCACAGCCCCACCTGCATCTAAACCCTAAGCCTTAAGCCCTACATGCAAGGCAAGAATCCACCTGCCACAGCCCCACCTGCACCTAAACCCTAAGCCCTACGTGCAAGGCAAGCAACCACCTGCCACAGCCCCACGTGCATCTAAACCCTAAGCCATAAGCCCTACGTGCAAGGCAAGCAACCACCTGCCACAGCCCCACCTGCACCTAAACCCTAAGCCCTACGTGCAAGGCAAGGAACCACCTGCCACAGCCCCACCTGCACCTAAACCCTAAGCCATAAGCCCTACGTGCAAGGCAAGCAACCACCTGCCACAGCCCCACCTGCACCTAAACCCTAAGGCATAAGCCCTACCAGCAAGGCAAGAATCCACCTGCCACATGCCTTTCGTTTGGCTAGTGGTTGACGCTCAATGTCGGCCTCAATGCCAGCAAGCCGTTCCATGCATGTTCCATACATTGACATGTCATCATGGCACGTCAACTGGACTTTGGCTTTCCGCAACAATCGCGTCATAGCCTTCCACCAGCACACAATGGGATCCCGCTCAACCAAGGCATCCAGGGTGTACCGGAGGGAATCGATGCCTAGGCGCTTGGGGTTGCCGAACACCACACACCCAAAGCCATTGACTTTTTCAACGACAGCATTGACAGCTTGGTTGCGTGTGCACGTGACTAGTGCCTTGCTCCCCTTCTGAACACGCGAGGCCACAATGTGGTAGGTGGTAGTGGACTTTCCTGAATGGGGGTTGGGGGGGTAGGGGGTGAGGGGGGCGTGGTGGTGGTGGTGGTGGTGTGTGTGTGTGTTAGTGGTGGTAGATGGTGGTGGACTTGCCTTATAAATGCATTTGGGTCAAATAATTAGGATTGTCACATAACTTTCAGCCAACTCAGGACTGCCCACCGTCTCCCAATTTGCATGGAAACCAGGGAGCATACTAAGCGGATCAGACGATTAAAAGACTAGCCCAGGTCGTATGACTAGTTAGACACAGAATGGGATATATGAGGCATACGTGTGCATACGCTTGGGTGCGGTGTGGTGGTGGTGCGGTGCGGTGCAGTGCGGGGTGGTGGGGGGGGGCGGGGGGGGTGGGGAGTGGAGTGGAGTGGAGTGTAGTGGGGGTGGGGGGTGGGGGAGTGGGGTGGAATGGAGCTGGATGTGGGGGGGGGGGGAGTGAGTGTGTAGTGTAGTGGAGTGGAGTGGAGTGGAGTGGGGGAGTGGGAGTGGAGTGAGTCGAGTGGAGTGGAGTGAGTGAAGTGTAGTGTAGTGTAGTGGAGGAGTGTGTGTATTGTAGTGTAGTGGTATGTTAGTGTAGTGAGTGTAGTTGTAGTGTAGTGTAGTGTAGTGTAGTGTAGTTTAGTGTAGTGTGTCTATGTAAGTGTAGTGTAGTTGTAGTGGTAGTGTCGTGTAGTGTAGTGTAGTGTAGTGTAGTTGTAGGGTAGTGTTAGTGTTAGTGGAATAGTAGTGTAGTGTAGTGTAGGTAGTGTTAGTAGTGTGTAGGTAGTGAGGAGGCGTGTAGTGTAGTGTAGTGTAGTGTAGTGTGAGTGTAGTTGGAGGTAGGGTGGTGAGGGGAGGGTAGGTGTAAGTGGGAGTGTAGTGTTGGGTAGGGAGGGTAGTGTAGGGGAGTGTACGGGTAGGGTAGAGTGTGTAGGTAGGGGAGTGTAGGGGAGTGGCAGTGTAGGGTAGGTAGTGGTAGTGTAGTGTGAGTGTAGGGTAGTGGTACGGTTAGTTGGAGTGGAGTGTAGTGCTAGTGGAGGGGAGGGTTTTAAGTGTGGTAGGGTAGTGTAGTGTAGGGTGAGTGTCGTGTAGTTGGAGTTGTAGGGTTAGTGTAGGGGTAGGGGAGTGTAGGGTAGGTAGTGGAGTGTGGTGTAGTGTAGTGGATAAGGGTCAGTCGTAGGGTTAGGGTAGGGTCGGGTAGGGGTAGGGGAGTTAGTGTAGGGAGTGTAGTGTAGTGGTATGTTGTAGTTGTAGTGTAGTGTAGTGTAGTGTAGTGTAGTGTAGTGTAGGGTAGTGTAGTGTATGAGTGTAGTGTAGTGAGTGTAGTGTAGTTTGTAGTGTAGTGTAGGTGAGTGTGAGTGTGTAGTGTAGTGTAGTGTAAGGGTAGGTAGTGTAGTGTAGGTTAGTGTAGTGTAGTGTAGTGAGTGTAGGGTAGTGAGTGTAGTGTAAGTGTAGTGTAGTGTAGTGTAAGTGTAGTGTAGTGTAGTGTAGTGTAGGGTAGTGTAGTGTAGTTGTAGTGTAGTGTAGTGTAGTGTAGTGAGGTAGTTAGTGTAGTGTAGGTGTAGTGTGTGTGTTGTAGTGTAGTGTGTAGTGTAGTGTAGTGTAGTGTAGTGTAGTGTATAGTGTAGTGTGGTGTGTAGTGTAGTGTAGTGTAGTGTAGTGTAGTGTAGTGTAGTGTAGTGAAGTGTAGTGTAGTGTAGTAGTTTTAGTGTAGTGTAGTGTAGTGTAGGGTAGTGAAGTGTGGTGTAGTGTAGGGTAGGGTAGTGTAGTGTAGGGTAGTGAAGTGTGGTGTAGTGTAGTGTAGGGTAGTGTAGGGTAGTGTAGGGTAGTGTAGGGTAGTAGTTAGTGGGTGTAGGTCGTAGTAGTGTAGTGTAGTTGTAGTGTAGTGTAGGTAGTGTAGTGTAGTGTAGGTTAGTGTAGTGTTAGTGTTAGTGTAGGGTAGTGTAGTGTAGGGTAGTGAAGTGTGGTGTAGTGTAGTGTAGGGTAGTGTAGTGTAGTGTAGTGTAGTGTAGTGTAGTGTAGTGTAGTGTAGTGTAGTGTAGTGTAGTGTGTGTAGTGTAAGTGTAGTGTAGTGTAGTGTAGTGTAGTGTAGTGTAGTGTAGTGTGTGTAGTGTAGTGTAGTGTAGTGTAGTGTTAGTGTAGTGTAGTTGTAGTAGTAGTGTAGTGTGTGTAGTGTAGGTAGTGTTAGTGTAGTGTAGGTAGTGTAGTGTAGTGTAGTGTTACGTTGTAGTGAGTGTTAGGTGT
The DNA here is from genome assembly GCA_013435795.1 of Chlamydomonas sp. ICE-L. Classification (NCBI taxonomy): domain Eukaryota; kingdom Viridiplantae; phylum Chlorophyta; class Chlorophyceae; order Chlamydomonadales; family Chlamydomonadaceae; genus Chlamydomonas; species Chlamydomonas sp. ICE-L. The sequence goes on along the minus strand of JACBWV010000223.1, from coordinate 25,762,075 downwards.
AGTGTGTGTAGGTAGTGGAGTGTAGTGTAGTGTAGTGTAGTGTGGTAGTGTAGTGTAGTGTAGTGTAGTGTAGGGTAGTGTAGTGAGTAGTGTGTAGTGTGTAGAGTGTAGTGTAGTGTAGTGTAGTGTGTATAGTGTAGTTAGTGTCAGTGTTAGTGTCGTGTAGTGTAGTGTAGTTAGTGTAGTGTAGTGTGGGTGTGGGGCATGGTTAGGGTAGGTAGTGGGTAGGGGTGGAGAGTGTGGAGGGGAGTGGAGTGGATGTGGAGTGGAAGTGGAGTGGAGTGTAGTGGGTCGGAGTGGGTGAGTGGAGTGGAGTGGTATGTGGCACGTGGAGTGGAGTGGCGGGCGATGGGGGGCAGTGGAGGGGGAGTGGAGTGAGTGGAGTGGACCAGTGGAGTATGGTGGTGAGTGGCGTGGAGTGGAGTGGAGTGAGTGGAGTGGAGTGGAAGTGCGAAGTAGTGGGTGGAGTGTGAGTGGAAGTGGAGTGGAGTGGCTAGTGGAGTCGGAGTGGAGTGGAGAGTGGAGTGGAGTGGAAGTGGAGTGGAGTGGAGTGGCAGTGAGTGGAGTGGAAGTGGGTGGAGTGGCGTGGAGTGGAGTGGAGTGGAGTTGAGTGGAGTGAGTGTGGAAGTGGAGTGGGAGTGGAGTGGAGTGGAGTGCGAAGTGGAGTGGTGGAGTGGAGTGGGACGTGGAGTGGAGCGGAAGTGGAGTATGGTGTATGTAGTATGGTTGTAGTGGAGTGGAGTGGAGTGGAGTTGGAAGGTGGAGTTGAGTGGAGTGAGTGGAGGGAGTGGAGTGGAGTGGCGTGAGTGGAGTGTAGTTGGTGTCGTGAGTGTAGTTGTAGTGGAGTGGAGTGGAGGAGTGGAGTGGAGGGAGTGGAGTGGAGTGAAGTGGAGTGGAGTGGAGTGGAGTGGAGTGGAGTGGAGTGGAGTGGAGTGGAGTGGATTGAGTGGAGTGGAGTGGAGTGGAGTGAGTGGAGTGGAAGTGGAGTGGATTGGAGTGGAGTGGAGTGGAAGTGGAGTGGAGTGGAGGTGGAGTGGAGTGGAGTGGAGTGGAGTGGAGTGGAAGTGGCGGAGTGGAGTGGAGCGGAGTGGAGTGGAGCGGAGTGGAGTGGAGTGGAGTGGAGTGGAGCGGAGCATAATTTTGCATGAGCATGTGGGTTGTATTATTTATAAGATGGGTATGGGCTTGGGCTTGGGAATGTGGGTTATCTGATTAATAAGATGGATATAGATCAACAGATAGGGGTGTTGATCACTACTCTATCCGTAGCGCTCCCTTACAAGTCTGAAGTCTATTTGATTTGATCACTACTCTATCCGTAGAGCTCCCTTACAAGTCTGAAGTCTATTTGATTTGATCACTACTCTATCCATAGCGCTCCCTTACAAGTCTGAAGTCTATTTGATGTGATCACTACTCTATCCGTAGCGCTCCCTTACAAGTCTGACGTCTATTTGATTTGATCACTACTCTATTCATAGCGCTCCCTTACAAGTCTGAAGTCTGTCTGCTGGAGTATTCTCACCTGTCCCTGGGGGTCCATGTATGGTGTCAAGACCTGGGCGAAGACGGCGCACAGCATCCTCCTGATGGGTGGTGGTGGTGGAGTGCATGTGGAGGTCAGGTGGGGGTGGTATGGGCGTGTAGTGGCAAGACCTGTGCAAATATGAAAATATGCCACATGCATGGTCTTGGTTGACAGCGAACTCGTCTCCGTGAATGAATGGTGATGTCTGGTCCAAAGACCAGGGTAGATACATGCAAGGGAGTGCCATTGGGGTGCATCTATTCATGGTGGTGGTTTTCATTCCTCGATCATGAACCTGAACCAGCACTCCTGAACATAGGCCACATACCTGAGCTTGGTTGACAGGGACCTCGTCTCCACGAATGATGATGTCTGGTCCCATGACTAGGGTAGATATGTGTGAGGGAGTGCCATTGGGGTGATTCCCTGGTGATGCCACGGCCTCGAGCAGCCACCGGCTGGGGCTTCCAGGGGCAGGCATCTTTTGCAGGATCTGGCCAGCTGAGGAGAGTTCCATCATGTATGATCCCACATAGCCAAGGCACCGAACGAAACCATCTTCAGGGAGCTCTGCATCTTGAGGCTTGAAACGGCATTCGCCGCAGAGGTCGGGGTTAGTCTTGTTAGTATTGTTAGGCCCAGAAGGGGGGTCATTGCCTCCCCTTGCTTCATACGCCTTGCTGCTTGATGCAAAGATAGCATGCCCATGTCCCTTCACCTCGATTAGAGAGTTACTCCACGAGTCCTCATCAAAGTCGACACCATGTACCCGCATGATCTTCTGCTTGCGGCCATCCGTATCCATCTTTTCCATCATTACATACTTGCGCCAAACAGATTTTTCCATGGAACCCTCCTGGACAGCTATGAAGTATTCAGCTGAACTATGCCGCTGCATAGACTTGAGGTATGCCTCCAGGGTTGAATACCTGTATGTGTGTGTGAATGTGCGTTACAGTCCAGAGGTAGCTAGGAAGTACACATCTGAGCTATGCAGCTGCATCGACTTACTTGAGGTATGCCTACAGGGTCGAATACCTGCACGTGTGAGTGAATGTATGTTACAGGCCAGGGGTGGCTAGGAAGTATTCATCTGAACTATGCCGCTCCATGGACTTGAGCTATGCCTCAAGGTTTGAATAACTGCACATGTACATGAAAGCATGTTACAGTCCAGGGGTGGCTACGAGGTATTCAGCTGAGCTATGCCGCTGCATGGACTCGAGGTATACCTCCAGGGTCAAATACCTGTATGTGTGTGCGAATGTACGTTACAGGCCAGAGGTAGCTAGGAAGTATTCATCTGAGCTATGCAGCTGCATGGACTTGAGGTATGCCTCCAGGGTCATATACCTGCATGTGTGTGAATGTATGTTACAGGCCAGGGGTGGCTAGGAAGTATTCAGCTGAACTTTACCGCTGCATGGTCTTGAGGTATGCCTCCAGGGGTGAATACCTGTATGTGTGTGTGAATGTACGTTACTATCCAGAGGTAGCTAGGAAGTATTCATCTGGGCTATGCAGCTGCATGGACTTGAGGTATGCCTCCAGGATCGAATACCTGTATGTGTGCATGAATGCATGTAACAGGCCAGGGGTGGCTATGAGGTATTCAGCTGAGCTATGCCGCTGCATGGACTCGAGATATGCCTCCAGGGTTGAATACCTGTATGTGTGTGTGAATGTACGTTACAGTCCAGGGGTGGCTAGGAAGTATTCATCTGAACTATGCCGCTGCCTAGACTTGAGGTATGCCTCCGGGTTAGGAACTTCGGATACCTTAAAATTGAAAGTTGAACCTTCTTACTGGGTGTGGGGATAAGGGAACCTTCCCGCTCAATTACTCTGAGGAAGGCTACCATGGGTATTTGCTTTTGCATACTGCTACTGCACCTGGATGGATACCTGTATGTGTGCATGAATGTGCGTCACAGCCCAGGGGTAGCCTAGGTACAAATTAGGCTAAAGGGGGGTGCCCAACCTGGAATAATCAACCTATTTCTAGAATATCAGTATGAAAAACACATCCATCGAGGGCATGGCTGACAAGAGTGCTGAGGGGACTTTCTTATAGCCTGATACGAGGGTAGCCATTAGGATAAAGGGAGGTGTCCAACATACAGGGTACTACATTTTGTCAAATTGGTCAGCGCTTAAAGCGCACAACCGCCAAATTGGTCAGCGCTTTGTAGTGCAATAAGCGCTAAAACTGCGCGCTGCGTCCACAGGGGGTTGAAAAAATTCGCGAAACGCGCATTGGGGCTCAAAAAGTATGCGCGGAATCGCGCTGCCGCGCGCGCTTTGTAGTACCCTGGTGTCCAAACTGGAATAATCAAGATAATCCTAGAATATCAGAAGGGGCTGGATTAGCATGCACTACATGACCTGGTCCCCAACGAATCACAAGAAGCATACCTGTTCAGGATCTCATCCATGGAGGGCATGGATGACAAGAGCTCTGATGCAGGGAGGACATTGTTGTAGCCAAGTACGAGGGTAGCCAGTGGTGGTATCAGAAGTGCAGGCAAGTAAGCTCCCCTCCGCCCTTGAGCTAACCTCCCCCCTTGAGCTCCTCTCCCCCCTTGAGATCCCCACCACCCTTTCCCCTTCTCCCTGCTGCGATAGTGGGGAATCATCTTGTGTAGAGGCGACTAGGTTGAGGAGGGAGATGGCTGCTTCACTGCTTATTGGCCAAAGCGACGATCAAGCAAGACGTCCAGCTGCTGAAGGTGGAAGTGTTCAGCTACAACTAGATGGTTTCAGCTGCAGTCTGGTGTTCAGCTGTATCCGCTATGTTATCGTGTATTCTTATTTCCCTGCAATGTGCACACAAGGGAAGATGTTAGGTGTTTGTAAGACAATCTATCTATATCAGTGTTTTCCGTTTTAGTCCTCCTGCCAAGGTTGGGAGAGTCCTTTTAGCCTATTTTGCCACCCCTGGGCTGTTACAACATACATATATCAGCAAGCTTTCTGTTTATTTCAGCCCAGGCCTGTTACAATATATTGGGTAATTATCCGGGTATGGGGAAGTCCTTTTAGTCTGTTGCACAATTTGATTTGACCAACCCCTTACCCATGGACTTGACTATTTTTATTTGTGAAAGAAATTTCACCCCAGGAGGTGGGTCTCCTGACACAAACCAGCCACAACGAGGATTTAGTTTGAATGGCGTTGCCACACCTATAAAAGAGTAGGAGCACTTAGGGTCGGTGGGAGATACCGACCCTCGACCAGACAAACATTCATCACTACCCCTATTGACCACGGCAGTCAAGCTCCCTAACTGTTATGAACACTTGGAGCCTCGCCTGTTCCCTTCCTTCTTATAAAGGGCGCCTGGAGGCATGTCCCGAATGAACTTTTCGAATTAATGACGAATTTAATTGGATTTGATTTGATTTAAATTGATTTAATTGGATTTAATTTGACAATGTTATAATTTGTTTTGGCAATCTGCAGCCTCATCTGTTTCCTTCCTTCTTATAAATGTTTTTTAAACTATGATGTTAATACCAAAGACGGCGAGCAGCCTTAAAAGCTAGAGCCATGTAACCAAGTTCAAGTTTGAGTTCATCAACGCTGCAAGGACACCAAAGCATGGGCGAGCCTAACGCTACAAAGCACAGGGCTGTCAAGGGGATAATGAATACACTAACAGCACAGGATCCGTCCAGATCAGGGCTATTCAAGAGTACTTCAAAATCTAAGTTTTGGGTACTCATGAACTAACTGTAAATGTAACGCCATTTGTGTTTAGTTGTGAAAGGACAGGAGGTGGGTCTCACGACACAAACCAGCGACACGGAGGATTCAGTTCGAATGGTGGCCATGAGCCAAAGTCTGCGTACCATGGGCCACAATTGACGTCTTGTGTGCCGAAATACGGCAAACGGTTAAAATGTCTCAGACCCTCCCAAATCTGCGTTTGAGACTTGAAACAATCAGTTTTTGAACAACCCTTGTCAAGAGTCCAAGACCACAAGGTTTCAAAAACAGCAGACCTCAAGGATCCACCTAATCTTAACATATGTTTCTAAGGGCATCTAAAATGCACCAAATTGTCAAATTGGTCGTCCTAGAATATTTCCTTTCCTTTCTTAGGATTTGTTGTGAGACCCCTTCCCGATGTTGTGGAGCGAGCTTTTCTTGGGGCAAAAATGGCCTGTCGATGAATGTAGTGCAATGAATCCTGTGCGCTGAATCCTGCTGGATCCCCCAGGTCGGTGATCTGTACCTATCACAATCCACCCCGGTCACGGTAGCCTTGTGATATCTCCGACGTCAGATCTACGATACGTCAATTTTTGCCTCAATGCCTTGGATCGACTGATCGAATGTGGACCGTTGAATCCCAGGGCTGCATCGATACAGACCTGGATCCCTGGATCGCACGACTGGCCGTATCGATCGATGACATAAACGCAGCGGATAAAAGCGACTTACCTGGCCGGTTAATACCTTGCAGTGCAGGCGACTTCCTGTGGGGACGGACTGCTGTATTGGGGCGATGGAAAACAGGATGTCGGGGGGCAGAAATCCCCTGCGTCGTGCAGCAAAGCGAGCAATGCCTGTCAAGCATATAGAGAGCTCGTTTCCGAAAACAGCTCCTAGAATACTTGCAGTGAACGCAATAACGAACTGCTACTTCAGCTACGCCTAATGAATCTCGATGCTGGGTCTTTTCCCCTATTGAAATTCTGGGCGCAGAAATGAGCACGTCTGCAGAATCTAAGGGTCTGAACTCAATCAAACGCTGGACTCGGGACGGAAAGGGTGAGATGGTCCGTAGGATCGGTCGTGGCAGCAATATTTCAAGCGTATTCGGTATTTCAAGCGGGTTTCGAGGCATATGGAGACTACAAGCACGTTCAACGGTGGTGGTTTAGCGGCCTTTCATGTCCCGTGTTGCCTCGCCTTCTGCGCGGGCCAGCTAGCGCTCAAGCTTTCATTGAACCCGTGCCGATAACGGGGTACAATCGACCATGTCATAGGCCCGCCGGGGAACAAAACGAGGCCGAGGAAGCCCCATGCGCAGAGCTTCCCCACAACTTTCCTGTCCCCAATATTATCATAGATACCATAGAAGCGTCCAACGTCTCATTCATCGCCTCGAAGTCCTATGCCTGGCCGAGTAGCTGGCCCGCCACCCCTGCCCGCCACCCCAACTTGGACGCGCATCGGGGAGCACTTGCCGAGGTGATGCGACGCTTTGAAGGTAATAACTAAGGGATGGAGGGAACATCTCAGGGTTTTTCTTTTCAGCGACATATCGCTGTTAGCAATCAAACCCATCGCTTTCGAGATTGGCATAGCGATGTAAGCGAATTCGGCGATGAAGCTAGATCAGGCCCTAGAGTCCCAACTGGCCTGGCCCAGGCCGCCTAGGAGCTGACCTGGCCTGCAACTCCTCGATTTTCTTGCCAGGCTTCCCCCCGCTGCAGTAACACCCGCACTGTGCACTGTGCACACGTTCTAGCAGAGGTCGAACCCTGCTCGGCAGTTACAGAAAAGGGGTTGAGCGCGCGCTAATGAATACTATACCTCAGGGTCCGTGTACACGGCCGGAGTGTTTTCGATACTGTATACATATTATGCTAACCGTCCTGGCACACACCGACAAAAAGTAGGGTGTCCTGGCGGGTCCCCTGCAGGTCGGCCCGAGGGGTAATGTAATGTTCGTCAAGCAGCAGTGGCAGCCTCCTTGGTGAAAGATGCACAAGCAGGTGCTAACTTATCCGTACAATTTAATATTTCGAGGGTCAAGAAGCAATATGGCATGGCATGGCATTATTATTCAACTTGGTGGCCTGTAAGGCTAATTAACTTAATAGCTCGCTGACTCCCCGAAGTTCCATGGGAGCAGGTGCAGCAACACCCGAGGCTAAAGTTGCGACTGCGCAACCTGCAAAAAAGCGAAACAGCAGATGTCCTTGTCAAGCACAATGCGCTGATGCAACGAGCTGCGAGAGGCACGGAGATGCGACATTCCCAGGGGGAGATCGTAGACATGCTCTATGTCCCTAGATTGAGTCTACAGGACAGGAAGGAAACGACAAATGAAAACGTCGCGTCCACAGTCCGCAACCCTGAGATCCATACGCAAAAACGTGCCCAACGAGGTAATCCGCCTCCCAACGGGAATCAAACACAAGTCGCTTTCATGCCAGGGCAGTCAATTTAACCGGCTAATTTCCCCGGTTTCGACATTGAAATGTTTGTCATCATCGGGCCAACTAAATTGCAACATTTGTCTAGTTTTGTACACTAACGCTCCCCTTTCCGCCTCTAATTTGTTTCCTTTCAAGGGCTTGACCTTGTTTATTTTTAGGTTTGAGGGGGTGCCTTCAAAACCTTCGTGCTTCTGTATTATAAAATTGGATGGTTGGCAGGCTGTGCTGCTGTCCAGTCTCGGCGGTGATTTGCTGAGTTTATGTAACGAACCCTCTCTCTCTCTCTGTTTTGAACAACCCTGGCCATCCATTTTTTGCTTCATGTCCAGCCAACATGTAAACCATTGTTTTGAAAAGAAGGATTTCGACCTCAAAGGGTGGGTCGCGCTAGCCCCAGAGTTGAGGGGCGTGGACTTAAGGTTCCCTACCATCTGACACGATAGGGAGTGAACTGATACTTTACCTGGACTGTGCTAACATGACGGTTGCCAGCGACGGCAAACACTGAAGTGCACCCGTAGGGATTCGAAGCCCGCAACTTCTTGCTTCAACGAGCTCTACGATTGAGCCATTCGTCGAAACGGGATAATAACGATGGACGGAGGGAGTAGGAAACTAGGCACCCGTAGGTCGATGGGGGATACCCTGGTATTTACATACGTCCAGGGGGAGCCAAATAGGCTAAATGGACTTGCCCAACCTCGGAGCATTCAAACAATGAAATACTGCATTATCACTCAAGTCTCGTCAAGGACCTATGGCGTCATAAATCGTTTATATACTGGTATCGACTGTGCTTCTATTATCAGTAAGGGCTTTTTGTACAATACGGACTTTCGCCACAAAGGGCGGGTCTCGATGCGCTAGCCCTAGACTGACGCGTGTTCTCGAAGTGATCAGCAGAGTCACTCCTACATAAGGAGGGAGTAGATGACAGCTGCCGAAGACGACAATCAGGCTGGCGGCAGCTATGTAACCAAGCTCAAGTATAATTAAAACAGCAGTTGGCTGTAAGCCTGTCTGGGTGCCACCTCTTCTATCATCCTCACTGTCATTGAACCCTAGGTGTCACCTCTTCAATCATCCTCACTGGCATTGAGCCCTGGTGGGGTTTTTTGTCTTCCTGTTTTTATCAGTCAGCATCATTCTGTTTGTATCATTCTTCTGACTTCTGGTCAGAATAATGACAAGGTCATGGCCTTGCGATCCCCCGGTCCATCCCCCAACCTGGGTGGACCTGTCATGGTGCCACCTCCTCAATCATCCTCATCGTCAGCGCTGAAGCTATCGTCATCCCCATCATCATCGCTGATCACGTCCTCCTCATCAGAGTCCTTGATCTCTATGTAGCTGGTGGGAGCCGCTGCCCTGCGCGCAACCCGTGCTCGTGGTGCCACCTGCAACTCGCAAATGAAGGGGGAGACGAGGTGGTAAGAAGAGGGATAAGGGGAGAAGGAATAAGTGTTAAGCTTGATTGTTGGGGGTTGGGCAACACTCTGTGTAGCTGGTTGGCGCCGCAACCCTGCGTGCAACCCGTGCTCGCTGTGCCACCTGCAACTTGCAGAATAAGGGGAAGAAGAAGTGGAAAGAAGGGGAGGGGAAAAAGTGTTAAGCTATATTGCTGGAGGTTGGGCAACTCTCTACGTAGCTGGTTGGCGCCGCAGCCATGTGTGCAAACCGTGCTCGCTGTGCCGCCTGAACTGTGCAAAAGAAGGGGGGGGAGGGAGTGTTAAGAAGAGGAATAAGGGGAGGAGGAAGAGGCCCCCCCCCCACCCCCCCTCCCTGCACACAGCTTGATTGTTGGGTTGAGGTTGGGCAAGTCAGGTTGGCGCCGCTGCTAGATGGCGAGCGGCCAAATTGCTGGCTGAAGCTATGTAACCAAGTTCAAACTCAAGGACATGCCAGTTGCAGTGAAGATCATCAAACCGTCAGGCAGCAACCAACCCCACCCAACCACTATCGCCTGACCCCCCTTCCATGCCATCTCACCCCCCCCTCCTCAGACTCGTCTCACGCCTCATCACCCCTCCCTTACCTCCTACCTCATCACCCCCCCCCTCCCACCTCATCACACACCCCACCTCAGACCCATCCTCACACCTCCCCCACCTCATCACACACACACCCCACCTCATTCTCACACCTCGTTACAAGGCGTATTATTTATGTATTCCCCACCGCCCAACTCTTGTCTCACCTCCTCCACCTCAGATTCATCCCCTGAGGCCTCAGGCGAAGCAGCGGGAGGTGGCTTGGCCTTGCTGACTGCAGCTGCCTTGGGCTTGGGGGCAGCAACAGCAACAGCAGCAGGAGCAGCAACAGCGGCGGATGCAGCCCCCGTCTTTGAAATGGACCTTTTCATGGCGATGGGGGTTGTGCCGATCTTGCTCTTCTTACCCTGTGAGAAAAGCGTGGGGCAGAGAGAGAGAGTGCGGTTTAGTGATCAGTCTATAGTAGATATCGGTTTAGTGCTCAGCCTAGAGCTTGGATGGGGGAGGGGCTGACCTTGCACTTCTTGCCTTCTGAGAAAAGCATGGGACAGAGTGAGGGAGTGCGGTTTAGTGATCAGTCTATAGTAGATATCCGGTTTAGTGCTCAGCCTAGAGTTTGGATGGGGGAGGGGCCGACCTTGCACTTCTTGCCTTCTGAGGAAAGTATGGGGCAGAGAGAGGGAGCGCGGGTTAGTGCACTGTCTATAGTAGATATCCGGTTTAGTGCTCAGCCTAGAGTGTGGATGCGGGAAGGCCGAACTTGCTCTTTCTCCCTTGTAAGGAAAGCATGGGAAAGAGAGAGGGAACATAGGTAAGTGCGAGCTCAAAAGCAGTTGAGGTAAGCTGAATGAGCACACAGCCCCACTCATTCACTACTGCCCCCCCCCCCCCCAATTCACTGCAGTACTTCACCACTCACCTTGGGGGCGACAGCAGGGGAGGGTGCCTCCATGTCATACACTTCATCAGAGTCATCAGCGACCGCGTCCGAGGCAGCATCGCTATCACCGGCAGTGTCACTCCCCTCGTCAGAAGAGCTTACGACACGCTTGCCACGCGGCTTACGCTTCGCACCTCCGGCAGCGGCAGCACCTCCACTTCCCTTGGCTCCGGCCTTTTCAGCTGGGGGCTTGGTGACCTTGCCAGCAGCAGCAGCAGCAGCAGCCTGATACATGTTTGTGGTCGGTGTTGTTGTTTGTCTGCATGCATACGTGTTTTAGCTAAATATGGGTGAGGAAGCGAGCTTTCTTTCTATATTTTTATGTATGTATGTATCTTTGTGTGCTGCGAGATGGCTAGGACATATCTAGATACATATGTCAATGCTTCTAACGCAGAGTTAATGCAGTTTGATAGGCTACTTATTAAATTTGCCAGCAAATTTGGCGCTGATTTTATTGTCAGGGGTCTGAACAAAAAAGTGACTTGTTTTGCTTGTATGTGTGTGTGTGTTTGCGAGCAACCCAGTCTATGCCCCTGAGACCACACACCTTGCCAGCTGGCGCCCTCCTGGCTGCTGTCTTGGCCGCGATTTGGGGGGCCGGAGACATGGCCTCATTGATGTCGAGACCAACATGGCTCATACTAATGGTCGGGTGGGAGGCAGCAGCTCCTCCTGCGCTCGCACCACCGCTGTCCTTGCTGGCAGCAGAGGGCACAGCCCCCCCCGAGGCTGCAGGGACCACCTTGAGCTTCTGGAAACGGCCCGCCAGCCTATCCAACAGACCCACTGGCTCCGAACCCCCCACGCTAACGGTTTCGGAGGCTGTTGGACGGGGGACGGTGGCAGCGGAGGGAGCGGCGGCGCCTTGCATGCTACTCGTGGCGGCCATGGAGGCGACAGCCGCGCTTGCTGTAGCCATGGAGGCCGTGGAGGAGGACCCCCCCTTGGGGGCTGCGCCCACAGTGGAGCGGGCCGGGGGGGGCTTGGACGCAGCAGGTGCCTTCCTCGCCCCCCCGCCTGCCTTCTTCGCCTTAGGGGCTGATACCTCGAACTCGTCATCATCCTCGAGGTCATTGTCGTCGTCATCCTCCGACATGTCGTCGTTGTCGCTGTCAACGGGCTTCTTAGACTTAGCCCCCTTCTTGACAGCGGCCTTGGCCTTGGCCCCCACCTTGCCCCCCTTGCGCACGGCGCGCTGCTGCTTGGCCAGACGCTCAAGCTCAGCCTCCTCCTCAGCCTCCCACTCATCATATGCCTGCAGGGTTGGGTGTTTGGTGGTGGTTGGCAGGGTTGGTGGTGGTTGGCAGGGGTGGGTGGTTGGTGGTGGTTGGCAGGGGCGGGTGATTGGTGGTGGTTGGCAGGGGCGGGTTGTTGGTGGTGGTTGGCAGGGGTGGGTGGTTGGTGGTGGTTGGCAGGGGTGGGTGGTTGGTGGTGGTTGGCAGGGTTGGATGGTTGGTGGTGGCCTGCAGGGGTGGGTGGTTGGTGGTGGTTGGCAGGGTTGGTGAGGATGATAGATGGTTGAGGGTGATGATAAGGATGGGCGAGGGGAAGGATGATGGTTGAGGGTTGAGGATGAGGGTGATGATGGTGGATGGTTGAGGGTGATGATACATAGCAAAGTATTGATCATGGCCCAATGCCGATGGATTCCTCGAAATAGGTGGATGGTGAATGTTGAGACTGGATTGCATTATTATGGGTATACATTTTTACTGTAGTACGAACTCAGCCCCCCCCCGCGTCGGTTTGAGGTTCTTATCATCAGTGTTTTTTCGTTTCCTAGACGGCCGCCACATGTAACACAACCACTGAAGTGGCAAGCAGGCATGGGATAAGGGAGATAATATGCAAACCACCATGCCAGTATTAAGGCAGGGTGGACAGCTCATTAACTCATACCATCCCATTCAGCTCGCCACTTCAATGGTGGCATTACTCGTAACCTGATGAGTGCACACAATCAGATGGAGGCCTGTCACGGTTGGGCAAGTCCCTTAAGCCTATTTGGCCTATCCCTGGACTGCAAGAGACTGGACTGGCCTACCCCTGGACTGTAAGAGGATGGATGGATGGTGGATGGTTGAGGGTGAGGATCGAACATACATGGGTAATAGAGCCCAGACTTGGTTGGTGCATTAGTACCAGCTTTGATTGACAGGTCGGGGGTTGAAACCCGATGCTAGGTTCACGATTCCCGACCTGCCGCCTTGAAAGAGGCCGAGACCTCTCCTCCATGCTGTTGCGTGGTAGTCCGAGCTCAGGGGCACTAGCGGTCTGCGAAAGCAAAACCCACATTAACAATTCCCCAGTGCAAGCACTCAGGGGCACTAGCGGTGTGCGAGAGTAAAACCCACAGTAACAATTCCCCAGTGCAAGCAAACGGAGAGGCTCCTTCAAACCCGCGCCGTGTGGCAAGCCAAAGCAAAGGGCCATAGACAAGCTTACCGCCATGAATACACCCAGGCACACCATCATGGTCCAATGCCTATGGATTCCCTGAGAGGCTGAGAATTTTGTATCACATGTGTAAATCAATAAGTGATTGCACTCGACTGAAAGCAGAGGACAAGGCATTTGAGCTTACCGCCATGGACCATAGACAAGCTTACCGCCATGAAAACACCCAGGCAAATCACCATGGTATAATGCCTATGGATTCCTTGAGAGAGGCTGGGAATTTTGTATCACATGGGTAAATCAATAAGTGATTGCACTTGACTGAAAACAGAGGAAGAGGCATTTGAGCTTACCGCCATGGACCATAGACAAGCTTACTGCCGTGGGCCAAAGACCAGCTTACCGCTAGGCGAACCATCATGTGTGGTAAGCCAAAGCAAAGGGCCATAGACAAGCTTACCGCCATGAATACACCCAGGCACACCATCATGGTCCAATTCCTATGGATTCCCTGAGAGAGGCTGAGAATTTTGTATCACATGGGTAAATCAATAAGTGATTGCACTAGACTGAAAACAGAGGACAAGGCATTTGAGCTTACCGCCATGGGCCATAGACAAGCTTACCGCCATGAAAACACCCAGGCAAATCACCATGGTATAATGCCTATGGATTACTTGAGAGAGGCTGGGAATTTGGTATCACATGGGTAAATCAATAAGTGATTGCACTTGGCTGAAAGCAGAGGACAAGGCATTTGAGCTTACCGCCATGAAAGCATCCAGGTCGATTGCCCACATGCGCTTGGCTGTGGTGGTGCGCAGGTCCTGCAGCAGGGGAGATGAGGTGGAGTGATTGGGTAAGTTTGTTAGCTGACTGGGTGCGTTGGTGAGCTAATATGATGAGGGACTTGCCCAAAGTCAAATATGATGTGCATGACAGTATATGCAATGTTGGCTGTGGTAGTGCGCAGGTCCTGCAGCAGGAGAGATGAGGTGGAGTGATTGGGTAAGTTTGTTAGCTGAGTGGGTGTGTTGGTGAGCTAATATGATGAGGGACATGCCCAAAGTAATATGCCAATATGATATGTACAACATTATTTGTGCGTTTTTAATGCGATTGGGTGAGTTTGTGAGCGGTCTGTGGTGGTGCGCAGGCCCTACAGCAGGAGAGATGTGGTGGCTGGGTAAGTTGGTGAGGAGATGAGGTGATAAATGCCTTGGATCATTGACGAATGACTTGGATCATTGTTAATGCCTTGGATCATTGACGAATGACTTGGATCATTGTTAATGCCTTGGATCATTGACGAATGACTTGGATCATTGTTAATGCCTTGGATCATTGACGAATGACTTGGATCATTGTTAATGCCTTGGATCATTGAGGAATGACTTGGATCATTGTTAATGCCTTGGATCCAACTGTTGGCAGTTGCTGACACGTTGGATCGTCCTTTGGATCCAAGGCATTCGTCAATGCCGTATTGCCGAAGCATTCGTAAATGCCGGCCGATTCGTTACAAGGGACGCAAAGAGTTAGGGAAGGTTTGTAAATAACCCAACCTCAACTTCAGGATAAACTCAAACCCAAACTGATCATGCCATGCCAACGCTGAGAACAAAACAACAATCAAATACCGTACTGACAGGAAAATTTAACGTTTCTAAAATTTGACAGTCGTTTTGAGGGGGTTAATTATAATTTGACGTTTTAAATTTGACATTTATTCTTGAGGAATATAGTTTAGTGTTATACATTTGACGGTTTTAATTCTGACAAAATCCATGAATACAACTGAATGTTTATACTTGAACATGTTACACTGGTTCATTGCCTTTCTTCAGAAGGTGAGCTAATAATTTTGCTTTTACATGTTCCTGGCTGGAGGCATGGAGGCATGTAACCAAGCTCAAAAAAAGAAGCCCTACTGAGTGCTTCGCTTATGGTGATTTTGAGCTACTAGAGGTCGCAAACGGGGGATCTATCGAGAGGTTTGAGCATGGAATCTGGGAAAGCTTGTCGAGCGCTGCGCGTTGAGCTGGCAGGCGCAGGCGGCAGGCCCCAAGGCGGGGTAGTAAGCCCTATGTGGAGCCTATTCCCTAATATCGCGCCTGATAAACGGGTTGAAGGTTTTTCCGTCGCGGAATATACTTTACGCCTTGATTTGACGGTTGCTTCCGTCAAACTAAAACATCAAATTTTCCTGTCAGTACGATACACAATCAAACAACATGCAATCGAATACAATATACAACTAATGAACCAAAACACAACAAACAACAAGAAAAGTGATACACAACACAATGCGCACCGTGACAATCTCCTCCTGACCGGCCATATCTCCAAGCAGAGAGTCCACCTTCTCGAGGGTCAGGCTGTAGATGGGCATGGACAGCAAGTAGTCGTACGATGCGTTCGCGGCGGCTGTTGCGGCAGCCTCCTCTGCATCATCACCGCCGCCCTCGATCTCGGCAGCGCCGGAAGAAGCGGCTTTGGTCTGGGGGCAGAGAGGGCAGGGCATGGTTAGGAAGTTACGGTAAGATTGTTAAGTAGCGAGTTAGAGGCTGTGGTTGGGTGTGGGCAGCATATAGGCGGAGGATGTGGTAGTGAGTTTGAGGGTGCAGATGGGCATGGGCTGAATATAGGCATAGGATGTGGTAGCGGCGGCATCTGGTATAGACACCAGCACCCTCGATATCGGCAGGTCTGGGGGCAGAGAGGGCAGGGCAGGGTGAGGAGTGTTAGGTAGGGAGTTTGAGGCTGCAGATGGGCATGTGCAGCATATAGGTGTAAGATGCGTTCGCGGAGGCTGTTGCGGCAGCCTCCTCTGGTCTGGTGGCAGAGAGGGCAGGGCATGGTTAGGAAGTTACGGTAGAGGGTTTGGGGGTGATGCAAGAGGGAGCGCAGGCAGGGGGAGGATTGTTGACATGGGTGATGGCCTCACCTTGACCTTAGCACTGGCCATCTTGTCAGGATAGAGGGAGGGCAGGCAGGGGGAGGATTGTTAACATGGGTAATGGCCTCACCATGACCTTAGCACTGGCCATCTTGTCAGGATAGAGGGAGGGCAGGTAGGGGGAGGATTGTTAGCATGGGTAATGGCCTCACCTCGACCTTAGCACTGGCCATCTCGTCAGGATAGAGTAGAAAAAGAAAAAAATATGGACATGGAGGTAAGGGCGATAGATAGGTAGAGGAGAGATGTAGGTACAAAGGGAGGACATAATGGCCTAACCTTGGCCGAAGCACTGGCCATTGTGTCAGGATAGGGGGAGAGAAAGAAAGAAATGTGGACATGGAGGTGAGGAAGAGAGATAGGTAGAGGGGAGATGTAGGTACAAAGGGAGGACGTACTGGCCTTACCTTGTCCCTAGCACTGGCCATCGTGTCAGGATAGACGGGAAAAATAAAAACATATGGACACGGAGATAAAAAGACAAGTTCCATGCAGCGTCGCAAGGGTCGCTACAAAATGGCGGAGAGTGTTCGCAACGGAGTGACAGGTGGCAACGAAAGCGAGGTAGTTACGAGACTGTTGGCTGATGTGTCAGCCTTCGTCTCGGTCAGACGGTCACAGGCATAGACGGACAGCAGTGTGACCCTGGGGGCTCCCACCCCCTGGAAGAGGGGGCTCCGCCCAAAAATAAAAGCTCTACCTACCTTGGCCTTAGCACTAGCCATTTTGTCAAAGCCCTGAGCTGCCAGGTCAGCCTCAATATCCTTCTTCTTGCGGTTGTTGATCTTGAGTGTGCCGCTGATCACTGCCTTGATGAAGCGCACGCGGTTGGAGAGGCGGCTAAGGTCGTGTTGGGCGGCCTAGTGGGGGAAGGTGGGTGGGTGTGGGTGTGGGGGGAAAGGGTGAGTGGGTTATTGCACTGGCTGAAATCGATCTTGAGTGTGCCGTTGATTACCACCTTGAAGAAGCGCATGCGATTGGAGAGGCGGCTTAGGTCGTGTTGGACGGCCTGGTGGGGGAAGGTGTGTGTGTGGGGGGGAGGCAAGGGTGTGTGTGCTTGTCAGCATGGCCTGCCTCCTCTTCTCGTAGAAGTCGAGTTGCATGTGGAGGGGCGTGGGTGCGTGGGTGGGGGCATTGGTGTGGGCATATGGGGGTTTCGAGATTAGGGATTTGAAAAGTGGAATTCATGGTGATGATGGTGTGTGTGTGTGGTGGTGGGTAGTAGAAAAGGGTGCTCTCTCACCTTGAGCATGGCCTGCCTCCTCTTCTCGTAGTAGTCTAGTCGCATGTGGTAGAACTCCTCAATCACTTGCTCAGGGCTGCTGTAGTGCTTGATCAAACCCTCAGCGTTGAACAGCATCATGTTGCCTGGAGGCGGGTGGCAGTGCGTGGCAGGTGGCAGTGGGTCAGGTTGCAGTGGCGGGTGGCAGTGGGTGGCAGGTGGCAGTGGGTCAGTGATATAAACACACAGATCAAGCCGTCAGCGTTGCACAGCATCATGTTGCCTGAAGGCAGATGGCAGTGCGTGGCAGGTGGCAGTAGCAGGTGGCAGTAGGTCAGTGATATAAACACACAGCTTGATCAAGCCCTCGGCGTTGAACAGCATCATGTTGCCTGAAGGCGGGTGGCAGTGGGTGGCAGGTGGCAGTGGCGGGTGGCAGTGGGTCAGTGATATAAACACACAGATCAAGCCGTCAGCATTGAACGGCATCATGTTGCCTGAAGGCGGGTGGCAGTGGGTGGCAGGTGGCAGTGGCGGGTGGCAGTAGGTCAGTGATATAAACACACAGATCAAGCCGTCAGCGTTGAACAGCATCATGTTGCCTTAAGGCGGGTGGCAGTGCGTGGCAGCGAGACAGTGATAAGCACACATAGCTTGAAGTTCTCCTGCTGAAGTGACGGCAAGATGATGACGACAATGGCATTCGATACAACCCAACACTGTAACAACAGCTCTACTATCACCATTGCATTATATTGCACCTTCCAGTCACACAGCTCTAGAACCATCCTTACACCAGCCAGTTGCACCTACCAGATACTTGTAGCTTGAATTTCTGCTCCAAGTGATGAAAAGATGATGACGACAACGGCATTCAATACAATCCAACACCGTAAAAACAGCTCTACTATTACCTTTGGATTATATTGCTCCTGCCAGTTGAGAACTTCGTGGAGAGCTTGAACTTGTAAAAATGATGATGATGGCATTTAATTCAACTCTAAACGTTAATAAACCCACACTGTAACAACAGCTCTACTAACACCATTGCATTAGATTGCTCCTGCCAGTTGAGAACTTCGTGGAGAGCTTGAACTTGACAAGTTGATGATGATGATGGCATTTAATTCAACTCTAAACTTTAATATATAAAAAATAAAAACTCCACACTGTAACAACAGCTGTAGCATCACCATTGCATTACATTGCTCCTACCAGTTGAGAACTTTGTGGAGAGCTTGAACTTCGTCTCAAATCCAGTTGCTGCTAGCTCGGCCATCTTGGGGGCTGACACCACATCGATGGTGAAGTGCACAGTGGCATCCGTGTGGTGCTCATGGTAGTCCACTACAGTGGGGGCCTCGTTTTTGTCCTCGGGCTGCAGTAGGGGGACGGGAATGGGTGGTGGTGATGGGTGGGGTGGGGTGAGTCAGGGTGGTGGTGGTGATGGGGGTTGGGGGGCTTGCGACGATGCATAGGACACGTTGTGCGTGACAACACATGGGTCTGGCTAAACAAAGGAATGGCGACAAGTCGTCGGGAAAAAACAGAGACCTGGACAAGTCTTGAACCTGCATACCCAGCTTAGTTACTATTCTCCCAGCTTAGCTACTATACCCAGCTTAGTTACTATGCTCCCTGGTTTCCACGGGTATCTCATGGGGAGATTTGGACTTGGAAGACGGTGATCACTAGACACTGATCAGCCAAGGGCTAGCTACAAAAACATGCAACAATCCAACCCAGGATAGGTACGATGATTCGACAAAAATGATTCAACGAAACTAACTAATATTTGTGATGCGGCAGGCAGACAAGGGGTACCAAGCAGGGAGAGAGAGTTTAGGTTTTACCTTGATCAGGCCCTCCAGGTACTCCTTGTAGTCCTGGGTCCACTTGCGAACTGGAAGTTCCGTGATCTCGAGTTTGGTCTCACCCAGCTGCAGGGGAAGAGTGGGTGGGCATGGGTTGAGTACTTGGGTGAGTGGGCGTGGGTTGGTGGGGTGGCAGGGCGTGGGTTGGATGGGTAGTCCTAGGTCCCCTTGAGAACTGGAAGTTCCCTGGTCTCAAGTTTGGTCTCGCCCAGTTGCTGGAAGGGCTAAACAGAAAAAGCATGAACTGATTGGCTGCTGGTGGGTCACTGATGGGTACCTGGAGTACCTGAGTGATGATGCCAGTCCAAGAGTAGTTCTTGCAACTGCCCTTGCTGGGTTGCTTATATGTATGTTTGTTAAAGACCAGGGGTATGCAAAATCGGACTTGCACAACCGTGACAGGAAGGGCTAAACAGAAAAGGCATTGACGAAGTGATTGGCTACTGGTGGGTAACAGATGAGTACCTGAAGTACCTGAGTGATGATTCCAGTGCAGAAGTAGCTCTTGCAACTGCCCTTGCTGGGTCGCTTATATGTATGTATGTTACAGTCGAGGGGTATGCAACACAGGGTAAAGGGACTTGCCCAATCGTGACCGAGCAGGACAAAAAGAAAAAGTATTGATGATCTGGTGGGTGACTGGTGGGTAGCGTACCTGAGTGATGATACCAGTGCAGAAGTAGCTCTTGCCACTGCCCTTGCTGGGTTGCTTGTATGTATGTGTGTGTGTGTGTTAAAGTCCAGGGGTACGCAAAATAGGGTAAAAGAACTTGCCCAATCGTGACAGGCCGTGACAAAAAGAAAAAGTATTGATGAACTGGTGGGTGACTGATGGGTAGCGTACCTGAGTGATGATGCCAGTGCAGAAGTAGCTCTTGCCACTGCCTTTACTGGGTGTCTCTGTAATGGAGCCATTGAAGCCCCGGTACCATGGGGTCATTGCGTCCTGCTCCTCTCCTTGCATCAAGTGCCTGGAGGGATGGGATGAGTGGGAGTGTGTGTGATTAAATGGGTGAGTGAGTCGGGGATGGGGTGAGTGAGTAAATTGGTGAGTGAGTGTGTAGATGAGTAAATGAATGAGTGAGGGAATGAGTGAGTGAGTTGGTTTATTCAGACATATGTTCGATGGAGTCATTGCGTCCTGCTCCTCTCCTTGCATCAAATGCCTGGAGGGATGGGGTGAGTGAGTGAGCGGGGTGTGTGTGGGGTGGGAGGTGGGTGTGGGGGGCTGAATATTAAACGGGTGTGAGGTGGGTCGTACCATGGGGCCATTGAGTCCTAGTCCTCTCCTTGCATCAAGTGCCTGGAGGGATGAGGGGAGCGAGTGAGTGTGTGGTCCTAGTCCACATCCTAGGGGTCCTAGTCCAAACGCTAGGGGGCCTAGCCCATGGCCTAACTGATGTTGGCAAACATTTCAGGGGGAGATTAGTTGGGGATTATATATTAGTACAAATATATATTAGCACACACCCTAGGGGGCCTAGCCCATGACATACCTGACGTTGGCGACAATGTCTCTGGGAGAGTAGTTGGGGATGGATGTGCTCCAGCCGGTGCCAATTCCCTCAGCACCGTTGATGAGGACCATGGGGAGGATGGGCATGTACCTGGTGGTAGGACGGTGGGTGAGCGGAGGGTAAGGGGAATAGGTTTTTTTTTGGGGGGGGGGGGGGGGGGAGTTCCGTGATCTCCAGTGTAATCTCACCTAGCTGCAGGGGTGGGGTGGGAGGGAGTGTGTTATGTGGTTATGTGGGGGTGGGTTGTGCAGTGTTGGGGTGCGCTGCAGTCAGCTGATTTATCCACTACCACTAGCAGTCAGCTCATTTAACCAACGCACCACTTGGGCTCGATGCTCTGCCCCTCCTCATTCAGGTATTCCAGAAGACGATCATCGTTCTCGTTGAACAGATGGCGGGACAGGGTGGTGAGACGAGTGTAGATGTAACGGGCGCTGGCAGCGTCCTTGCCTCCCTGACAAGCACAAGGAAAGGGCAACAGGGTCATGGGGGAGCAGTTTGAATTGGGGTGCACCAGGGTGGTGAGACGGGTGTAGATGTAATGGGCACTGGCAGTGTCCTTGCCTCCCTGACAAGCACAAGCAGGGTCGTGGGGGAGCAGTTTGAATTAAGGTGTACCAGGGAGATGAAGCAAATTAAGGCAAATCAAGGTCTACCAGGGTGGTTGTACCAGAAGGGCTTTTTATTTAAGCTATATATAGCGATTGCTAGTTTTGACCCCGTTTTGGCAAAATTATCGCTATAAAAATGTAAGCAAAAAAGTTGTTGCTTATTTTGCACTAAATGGCCCTACAAAGCTCTAAAAAGCACTAAAACGCTGTCTCTGGAGGAGGCCTATAACCATAAAGCTAGAAAGAACCACTTTCAGATTTGAAAAAAAGCCCTGTGTACCAGGGTGGTTGTACCCGAGTAGTGAGATGAAGCAAACGCTAGGAAATCGGGGTTATGGGCAAAACAAATGAGCATCCACGTAACAAAACCAAATTAAATACCACATAACACACACCGAATACCATATACCACCGACCCATTTGGTTTCAACCAGCTAGATGGTAAGAAACATATTAAATATCAAATACCAATACAAACCGTACTTGTAGACGAGTTCCGAACTGTCCAGAGGGGTAGAGCAGGTTGATGTTATTGGAGCCAACGTAGTCCTGAGCCAAGCCAAGGATGGTGGAGGAGAGGGAGGCCTCACCGTGATGGTAGGCTGAGTGCTCAGCAACGTAGCCAGCAAGCTGGGCGACCTGTTAGTGGTGGTCATGAGGTGGTGGTGGTGGTCATGGGGTTGGTGTGAGGTTGGTGGGGGATAGGGAGGCTTCCGCGTGGTGGTAGGCTGAGTGCTCAGCAACGTAAACAGCCAGCTGGGCAACCTGTTAGTGGTGGTCATGTGGTGGTCAAGAGGTGGTGGTGGTGGTCATGGGGTTGGTGTGAGGTTGGTGTGAGGATGGTGGAGGAGAGGGAGGCTTCGGCGTGGTGGTAGGCTGAGTGCTCAGCAACGTAGCCAGCCAGCTGGGCAACCTGTTGGTGGTGGTCATGTGGTGGTCAAGAGGTGGTGGTGGTGGTCATGGGGTTGCTGTGAGGTTGGTGTGAGGATGGTGGAGGAGAGGGAGGCTTCGGCGTGGTGGTAGGCTGAGTGCTCAGCAACGTAGCCAGCCAGATGGGCAACCTGTTAGTGGTGGTCATGTGGTGGTGGTGGTGGTGGTGGTCATGTGGTGGTCATGATGATGGCACTTGGCTGTTGCGAGGGTGGTGGAGAAGTGGAAGGCTTCGGCGTGGTGGTAGGCTGAGAGCTCAACAACGTTGCCAGCCAGCTGGGCTATCTGTTAGTGACAATCATATGGCAGTCATTGCAAGGATGGTGGAGATTAATGTCACATACCTCAAGTTTTTGCATACCCCACCAAGTAATATAACTAGGGACCGGCATAGCATATAATTTTGACCAAAGGCAAGTATGATATCATATGATATCATACAAAATGCATCATCTGATTTTGTATATAACTTTGGCCTAGTAAGACTGCCGGCATCATCTGATGACATGATATCAAATGATATTATATAGCGGTTCCCTACACATAGCTCATATAAGTATAGATCTCCTTCAGAAAACTTCACAACACATAACTCAAACAATTGCATCACATTCTCACACATTCATATCTCAAGTAATTATGTATCATACCCACACACATTCATGACACATACCTCAAGTAATTATATATCATACCCGCGCACTTTGATGTCGGACTTGAGGTTTCCCTTAAAGCAAGAGTACAAGTCTTACGCTGACCTGGCTTCAGGCCGTCAACCATCCAAGGCATAGAGCGATCAAGAGCCACCCACCTTCATGTTAGATTACTCTTATTCTCACAAACCCCATGTACCCAGATATCACACCGTCCTATCCATCACACCCACCCACTCCCATACCACCCACTAACCCACTGCCATACCACCCACACACCCATCACACCCATGCCCTCACATACCATGCCTAGGTATCACACCTACAACCACCCATACCCACCTTGTTACAAACCTCGTTACTTATATATCATACACACGCACCTTGATGTCAGACTTCAGGTTTCGCTTGAAGCAGGAGTACAGGATCTTACGCTGACCTGGCTTCAGGCCGTCAACCATGCAAGGGATGGAGCGCTCCAAGTCGGCCCTGGAGAAGAGGATGAGCTCCTGGTGCAGAGGAAGGGGTAGGTGGAGGGTGGGTGCATGGATGGGTAGGTGGAAGGTGGGTGGATGGGTGGGTAGGTGGAAGGTGGGTGGATGTATGAATGGGTAGGTGGAAGGTGGAAGGATGTATGGATGGGTAGGTGAAAGGTGGGTGGTGGTATGGATAGGTAGGTGGAAGGTGTGAGGATTGAAGGTGGAAGGTGAGTGGATGTATGAATGGGTAGATGGAAGGTGGGTAGGTGGAAGTTGGGTGGATGGATGGATAGGTGGAAGGTGGGTGGATGTATGGATGGGTAGGTGGAAGGTGGGTGGATTGAAGGTTGGCGTATGTATGGATGGGTAGGTGGAAGGTGGGTGGATTGAAGGTTGGCGTATGTATGGATGGGTAGGTGGAAGGTGGGTGGATTGAAGGTTGGAGGATGTATGGATGGATAGGTGGAAGGTGGGTGGATTGAAGGTTTGAGGATGTATGGATGGGTAGGTGGAAGGTGGGTGGATTGAAGGTTGGAGGATGTATGGATGGGTAGGTGAAAGGTGGGTGGATTGAAGGTTGGAGGATGTATGGATGGGTAGGTGGAAGGTGGTTGGATTGAAGGTTTGAGGATGGGTAGGTGGAAGGTGGTTGGATTGAAGGTTTGAGGATGTATGGATGGGTAGGTGGAAGGTGGGTGGATTGAAGGTTGGAGGATGTATGGATGGGTAGGTGGAAGGTGGGTGGATGGATAGGTTGATGGACGAGGAGTTCAAAAACTAGGTTGGGCAAGTTCCTAAGCGTATCTGTCTAAGTTGGGCAAGTTCCTAAGCGTATCTGTCTAAGTTAGGCAAGTCCCCTAGCCTGTCTGTCTAAGTTGGACAAGTCCCTTAAGCCTGTCTGGATTTCCCAGGACGGTTACGAAGATGCAGTGGCAGTTGTGTGGGCAGGTCTCTTGAGCCTCCCTGTCTAAGTTGGGCATGTCTCTTCAGCCTGGCTGGATTTCCCCCATACAGTGGCAGTTGTGTGAAATACCTTGTTGATGAAGTCAGAGTAGTTGATCTGCTTTGCTGTGTGGTCCAAGAAGGTGCCAGGCACAAAGCTGGACAGCCAGGTCTTGCGCTGCTCCACAGCCTTCTTGCTGAAGGCCATCTCAATGGCGCCACCGTCAGCATCACCTGGGGTGGGGTGAGGTTGCAGGGTGTGGGTGAGGTTGGGGGTGGTTAGGTTGGCAGGGTTGTGGGTGAGGGTTGCGGGTGTGGTGAGATGAGGTGCGGGTTGGGTGAGGTGCGGGGGGTGGGTGGGTGAGGTTTGAGGGTAAATGTGGGTGAGCGTTGCGTGGGGTGTTGAGGTTGCGGGGTGTGGGTGAGGTTGCGGGGTGTGGGTGAGGTTGCGGGGTGTGGGTGAGGTTGCGGGGTGTGGGTGAGGTTGCGGGGTGTGGGTGAGGTTGAGGGGTGTGGGTGAGGTTGAGGGGTGTGGGTGAGGTTGAGGGGTGTGTGGGTGAGGGTTGGGGGGGGAGGTGTGGTAGGTGAGGTTGAGGGGTTGTGGGTGAGGTGAGGGGGGGGGGTGAGGTTGAGGGGTTGTGGGTGAGGCTTGCGGGGGATGCGGGTGAGTTTCGGGGTGTAGGGGTGAGGGCGGGGGGTGGTGTGAGGTTGAGGGGTTTGGGTGAGGTTGAGGTGTGTGGGTGAGGTGAGGGGTGTGGGTGAGGTTGAGGGGTGTGGGTGAGGGGTAGGGGTGAGGGTCAGAGGCGGGGTGAGTGATTTCAAACAACCCCTCCCACAGTTCATGCAAAATGACCTGGCCAAATGAGCTCCTTCTTGTGGTTCTCAACCTGCCCACCCCCTCGTCCACCCACCATACATACTGGCACCATACTGACACCAGAGACCAGGCATAAAGACCAAATGAACACCTAATTGTGGCTCTCAACCAGCCCCCCACCCCCTCCGTCAACCATCCCCTCCCACCAGACACGATACTGACACCAGACACCATGGCATACTGACCAAATGAACTCCTTATTGTGGCTCTCAACCAGCCCCCCACCCCCTCCGTCAACCATCCCCTCCCACCAGACACCATACTGACACCAGACACCATTGCATACTGACCAAATGAACTCCTTATTGTGGCTCTCAACCAGCCCTCCACCCTCTCCGTCACCCATACCTTCCCACCAAACACTATAATGACACGAGACACCATACAGACACCATTGCATACTGAATAAATGAACTCCTTGGGGCTCTCACCAGCCCCCCCCCCCCCCCCCCCCCCCCTCCAACCAGCCCTTCCCACCAGACAGCATACTGACGCCAGACACCATGGCATACTGACCTGACCAAATGAACTCCTTCCTGTGGCTTCCAACCAGCCCCCCCCCCCCCCCCCCCCCCCCCTTCAACCACCAGACACCATGGCATACTGACCTGACCAAATGAAACTCCTTCCTGTGGCTTCCAACCAGCCCCCCCCCCCCTTTCAACCACCAGACACCATGGCATACTGACCTGACCAAATGAACTCCTTCCTGTGGCTTCCAACCAGCCCCCCCCCCCCCCCCCCCCCTTCAACCACCAGACACCATGGCATACTGACCTGACCAAATGAACTCCTTCCTGTGGCTTTCAAGAGATGCAAAGTACTCCTTCGCCTCCTTAGGGGTACTGCAGTGTTGGGGAAATTGAGAGGGGTTGTTTGTTGTGTGCTGTTCCTCATGAATATGGCAAAGTTCTCCTTCGCCTACTTGGGGGTACTGCAGTGTTGGGAAATTGAGGGCGGGTGTTTGTTGTGTGATGTTTCTCATCCATTTGGCATAGTTCCCCTTCGTCTCCTTGGGGGTACTGCGGTGTTGGGGCAATTGGGAGGGGAATGTTTGGTGTGTGCTGTTTATCATCAGTGACCCTTAGTGCCCTCGTAGAGACCCCCTTACAGTATCCCCACAGCACGTGATAGCTCTTTTAGTGACCCCTATCACATAGCCCTTACAGAGACCCCCTTATTGTTGCCCCTATTATATAGCCTACATAGTGACCCTCAGTACCCTTAAGGTGACTCATTTGGTTCCCAGACCCTTATAGTACTTTATAGCCATTATAGTGACCCCTATTATATGGCCTTTATAGTGATCCTTATTATATAGTTAAATAACCTACCGTTACCCTTATTAGTGCTTGATAGCTCTTATAGTGACCCCTATTATTATAGCCTCTATAGTGACCCTCACTACCCTTATAGTGGCTCACCTGGTTCCCAGACGCTTTTAGTACTTGATAGTGACCCTTAGTACTTGACAGTGACCCTTAGTACCCTTGTAGCGACCCCCTTCTAGGGACCCCTATTATATAGCCCTTATAGTGGCTCACCTGGTTCCCAGACCCATATAGTACTTGATAGCCATTATAGTGACCCCCTTATAGTGACCCAGAGTACCCCTTTAGTGGCCCCCAGTATATAGCCTCTGTAGGGACCCCCTTATTGTAGCCCCTACTATATAGCCTTATGGTGTCCCTCAGTACAGTTTAGTGACTCACCTGGTTCCCAGCCCCTTTTAGTACTTGATGGCCCAACCTTTGGTGACCCTTAGTACTTGCCATTGACCCTTAGTACCCTTGTAGTGACCCCTATTATATAGCCCTTATAGTGGCTCACCTGGTTCCCAGCCCCTTATAGTACTTGATAGCCCAACCTTTGGTGCTGTTGCTAGGCAGAGTTTCTTGCCACGCCTCATACTCAGGCAAGGTGTAGAAGGTCATGACGCGGTTGCCACGTGTAGCCTGCGCACGAAATGAATACATGAATAAATAAATAAGTAAATAAATAGTACGTCTTATTACGAGGTGTAAGGTGTAGAAGGTTATGACGCGGTTGCCAAGTGTAGCCTGCGCACGAAATGAATACATGAATAAATAAATAAATAGTACATCTTATTACGAGGTGTAAGGTGTAGAAGGTCATGACGTGGTTGCCACGTGTAGCCTGCACGAACAATAAATAAATACGTCAATAAATCAATAGTACGCCTTATTGCGCGACGTGAGGTGTAGAAGGTCATGACGCGGTTCCCATGTGTAGCCTGCAAGCAAAATGAATGAATAGTACGCCTTATTGCGAGGCTTGTGGTGTAGAAGGTCATGATACGGTTCCCATGTATAGCCTGCGAGCAATACAAATGAATAAATAGTACGCCTTATTGCGAGGCGTGAGGTGTAGAAGGTCATGACGCGGTTCCCATGTGTAGCCTGCAAGCAAAATGAATGAATAGTACGCCTTATTGCGAGGCGTGAGGTGTAGAGGGTCATGATACATTTGCCATGTGTACCCTGTGCGCAAAATAAACCAATCAATCAATAGTACGCCTTATTGCAAGGCGTGAGGTAAAGAAGGTCATGATACGGTTCCCATGTGTAGCCTGTACGCAAAAGAAATAAAAATAGTACGCGGTATAATATTACGAGATGTGAGATTGAGGGGGGGCAACCAGTTTGCTTTCACTGGGGCCAACCACGAAATGATACTTTGTTAGTTGTTGGCTTTGTTTTTGAAGTTGTGATTGGCTAGTTGGTAGTTGTTTTGTTTGTATATTTGGCAGTTGGTAGTTGTTTTGTTTGTATATTTGGCAGTTGGTAGTTGTTTTGTTTGTATATTTGGCAGTTGGTAGTTGTTTTGTTTGTATATTTGGCAGTTGGTAGTTGTTTTGTTTGTATATTTGGCAGTTGGTAGTTGTTTTGTTTGTATATTTGGCAGTTGGTAGTTGTTTTGTTTGTATATTTGGCAGTTGGTAGTTGTTTTGTTTGTATATTTGGCAGTTGGTACTTGTGGTGTTTGGTTAGTTGGTAGTTATGTTTTGGTTGTTGTCTTAAGTTTGTTTTTGATGTTGTTGTTGTTGTTTATGTGTTTTTTGTTAATGTCGTTTCTGATAATGTTGTTGTTAAAAGTGTTGTGTTAAGTTTGTTGTTCATATTTGTGTAAACAAAAAAATGCTCTGAGGACGTTTGATCAGTGCTCTTCTTTTTTTTGTTTTTTTTATGTTGATTTTGTTATGTTTTCGGTGATTTGTTAGTTTATGGTTCTGTTATTGTTGGGCATTGGGACTTGTTAGTATGTGTTGTGGTGATTGCTGGGCATTGGGATTTGTTAGTTTTCGTTTCCTGTAAGGGGCAAAACACAGGCAGGGTGAAAAAGGCCCCGGTGCTGTTCCATGTTTATCCAGGCAGTGTTTATTTTTTGGACTGCGCATGGCAGCTTCCAGTCAGCTCCATTAGCCAGCCACCACAGTTGCTTTCTACCACCACACGCACGGCATCAAACACCCCCGCACACCTCTACCACTACCAAACACCCCCGTGTACCTTCACAATGGGCGTGATGAACTCCAGGAGGAAGTCGGGCAGCTTGAGGAGGGAAGGGAAGAAGCTGTGACCATTAGTACCCTTACAGTGACCTCCTTATTAAACTCGTATATTGTTTGATAGCCTTTATAGTGACCCCTATTATATGGCCATTGTAGTGACCCCCGCGCACCTTCACAATGGGCGTGATGAACTCCAGGAGGAAGTTGGGCAGCTTGAGGAGGGAAGGGAAGAAGCTGTGCAGGAAGTTCATGATGAGACCCTTGATGTGTGAGCCGTCATGATCCTGGTCAGTCATGATCATGAGGTGGCCGTAGCGGAGTGACTTCACGTCCTCGTATACCTGTGGTGGCAAGGGTGAGTGGTTGTGGTGGTGTGTGAGCCGTCATGAGCCTGGTCAGTCATGATCGTGAGGTGGCCATAGCGGAGTGACTTCACGTCCTCGTACACCTATAGTGGTAAGGGTGGGGGTGATGTGTGTGCTGGGAGGGGAGGGGTGGTGTGTGTGTGTGTGTGAGTGTGTGTGTGTGTGTGTGTGTGGGGGGGGGGGGGGGGGGGGGGGGGTACAAGACTTTCCTTGTACACCTGTGGTAAGAATTAGTAATTGCGCAGTGATAATAGGTTGGAGGCTTTTGGTCAACTTTTTGTCAACTTTTGTCAATTTTTGGTCTACTTTAGGTCAAATTTTGATCTACTTTGATCTACTTTCGGTCTACTTCCCAACCCCCTCAAAACATAAGCTGTGGAGCAAAGGAACACACCTTGCCATGCTGCCATCCCAGCCTGTAATAACGCGAAATAATCTGTGATAGCCTGAAATAGCCAAACATAGCCTGATCTAACCCTACATAACATATAGTAGCCTGAAATAGCCCCAAATAGCATGAAATACCCCGAAATAAGCTTTGAAGCCAGATAGACAAAAATAGCCTGAATCAAACCAAAATAAGCTGTGGAGCAAAGGAACACACCATGCCATGCTGCAATCCCAGCCGGTAATAACGCGGAATACACCGAAATAATATGTGATAGCCTGAAGAAGCAAAAGAATAACCCGAAATAAGCTCTGGAGCAAAGGAACACACCACGCCATGCTGCAATCCCAGCCTGAAATAACCCGAAATAACCCCAAATAACATATGATAGCCTGAAATAGCAAAACACAACCTGAAATAACCCCCAATAACCCCAAAGTAGCCTGAAATAGCCCAAAATGGCTTGAAATAACCCGAAACTGGCTCTGAAGCCAGAAATAGCCCAAAATAGCCTGAATGAAACGTAAATAAGCTCTGGAGTAAAGGAACACACCTTGCCATGCTGCAATCCCAGGATCTGCTTGATGTTCTGGATCTCCACATTTCCGCTGATCTGCGCAGCGCTTGCCTCACGCACGTTGAGGAGCTTTCCCCTAGGGGCAGAGTGATGGTGGTGCGGCAGGATCGTGTTATATGTCCGTGTGTGTTGTGCGTGGGTTGTATGTGTGTGCGTTATGTGTGTGTGTTCTATGTGTGTGTGTTATTTGTGTGTGCGTGTTTGTGCGTGTGTGTGTGGAGGGGGAGGGGGGGGGGGGGGGGGGGAGAGGAGGAGGGTTAGATGGGCTGCGATATAACATTTCTCCTAGGGGTAGAATGAAGGTGGTGAGGCACATGTGTAAGGGTCGCGTTATATGTGTGTGTTATGTGTGTGAACACCGAGGAGCTTTCCCCTAGGGGCAGAGTTAAGGTGGTGCGGCAGGATTGTCTTATGTGTCTGTGTGTGTTAAATGTGCGTGTGTGTTGTGGGTGGGTTGTATGTGTGTGTTCTATGTGTGTGGGGGGGTTACGTGTGTGTGTTATTTGTGTGTGTGTGTGTGTGTGTGGTGGTGGTGGTGGTGTGTGTGGGGGGGGGGGGGGAGGAGGAGGGTCAGATGGGCTGTGATACAACATTTCCCCTAGGGGCAGAGTTAAGGTGGTGCGGCAGGTGTGTAAGGGAGTTCAGGTGGTGGTGTATGTGTGGGTGTGTCTCATATGTGTGTGGGTTGCGTGTTTGTGTGGTGTGTTCCCCTAGGAGCCAAGTGAAGTTAGTATGGCACATGCATGAGGTATGATGCCGATATGTGGGGAGGAGGGGCAGCAGAGTTATGGTGCAAGTGATCCCCCTAGGGGCATATAACATACTACACTACACATATTACATACTGCACTGAATTGCAAGGACTACACTGCACTGCACAGACTACACAACGCTGTACGGACTACACTACACTGCACTGCACAGACTACACAACGCTGTTCGGACCACACTTCACGGATTACACTGCACTGCGCGGACTACACTACACTGTAATGACTAACCATGCTGCACTGCACAGACCACACTGCGCTGTACTGAGTAACCAGACTGCACTGCACTGCACTGACCACACTGCACTGTACTGACTAACCAGACTGCACTGCACCTAAGCCTGACTTACACTCCGCATTGATCTCAGCCAACGACAGAGAGCCCACTAATGTTCAAGGTGTTTGCGGGGTCTCCCTCTGTGAGGATGAGGGTGCACCCTTGGGAGTTCCTCCCGCCTGACTTAGAGATTACACTACAGTGCACTGAGTACCCAGACTGCACTGCACCTGAGCCTGACTTACCTTAGAGGGAACACTCCATATTGATCTCGGCCAACGACAGAGAGCCCACTAATGTTAAATGTGTTTGCGGGGTCTCCCTCTGTGAGGATGAGGGTGCACCCTTGGGAGTTCCTCCCGTCTGACTTAGAGATTTCACTACAGTGCACTGAGTACCCAGACTGCACTGCACCTGAGCCTGACTTACCTTAGAGGGAACACTCCGTACTGATCTCGGCCAACGACGGAGAGCCCACTGATGGCCAGGGTCTTGGCTGAGTCTCCCTCTGTGAGGATGAGGGTACACCCTCCAGAGTTCCTCCCACCCGACTAAGGTGATTACACTACAGTGCACTGAGTACCCAGACTGCACTGCACCTGAGCCTGACTTACCTTAGAGGGAACACTCCGTACTGATCTCGGCCAACGACGGAGAGCCCACTGATGGCCAGGGTCTTGGCTGAGTCTCCCTCTGTGAGGATGAGGGTGCACCCTCCAGAGTTCCTCCCGCCTGCGTCGTTGGCGTCGTCCAGCTTGGGGATGCCTGGGCAGGGATGAAGTCGGGTGGGGTTGAGGGGGGGGGGGGGGGGGGGGGGGGGGGGGGGGGTATGTGTGAGTGTACTGCACGGTATTAGAAGAAGAAATTGTAGCGCCAGCAGTAGTGATATCAACAGAAGCAGGGATATCAACAGTATCAGATGTAGTAGATGTAATATTAGCTGCAACAGCAGCAAGGATAGCAGCAGCAGCAGAAGATATAGTAGCGCCAGCAGCAGTGATAGCAACAGCAGCAAGGATGTCAACAGCAGCAGATGTAGCAGATGTTATATCATCAGCAGCAGCAGCAGCAGGGATAGCAGCAGAAGCAGTAGCAAGAGTAGCAGGGATGGCAGCAGCAGCAACAGAAGCAGCAGCAGCAGGGATAGCAGCAGGGATGAAGCCAGGGGGGAGGAAATTATTTTACAATATAAGCAATAGCAGCAGAAGCAGCAGTAGGAATAGCAGCAGCTGAAGAAGAAGATATTGTAGCGCCAGCAGCAGTGATAGCAACAGAAGCAGGGATACCAATATCAGCAGATGTAGTAGATATAATATCAGCAGCAACAGCAGCAGGGATAGCAGCAGAAGCAGTAGCAACAGTAGCAAGGATGGCAGCAGAAGCAGCAGCAGCAGCAGCAGGGA
This sequence comes from Chlamydomonas sp. ICE-L, assembly GCA_013435795.1. NCBI lineage: Eukaryota > Viridiplantae > Chlorophyta > Chlorophyceae > Chlamydomonadales > Chlamydomonadaceae > Chlamydomonas > Chlamydomonas sp. ICE-L. Next base: position 25,729,666 of record JACBWV010000223.1, on the reverse strand, counting down.
TAGCACCAGCAGAAGAAGAAGATATAGTAGCACCAGCAGCAGTGATAGCAACAGCAGCAGGGATATCGACAGCAGCAGATGTAGCAGATGTAATATCATCAGCAGCAGGAATAGCAGCAGCAGCAGCAGCAGCAGCAGTAGCAGCAGAAGATATTGTAGCACCAGCAGCAGTGATATCAACAGCAGCAAGGATATCAACAGCAGCAGATGTAGCAGATGTAATATCAGCAGCAGCAGGGATAGCAGCCGCAGCCGCAGCAGCAGGGATAGCAGCAGCAGCAGCAGCAGGGATAGCTGTCCCACCCAATCTTGGTGCTTACCCACCACCATCACCCACCTACACGTCTGTCCCTCTTGGTGCCCACTAAACACCCAACACACACTATTGATGCCCTCCGACCACCACCCACCCACCACCCACCTACACGTCTGGCCCTCTTGGTGCCCACCCAACACCCTCTACTGATGCCCTCCACCCACCACCCAATCACCACCCACTTACACGCCTGCCTCTGTGCCCACCAAGTGCCCACCAAACACCCACTTTTGATGCCCTCCCACCACCACCCACCCACCTACAACCTGGCTCTCTCGGTGCCCACAAAACACCCAACGCCAACTTTTGATGCCCTCCCACCACCACCCACCCACCACCCACTTACATGCCTGTCCCTCTTGGTGCCCACCAAACACCCAACACCCACTATTGATGCCCATCCACCACCACCACCCACCTACAAATCTGGCCCTTTTGGTGCCAACCAAACACCCAAGACCCACTATTGATGCCCTCCCACCACCACCCACCCACCTCCACCCACCTACAAGCCTGGCTCTCTAGGTGCCCACCAAACACCCAACGCCCACTTTTGATGCCCTCCCACCACCACCCACCCACCTCCACCCACCTACAAGCCTGGATCTCTTGGTGCCCACCCAACACCCAACACCCACTACTGATGCCCTCCACCCACCACCCACCCACCACCCACTTACATGTCTGTCCCTCTTGGTGCCCACCAAACACCCAACACCCACTATTGATGCCCTCCCACCACCACCCACCCACCTCCATCACCCCCCTCCACCACCACCCATTACCCACCTACAAGCCTGGCTCTCTTGGTGCCATCGCTCTTCTTGAGCTCCTTGTTGTTCTTGAACGTTGCAAAGCTGAGGATGGACTCCACCACGCCGCACTTGGCCACCTTGTCGGCAAAGGAGCCTGTGAGGTCACACTTGGAGCCAAAGCTGCTTGCTCTCAGAGTCAGGTTCTCTTTGGTCTGGGGGGTGGGGTGGGGGTGGGAGGGGTGAGGGGTATGAGTGGTGCTGAGAGGGGTTGGGTTAAGGATGGGGGGAGGAAAGGGTGCAAAATAAAAGGGTAACAAAGACGCACAAGGGTGCCACATAAAAGGGTAACCAAGACCCCCCAAATTAGCAGTAGCGGTATACGAGCAACTAACTGGAGTCACACCTCCCCCCCCCGCCCAAAGCCCCCCCCCCCCCCCCCTCCCCCCCCAAATAGCAGTGGTCTCACCTAAGACTCGAAGGCAGGGTTCTGGATGTTTGCATGGAAACCACCCAGAGATAGTTCTTCACCTTGAAACCCAACACCCCCTGAATGGGAAAAGGGGTGTCAAAGACACATAAGGGTGCCAAATTCATGAGTGCCCCAGACCCCCAAGATCTGGCTGGTGGAGATCTACCCCCTCCGAAAGTCGATTTCAATGTTTCTTGGTGGTTTCCAGGCTTATGGACCCTTTAGGCCCCTAATTGAGCATGCGGTACACGAGCAACTTCCTGGACCCCCCCCTCCCTCCCCGCCCAAGCCCTCCCCAAATTAGCAGTGGCCTTACCTGAGAATCGAATGCAGGGTTCTCGATGTTTGCATTGACAAACACCCAGAGATGATTCTTGACCATGAAACCCAACACCCCCTAAATGGGAAAAAGGGGACCCACGACACATAAGGGTACCAAATAAAAGGGTGCCCAAGACCCCCAAGATCTGGAAGGTTAAGATCAACCCCCTCCAAAAGTCAATTTTAATGTTTCTTGGTGGTTTCCGGGCTTACGAACCCTTAAGGCCCCTAATTGAGCATGCGGTATACGAGCAACATCCTGAACCCCCCCATTCCCCGCCGCCCAAGAACCCCCAAATTAGCAGTGGCCTTACCTGAGAATCGAAGGCAGGGTTCTCGATGTTTGCATTGACAAACACCCAGAGATGGTTTTTGACCATGAAACCCTTCACATTTGCGTTCTTGTTCTTCTTGTTGATCTTCTCGACCAGAGATCTGAAAGGAGGGTTGTATGGTCAGGCAAGTAAGCTTTCAAGGATGGAGAGTGGGATGGTGGGTGGAGGTGGTGGGCGGTGGATGTGGATGTGGAGGTGATGGGGAGATAGGGGTGTGTGCATGTGAATGGGGCCCTGTCATACTTTGTGGTGTATTATCATCCCCCGCAACAGGATTATTCTGTCCTAAGCACCTACCCCACCTTCCACTGTTTTCTTATCATACCCACCTACCGAACAACCTACCCAACCATCTACTCCCCCCCCCTCCACACACACCCAATAACCTGTCCAACCACCTACCCAACCACCAACTGAAGTACCCTCCCAATAACCTATCTGACCACCTACACATCCCCTAATCAACCACCGATCCAATAACCTATCTAACCACCTACCCAACCACCAACTGAAGTACCCTCCCAATAACCTATCCGACCACCTACCCATCCCCTAATCAACCACCAATCCAATAACATATCTAACCACCTATCCAACCACCAACTCAAACACCCTCCCAATAGCCTATGTGACCACCTACCCACACCCCCTAGATGCCCCACTCACTTGGTCAGTTGGTCAACTACGTAGTTGACGTGTGTACCGCCCTTGCTGGTGCAGATGGAGTTGACGAAGCTGACCTGGTTGTGCTGTCCGTCAGTGGCACTCACGCACACCTCCCACCGTTCGTTGATGCGCTCGTACACACGGACAACGCCTGCCTCCTTGGGGCCTAGGTACAGGTCCACGTAGTCCGAAAAGGACTTGACAGGCAGGCGAATGCCGTCCAGGTAGACCTGAGGGTGAGGGGCAGTGGGGTGGGGGGTTAAGGGTTGGGTGTAAAGGGGTCAGGGGAGTAGGGTAGGGGGAAATGGCTTGGGGGGGGTTGGGGGGGTAAAAGGTTGGGCCAGAGAGGGAGGGGGGCAGAGGGGTTGGGGGGCAGATGGGGGGGGGAGGGGGTAAAGGGGGGGTAAAAAGGGGGTATGGACATGTGCGCACATACAACCGGGCAACGCCTGCCTCTTTGAGGCCTTGGTACAGGTCCACGCAGTCCGAAAAGGTTTTGTCAGGCAGGCGAGTGTCGTCCAGGTAGACCTGAAGGTGAGGGGCAGTGGCGTTCGGGGAAAGGGTTGGGGAAGACAGGGAGGGGGAAAAGAGGGTTGGGGGGGTAGAGAGTGGGGGGGGGGGGGGCAGAGAGGGAGTGGGAGAGAGAGGAGTGGGGGGGGGGGGGGGGGGGGGGGGGGGGATGGGGGTTATAGGGGGGGCGTAGAGTAGTACAGATTGGGAGTGAAGATGGATACCCTCATTGGGACTCTATTAGGAAATACACCCGATAGCCCTAATTCCTACCTTGCAACCCTTAGGCATGATGCCAGCTAGGTCATATAACCTCCTGCCCTAATTCCTACCTTGCAACCCTTAGGCATGATGCCAGCTAGGTCATACAACCCCCTGCCCTAATTCCTACCTTGCAACCCTTAGGCATGATGCCAGCTAGGTCATACACCCTCTTGACCTAATTCCTATCTTGCAACCCTTAGGCATGATGCCAGCTAGGTCATACAACCCCTTACCCTAATTCCTACCTTGCAACCCTTAGGCATGATGCCAGCTAAGTCATACACCCTCTTGCGCATGAGAGACACGGAGTCGGTCTCCAGCTCCTCCATGCCAAACTTGGCAAGGTCGGGTTTGAAGGTGACACATGTCCAGTTGTCCGTGGGCTTGCATGCAGAAATCTTAGGCGGAAGCTTTTCAGACATGTTGTTCCGGAATACCTGAGTAGGTGCAGGTGCAGGGGAGGGTGGGTGAGTAGGTGGATGAGTAGGTGGGTGGGTAGGGTGCAGTGCAGGGTGGGTGGTGAGTAGGTGGGTGGGTAGGTGGGTGGGTGGTGGGGTTGGTTGGGAGAGTAGGTGGCTAGGTGGGTGGGGGGTGGATGGTGAACACAAACTTATGTGGGTGGGTTGGTTGGTGGGTGAGTAGTTTGGGTTCGCTAGTGGGTGGGTTGGTGGGTGGGTTGGTGTGTCAGGTGGTGGGGCCCTTGGGTGTGTGCGTCGGTGTGGTGTTGTGGGCGTGGGTGGGATGGTGCGTCGGTTGGGGTGTGGTTGGGTGGGGGGTTGCGTCCGAGTGCGGGGTGCGTCCGGATGGGCTGTCTGGTGGGTCGGTCCGTAGTTGGTGGTGCGTCGGTGTTGTGGGGTAGTGTTGGTGGGTGCGTCGGTGTGGTGGGGGGGGGGGTGGGGGGGGGTTGAGTAGGTGGGGGGGTGAGTAGGTGGGCTGGATGGTGGGTAGGTAAGTAGTTGGGTGGGTGAGTAGGTGCACAGGATGGTGGGTAGGTAAGTAGGTGGGTGGGTGAGTAGGTGGGTGAGAAGGTGAGAAGGTGAGCAGGTGAAGTAGGTGGGTGAGTGGGGTCTATTTGGTTGGCAGTTAAAAGTTGGGAAGGTTAGGTTTAAAGGTGACATAGGAACAGTTGTCTATGGACTTGCAGGAGCTGTGCCCACCTGTCTGAAGCGGCACTGGCGGTTGCTGCCTGGTTTTTGGAGGTTGGGAAAGTAACTTTTGCCTACTGAACTATCACTCGACTGCACTGCATTTTATACAAGCAACTTGCAAAATCCACTACCTAGAAGAAAGCTGTACCCACCTGTCTGTAGTGGCACTGGCGCTTTCCGTCTGGTTTTTGGAGGTTGGGAAAGTAACTTTAGCCTGCTGAACTATCACTCGACTGCACTTTATGTTATAACAGCCACTTACAAATCCACTACCAAAAAAGAGAGCTGTACCCACCTGTCAGCAGTGGCACTGGCGCTTTCTGTCTGGTTTTTGGAGGTTGGGAAAGTAACTTTTGCCTACTGAAGTATCACTCGGCTGCGCTACATGTTGTACAACCCACTTGCAAAATCCACTACCTAAAAGAAAGCTGTACCCACCTGTCTGCTGCGGCGTTGGAGCTTGGAGTCTCTTTTTTTGAGGTTGAGAAAGAAACTTTTGCCTGTTTAACTACCAGCAGACAGCAACATAAACACACAGTATACCAAGCAGAGCCACTTTCAAGACCCCTCCAAAAGCCACTTGCTAAAGCCACTTACAAAAGGAAAGGAGTGCCCACCTGTATGTTGCGGCGCTGGCGCTTGCCACCTGTTTTTTGAGGTTGAGAAACAAACTTTTGCCTGTTTGGCTACCAGTAGACAGCAGCATAAACACACAATATACTAAGCATAGCCATTTCCCAGACCCCTCCAAAAGCCACTACCAAAAAGAAAGCTGTACCCACCTGTCTGTTGCGGCGCTAGCGCTAACCGCCTGTTTTTTTAGGTTGAGAAACAAACTTTTGCCTGTTTGGCTACAAGCAGACAGCAACAAAACACACACAATATACCAAGCAGAGCCACTTCCAAGACCCCTCCAAAAGCCACTCCAAAAATAAATCTGTACGCACCTGTCTGTAGCGGCGCTGGCGCTTGCCGTCGCACGTCTCAATAACAAATTCGGTGGAGAAGATGTTGGCCAGCTTAGCTCCGTAACCGTTTCGTCCGCCAGTAACCTGGAGGGGAGGGGGGGGGGAGGGAGGGGAAGGGCACAGTAAGGTACAATAAGGTACGGCAAGGTTGATAAGGTACGATAAGGTACAATAAGGTTAATAAGGTACCAAAAGGTTGATAAGGTACAAAAAGGTAAGAGAAGGTACAAGAAGGTTGACAAGGTGCGATAAGGTACGAGAAGGTTGATAAGGTGCGATAAGGTACGATAAGGTACGATAAGGTACGAGAAGGTTGATAAGGTACGATAAGGTACGATAAGGTTGATAAGGTACGAGAAGGTTGATAAGGTACGAGAAGGTTGATAAGGTACGAGAAGGTTGATAAGGTACGAGAGGGTTGATAAGGTACGAGACGGTTGATAAGGTACGATAAGGTACGATAAGGTACAATAAGGTTGATAAGGTACGAGAAGGTTGATTAGGTTTGATAAGGTATGGTACAGTTGATAAGGTACGATATGGCTGAGTTGCGTTAGATTGAGATATACAGGATAAAATAGGCTTTGCGATTTGGTTTGGTTTGGCTTTGATAGGTTTGGGTTGACTTAGGTTGAGTTGTATAGGGCTATACTGGGTTGGGTTGGGTTGGGTTGGGTTGGGTTGGGTTGGGTTGGGTTGGGTTGGGTTGGGTTGGGTTGGGTTGGGTTGGGCTGGGTTGGATCGGGTTGGGTTGGGTTAGTTCCAGCTAGCTGGGGTTGGTTTGAATACGGCCAGACAGTTTGAAATAGAATTTGGTAATGTCCGGTTATGTGGTGCATTGTGTTTTGTTGTGTCTTGTTTTGTGTCTTGTGTTATGTCTTGTGATGTGTCTTGTGATGTGTTTTGTTGTGCATTGTGTTTTGTTCAGCTTGGTTTGTGATGTATTGTGATGTATTGTGATGTATGCGTGCAGTGCGATACCACGTCAAAATATGTATCACTAGAACAGTGACACTACTTTGATATGGGATGAGTTAGTTGGGTTGGGATGTAACATGTGTTGTTTGTGTTTGTTTGGAGGTTTGGAGGTATTGAGACATATCAATGCAGTGCAATCTTCGACTTGGGGGGTGCCCCCCCCCCCCACCCCCCCCCCCACCCCACCCCTTTTTGGCCCCAGCGCAAGCAAAACAGGCTGGCTCCCTCAACCTCACCCCTTGTAAGAAGGCGTACTATGTATTTATTCATTCGACTGACCTTCTTCTGTGTGTCGTCGTAGTTGGAGCTGGTAAGAAGATGGCCGAAGATAAGCTCAGGGACATAGACGCCTTCCTCCTTGTGCATCTCGACTGGAATGCCATCGCCGTTGTTCCACACCTTAATGGTTCCAGTCTCCTGCTCATAAGAATTGAAATGTGGCTCAGTTGATGATCAAAACTCTTGACAGCTGGTGCAAAGGTTAAACGACAAACACAGGGACATAGGCGCCCTCCTCCTTGTGCATCTCGACTTGGATGCCATCCCCATTGTTCCACACCTTCATGGTTATATTTTCCTGGTGCTCTGCACCATGAGTGTTCAGTCATGGGCCTGCCACCCCCAACACTCACCCCCTTACACACCCCAACTCCCCACAACGCTCACCCAGCAACATCCCCGAACACCCACCAAAACTCACCCACCAACACCCACCAGCTCCCCACAACAGCATCCAACACCCACCAACACTCACACCCACCAACATCCATCAACGCTCACACCCACCAACACTCGCACCCCAACACTCACACCAACCGACACTCACACCCAGCAACACCCACCAACACCCACACTCCAACACCCACCAACACTGACCAACACTCAACCACCAACACCCAGTAACACCCACCAACTCCCCAAAACACCAACACCAAATCCCCACAACACTCACCAACACTCACACCCACCAGCAACCACAAGCACCAACACTCACCCACCAACACTCACACCCACCAACACTCACCCACCAACACCTCACAACACCCACCAACACCTCACAACACCCACCAACACTCACCTTATCGATGTCCACCTTCACTGTGTCCATGCTTGGGTCACGCACGCGGTTGTCCGCTGCATTCACAAGAATCTCATCGAAGATCTTGTAGAGACCTGGGACGAAACTGATGGTGCTCTGCACCATGCGTGAGCCATCATGGACCCACATCTGCTGCTGCTGCTTCTCTGTACTGCCAATGTATGTGTCAGGGCGCAGCAAGATGTGCTCCAGTTGACTCTTCTTCTGGTAGATCTCCTCGATGGCCTTGCCTGAGAGTTGGGAAGGGATTGGTAGGGAGTTGGGAGGGAGTTGGAAGGGAGGTGGGTGGGAATTGGGAGGGAGTTGGGAAGGAATTGGAAGGGAGTTGGGAGGGAATTGCGAGGGAATTGAGAGAAATTTGGGTGGGCAGGGAAGAGCATCAGGGCAGGGCAGGGCAGGGAAGAGCAACGGGGCAGAGCAGGGCAGGGAAGAGCAGGGAAGAGCAGGGCAGGGCAGGGCAGGGCGAAGCAGGGCAGGGCAGGGTAAGGCAAGGACTGGGCAGGGCAGGGCAAAGCAGGGCAGGGCAGGGTAAGGCAAGGACAGGGCAGGGCAGGGCGAAGCAGGGCAGGGAAGGGTAAGGCAAGGACAGGCAAGGCAGCGCTGGGCTAGGCAGGGCAGGGGAGGTGGCAAGTAGGTGGAGATGAGGAGACGAAAATGGTGGTGACGGGATACACAATTACTATATAATTATTGTTTTGGAAAAGGCATTGGAATGAGGTGGTGAGTTGAAATGGCATTGAAAGTGAGTTGTGAGGATGGACGACACATGATGTGATAAGCATGACTACTTTTAAACTATAGACCACTGATCAGGTCACCAGTTCAATCACTATTTACATTAAGTTACATGACAATGTCATCAACGGTCATTGTTGGCCAAAGACTCAACAACATCCGGGAGGTGTCCTCCAACAAATCACCAGACAAGGAAAGGCAATATTGCAGCAAGCAAGCATTATTATCAGCATTTGATTCGTACCGGCGTGCAAACCCTCGGAAGGAACATTGTGAGCTTGGCTGGGGGCGAGAGGCTTGCCTGCTTTTGGCTTGGCTGCAGCCTTTCCCTGCAAGTTGAGTTGCATTTGTTTTGTTTTGTTTTGTTTTGGTTTGGTTTGTTTTGGTTTAGTTTGGGCTGGGTTGGGTGTCTTGGGTGGGTGGGCTGGGTTGAGTGAGGGGAAACAGGTTTATGTGTGAATAGGTTTCACAAGACGTTGTGAAACTATGCTGCATGGTTTTGTACCTTGCACTTGGACATGGCTTCGGACTGGGAAGAGTGAGGGGTGGGGGGGTGGGGGGTGAGTGTGTGTGTGGGGGGGGGGGGGAGAGGGGAGGGAGGGGAAGGGGAAGGGAGGGGTAGGGGGGGGCAATAAAAGCTCCTTTCCAGGCAGTGGTTACTAGTGATATAAGTTGAAATGTTTTGAAAAGAGAAATCAACAGAGAGAGGAGGCAAAGAATGGACGAATGATAACAGAAAGCAGCTCCAAACTACGAGGAGTGGAGATAGTACATTTGGGGACTGGGGGACGGGGAAGGGGGGCTACAGGTGTTTTTCAAGGCTGTGTGAAGGGAGGGGGGGGGGAGAGGTTGGTGGTGGTAGTGGTGGTGTTGGTGAGGAGTTGGGGTAAGGGGCGGGGGTGAGGGTAGGGGTGGGGGATGGTATTGGATATGTGGGACCCTGGATGGTACAGATGGGTGTAAGAAGGGAGGGGGGGGAGGGGGGAGAGGGGGTAGTGGTGGCGGAGGTGGCAGAGGTGGCGGAGGTGGTGGTGGTGATGAGGGGTTGGGGTGGGGGGAGGGGCGGGGAGGTGGTGGGGGATGCATGGGGCCCTGAGAGGAACATATGGGTTGGTGAATGGAGGAGGGGAGGGGGATGGGGAAGCTGGGGTGGGGGAGAGGGAAGATGAATATTCCGCATTTTTGCAATAAGCACGAGGAGCACTGATCAAAGGATCCTACATCAAACAAACCTTGGTTTTTGCAGCTGGCGAAGGCGAGGGAGATGGCGAGGGTGAATTTTCCATGCTGTAGCAATCGCTATCTACGTCCATGATGACAGACGGTAGTTTCTCTTTCGAGTTTCTCTCCTTTAGGCGTTTTGGGGACAGGTTGATCTGGACACCTCGACTAGCGGTTCGTTACCGAGTTGGGAAATAAGCTCGGCGAGCTCTGCTGCTCAATCTCGTAATCCGCGCGCGGGTTTGAGCTTTCACGACAGACGCTTCAAAGGGATGCAAAATTTCAAAATCGAGCTGTACCGCTGCTGTACATTTATTGTCCTTAGGAGGACTTACCTCCTGTTGAGTCCTCCTGCCAGGCTGGGGCATGGAAGGCAGTCCTCATGCCAGGCTGGGACAGGGAGGCCTGGACCAAACTTCCATGACCACGCCACCTCCCAATCCCTTTTCCAGTTTTCTTTCCCGGCCGCGACTGTTCTTGCGCTCTTGCACAATTCGTTTCGCTCCGTCTTCATCGCCAGCTCGTGTTACATATTTAGATACAGGGAGCGATCCATTCGCAGCCTGCGATTAAAGCGAAGCAATACCCACCCTGCTCCTTGGCGTATCAATTACTTCTCTTGTCATCACCCGGACATCTGGTTACAAATTCCCCGTTTTTAACTAGAAGCATAACGAGGCATGGCACGATCCAACTCTCCAAAGCGCAGGAGGGACGACAAGTGAGTCTCGTGCAGGATTATATCTTGGTATCAAAGCCTGGACGTTCCTCTCTTCGTTCTCCACCCCTGTGATATTGTTCACACCTGTGCTCAGGGTTGTATCTGTTGTAGTAGTGTTTATACCATGCATGTTCCATGCAATAACTTGTCTAGGGATCAAAACCTGGATACGTTTCTCTATTGTCTTTACACTTCAGGTAGTGTGTAGTTGTGTTGGTGCCACCCATATCCTGTTTCTCTGCCTACGGACAGTAAGCAGCATGAAGGATTTTAGACCTTACATTGTTATTAAACAAACATGAGCACCACATACATATCCACCCATATCCATCCATACACATCCATCCATCCATCCATCCATTCATATCCATCCATATCCATCCATCCATATCCATCCATCCATCCTCGTCCATCCATATCCATCCATATCCATCCATATCCATCAATCCATCCATCCATATCCATCCATCCATATCCATCCATCCATCCTCGTCCATCCATATCCATCCATATCCATCCATATCCATCCATATCCATCCATATCCATCCATATCCATCCATATCCATCCATCCATCCATATCCATCCATCGAACAAGAGTACCATGCATCCTATCTTTGCATTCTTGAGTGCATGTGACTTTTTGACCAGTTGACCTGTTACAGCACACTCAGTGCCCATCAAGTAAAACAAAGTTAGTTTTGGTCAGGGGCAACACACTCAGTTTTTAACAATTACAGCTCACTAAGTTTTCTGTTGATGATTAATAGATGTTATAAGCTGCAGAGAGAAAGAGAGAGAGAGAGAGAGAGAGAGAGAGAGAGAGAGAGAGAGAGAGAGAGAGAGAGAGAGAGAGAGAGAGAAAGAGAAAGAGAGAGAGAGAGAGAGATGTAAACGGTAAATCGACGAAGGGCAGAACTATCGCTAATTGGCAATTGAATGAATAAGGAGTGCAGCTGGAGGAACAAATACCCAGCCGAGGTACTTCTTATTGAGATCAGTACAAGGTCCTGGATTCACATATTGATAGGTTTAACAGTTTTGCACTGCTTGTATATTCTAAGTGGCAAACAGAGACTGGACATATCTTGATTCGGACCATGCACACATACAAACGCACAACACGCACACATGCAAACACGCAACAGACAAGACGTACAAACACAAAACACATATAAACACATCATGTACATAAACACAACGCAAACAGACACATAACACACACATACAAACACACAACACATACGTATAAATCAAAAACTTGTGGCCTACCTATGTAGGGATGAGCGTCCTTCCACAAAAGAATATTCATCCCTGGAGTGGGGGGGGGTCGTCTCCAAAAGAAGCAAAATTCAGCACACACACATACCACACATACCACACACACATACCAACACACATACCGACACACAACATAGACTCAAAAAAACGTGGCCTACGTTTGTAGGGATGAGCATCCTTCCACACAAGGATGGTCATCCCTGGGGGGGGCGGCGGCTCCAAAAGCCAATAACCTCTTGATTTGCACCACGCACATATACCAACACACAACATAGACTCAAACAAAACGTGGCCTACATTTGTAGAGATGAACGTCCTTCCGCACAAGGATGGTTCACTAGGGGTTTCGGCTCCAAAAGCCAATAATATCTTGATTTGCACCACAGACATATAGCAATACACAACATGGACTCAAAAACCCGTGGCCTATCTATGCAGGGATGAGCGTCCTTCCACATCGGCTCCAAAAGCGAAGAACAGGTGCGGATGCTTGGGCTGTGTTGGGTGTTTGGGTTGGGTTGGGTGCTTGGGTTGGGTGTTTGGGGTGGGTTGGGTGCTTGGGGTGGGTTGGGTTGGGTGCTTGGGTTGGATCTCGATGGGGTGAGGGTGGGTGCTTGGGTTGGGTTGGATGCTTGGTTTGGTTTGGGTGCTTGGTTTGGGTTGGTGTATGGGTAGAGTATGTCAATACACATACTCTAGGGGCTAGCATACTCTACCAATGTATCTGATTGGACATCTGATCAGATGAAACTGAATATTTTGAAAATGCTATGTATGTAGGTATGTACATATGTAGGTATGTTACAATAGCTCACCCTACCATATGCTATGCTATGTATGTAAGTTATAGTAGCTCCCCCTCCCCCTATGCAACTCTAGCTCCGGGGGCCTTGCATACGCCCCTACACGTGTACTCACGTTGTCTGTTTTGCATGAGCACTTATTTGTTTCCCTGTATGATTTTATATATCATCTCAGTGTCCAGAAAAGGTTACCTTGTAATTGTGTTAGAAGGCTGAGTTAGCCGATTTCATTAGCCTGGCATAAACAGCAAGTGGGTCTGGGTTCTAGGCTTACAAACGTTGCCTTCTGCTTGGGCACCAGTGCGCCCCCTCTTCTCAAGAAGAAGCATTGATGAACTGAACCCCAAACTGAAAATGCTATGCAGGCGCTACAGGCAGAAGGCTGGGACTGAGGGAGCACCGCCACAAGACGCCACCAAGTAAGTAGGGACTGGCATATCCAGGGATTTTTTTCAAATCTGAATGTGGGTTTTTTCTAGCTTGATGGTTTTAGGCCTCCTCTAGGAACAGCTTTTTATAGCTTTTTAGGGACATTTAGGGCACACACAAAAACTCATATATTGCATTTCATATGACGCTGACCGAAGGCAGGTATGATATCATATGATGTCATACAAACTGCATCATATGATATTCTATATAAATGGTAACTCTTGCCTAGTCAGACTCGGTGCTACCTGGTAAGAGCTGGAGCTGGCTGATGGTCCCAGGTTGCCAAAGTCAGCGCATGCTGCACCTTGGTCACCTGGTCAGGCAGGGGTCCGAAGGAACGGAGGTCAGCAGGTCAAGAGCTGGAGCTGGCTGATGGTCCCAGGTTGCCAAAGTTCAATACGTCAGCGCATGCTGCGCCTTGGTCACCTGGTCAGGCAGGGGTCCGAAGGAACGGAGGTCAGCACGTGAAGAGCTGGTTGATGGTCCCATGTTGCCAAAATCAACGCATGCTGCACCTTGGTCACCTGGTCAGGTAGGGGTCAGCAAGGAACGGAGGTCAGCAGGTCAACAGCTGGGAGCTGGCTGATGGTCCCATGTTGCCAAAGTCAGCGCATGCTGCACCTTGGTCACCTGGTCAGGCAGGGGTCAGCCAAGAATGGAGGTCAGCAGGTCAACAGCTGGTTGATGGTCCCAGGTTGCCAAAGATTTCAAAGGAATTGTCAAGGCCATCAGAGGGTCTGCTAAGTTTGAATAACGTGAAATAAAGATCTGATTGATACACACGGGGCCACTGTTTTTTCTGTGCAACGCGCCGCAAATTGAGTGACTTGATGCAACCCCAGTGAGTCGCGCTGCCCCGCAAACCCCGCGGAGCGCGAAGTGCGCTGCCTGGGGGGTTCGGGGGCGCATTTCTGACTAGTTAAGCTAGACCCATGCGTCGCCATGCAGCGAAGGAATAGGTGGCGTCGTCAGAAACAAAACACTGGTGCTTGTACCTGCCAGCAAACTTTCATTAACTTACATTAAAAACCGAGTTACCCGCTAGCAAACATACAAAAAGATCAGTGGTTCTTGTACCTGCTAGCAAACTTACCTAAATTTACTAAAACAAAACAGTGCTACCCGCTAGCAAACTTACCAAACAAATCCTATGCAGCATCGCAAGCGACGTGGAAAATTGGCCGAGTGTGATGGCAACGGAACGAAAGGTGGTAACGATGGAGCTGACCAAAGCGAGTTAGGTACGCGACCGTTGGATGACGTGTCAGGCTTCAAGTTGTTTTCAATTTTTCAGTCGGACAAACGGACGAATGGGTAACCCTGGTGGCCCCCTTGAAGAGGGGGCTCCGCCAAAAACAGTGGTACCCAGTAGCAAACTTACAACAACAAAAAACTAGCACCAATACGCCTTCCCTGCGTAGCCCAGTAAGTCCAGCAGCTTCAGAGCTTTTTTATTTCAGAAAGGGGGTCTTATGATAGGGATCAGGGATTTGGTGTCTTTCAACGTTGGGCTCCTGTTAGCGATTTGGGTTGGCGCCCTAAGGGCCGGCCTGGGGGAGCCAGGGGGCAGGGCTGAGATTCAAGGCTCATGGCAGCGGAAGGTTGGGCCAAAACAGGGTCCCAGGTAGCGATCGGTATCCTATACAACCGGCATCTTACAAGCGCATACGAGCAAAGCGGTACAAGCGCATACAAGCAAAGCAGTACATCCTTACAAGCGCATACAAGCAAAGCGGTACAAGCGCATACAAGCAAAGCAGTACATCCTTACAAGCGCATATGAGCAAAGCGATACAAGCACATACAAGCAAAGCAGTACATCCTTACAAGCGCATATGAGCAAAGCGATACAAGCGCATACAAGCAAAGCAGTACATCCTTACAAGCGCATACGAGCAAAGCGATACAAGCGCATACAAGCAAAGCAGTACATCCTCACAAGCGCATACGAGCAAAGCGATACAAGCGCATACAAGCAAAGCAGTACATCCTTACAAGCGCATACGAGCAAAGCGATACAAGCGCATACAAGCAAAGCAGTACATCCTTACAAGCGCATACGAGCAAAGCGATACAAGCGCATACAAGCAAAGCAGTACATCCTTACAAGCGCATACGAGCAAAGCGATACAAGCGCATACAAGCAAAGCAGTACATCCTTACAAGCGCTTACGAGCAAAGCAATACAAGCGCATACAAGCAAAACAGTACATCCTTACAAGAACATACAGCAGAGCATAGCTTTTATTTTTGGCTCCAAGCGATTGCTTCTAGGCAGCTCCCCTAACTGGCTATTCAGCTAGCGCAACCGAGTGCACCTTGAAGCTGGCACAATCAGCTACCCAGGACTGCTTTAATACTTGGAAGTAGCTAAGTGATAGGCAAATGCAGCCATTCGTTTAATTCGAATTTTATCTCCAATGTTTGCTTTTAAATATAACATATTTAGATAGAGTGATTAGAAGTGCCCTCTCTAAATATGGTCTCTAATAAATATGGTCTCTAAAAAAGCTAAACACAGCTTGAGAAGCAGGTACTCTAGATCACCCCTAACACCACCATGCCCCCTCTACATTGCCCAGTAAAACTAGCGGTAGACAAGCGCAGCAGTTAGCGCAACTGGAGGAGGTAGTGCTTCGCAATGTGCAGAAAGCTGTGACGAAGCTAAACACAGCTTGAGAAGCAGTTACTCTAGATCACCCCTAACACCACCATGCCCCCTCTACATTGCCCAGTAAAACTAGCAGTAGACAAGCGCAGCAGTTAGCGCAACTGGAGGAGGAAGTGCTTCGCAATGTGCAGGAAGCTGTGACGAAGCTAAACACAGCTTGAGAAGTAGTTACTCTAGATCACCCCTAACACCACCATGCCCCCTCTACATTGCCCAGTAAAACTAGCAGTAGACAAGCGCAGCAGTTAGCACAACTGGAAGAGGAAGTGCTTCGCAATGTGCAGGAGGCTGTGACGAAGCTAAACACAGCTTGAGAAGCAGTTACTCTAGATCACCCCTAACACCACCATGCCCCCTCTACATTGCCCAGTAAAACTAGCAGTAGACAAGCGCAGCAGTTAGCGCAACTGGAGGAGGAAGTGCTTCGCAATGTGCAGGAAGCTGTGACGAAGCTACACACAGCTTGAGAAGCAGTTACTCTAGATCACCCCTAACACCACCATGCACCCTCTACATTGCCCAGTAAAACTAGCAGTATACAAGCACAGCAGTTAGCGCAACTGGAGGAGGAAGTGCTTCGCAATGTGGAGGAAGCTGTGACGAAGATGGTAGAAAAGGAGATGGCCTCTGAGGATGTACAACGGAGAATTCAGGTAGCGGTACATTTCACATGTGATTTATGATTGAATGTACATCAGGACTGCTCCCCAGATGTGGCAGTACATAATTAGATGTCTGAATTGTGTAGTTTCTTTAATGTTGTTTTAGGTTTCTTCTTGAATCAAGTTGAACGTTTGACTTCTGTACAAGTCAAAAAGGGATATTGAATTTGTTTTGTTGCTTATAGAATTAAGTAGAACGTTTGACTTCGGTGCACTTTTTTGTTGGAGTGGGCGCTCAGGATTCGTTTTGAATTTGTTTTGTTGCTCTTAGAAAAACATTGCTCGGTTGTTTGTTGAATCAAGTTGAACGTTTGACTTCGGTAAAAGTGAAAGAGGACTTAAGAATTTAGAATTTTTTTTGTTGCTTTTTGAATCAAGTTGAACATTTGGCTTCGGTACAAGTGAAAGTGGAATTTTGGATTTTTAATTTTGATTTTGTTTAGTTGCCTTTTGAATCAAGTAGAACGTTTGGCATGGGTTCACTTTTTTGTTCCAGAGGAGCTGGCGCTCAGAATTTGTTTTGAATTTGTTTTGTTGCTCTTAGAAAAACTTTGCTCCGTTGTTTGTTGATTTGAGTTGAACGTTTGACTTCGGTACACTTTTTTTTTTTAGAGGAGCAGGCGCTTAGGATTCGTTTTGAATTGTTTTGTTGCTCTTAGAAAAACATTGTCCTGTTGTGTGTTGAATCAAGTTGAACGTTTGAATTCGGTACAAGTGAAAAAGGACTTTTGAATTTTGAAATTTGAATTTGTTTCGTTGTTTTTTGAAACCAGTAGAATGTTTGACTTCGGTACACAATTTTTTTCTTTTTTAGAGGAGCGGATGCTCAGGATTCGTTTTGAATTTGTTTTGTTGCTCTGAGAAAAACTTTGATCCGTTGTTTGTTGAATCAAGTTGAATGCTTGACTTCGGTAGAAGTGAAAGAGGACTTTTGAAATTTGAATTTTGAGTTTGGTTTGTTGCTTTTTGGATCAAGTTGACCGTTTGACTTCGGTACACTTTTTGTTTTTAGAGGAGCAGGCGCTTAGGACTTGTTTTGAATTTGTTTTGTTTCTTGTTGAATCAATTTGAACCACCGACTTCAGGAACGATCGAAAGAGGAGGGAGCATTTGAGTATTTAAAAGTCGCTTTTGGGGTCATTTGTGGGCTTATTCATGATTTTTTTTCTTCTGTTGCTTGTTGAAGCAATTTGAACCACCGGCTTCAGGTGCGATCGAAAGAGGAGGGAGCATTTTAGTATTTAAAAGTCGCTTTTGGGGTCGTTTGTGGGCTTAAACATGATATTTTAAATGTTTTTTTTTTCTTCCGTTGCTTATTGAATCAATTTGAACAACCGACTTTGGGTGCAATTGAAAGAGGAGCGAGCAGTCAAGTCTTGTTTTGATTTTGTTTGTCGCTTGTTGAATAATTTTGTTTTGTTTCTTGTTGAATCAATTTGAATCGCCGGCTTCAGGTGCGATTGAAAGAGGAGAGGGCGCTCAGTTATTTGTTTTAGTTTGTTTTGTTGCTTTTTGAATCTAGTTGTTTTCCTTCAGGTGCGATTGAAAGAGGAGCGAGCATTTAAGTATTTAAAAGTCGCTGTTGGGCCATTTGTCCTGTTTGTTTTGGCTGTTGGCCTTTTTTTCCTGTTTGATTTGGCCTGTTTGTTGACTTGTTTTGAGTTTGTTTCGTTTCTTGTCGAATCAATTTGAACCACCATCTTCAGGTGCGATTGAAAGAGGAGCGAGCATTTAAGTGTTTTATAGTGGCTTTTAGCCCGTTTGTGGGCTTGAAATGGTATTTTTAGTTTGTTTCATTGCTTGTCGAGTAAATTTGAACCACCCCCTTCAGGTGCGATTGAAAGAGGAGCGAGCACGCTTGGAGGAGCAAGTCAGTATTCAGCTGGACACCGAGCGGGCTGCCCTGTTGGAGAAGAAGAGAAAGGAGCAGGTGGGTCAAGCAAATTAATTCATTAAATAATCAATGTTGTGCCTTTGTGGGGGGTAGGATGATGGGGGAAGCCCGTCCGCTGGTGGGTACAAAGGATGTTGAGGGAGGGAGGGTGGGTGCAAGGGATGTACAGTGATAGAAGGTGGGTGGGTGCAAGGGATGTACAGTGATAGAAGGTGGGTGGGTGCAAGGGATGTACAGTGATAGAAGGTGGGTGGGTGCAAGGGATGTACAGTGATAGAAGGTGGGTGGGTGCAAGGGATGTACAGTGATAGAAGGTGGGTGGGTGCAAGGGTGTAGAGTGGAGGAAGGTGGGGGGTAGGAGGGGGTAAGAGATGGGGGTTCAGATTGTGAGGGAGCAAGTGAGTATTCAGCTGGACACCGAGCGGATGCGCTTGAAAGAGGAGCGAGCACGCTTCGAGGAACAAGTGAGTGCTCAGCTGGACACCAAGTGGGCTGCCATGTTGGAGAAGAAGAGAAAGGAGCAGGTGGGCTAGGTCAATGTTGTGCCTTTGTGAGGGGTAGAATGATGGGGGAATCCCGTTCGCTGGTGGGTGCAAGGAATGTAGAGGAAGGGTGTAGAGTGAAGGAGGGTGGGGGGGTGTAAGGATGTACAGTGATGGAGGGAGGGTGGGTGAAAGGGTGTTAGAGTGAGGAGGGGGGGGGGGGGGGGGGGGGGGGGGGGGGGGAGGAGGGGTAAGGGATGGGTTCAGGTTGTGAGGGAGCAAATGAGTGCTCAGGTGGACAATGAGCGCTCTGCCCTGTTGGAGAAAAAGAGGAAGGAGCAGGTGGGTTAAGTAATGATAACGCCTGGTGGGGTGTTGTATTTAAGGATCCCTGTCTTACGGCGGTAGGGAACGGGCTGGTACCTTACCTGGGCAAGCTGCCATGGCGGTTGACAGCGACCGCATGCACTTAAGAGCACCCGTGGGGATACGAACCCGGCACCCGAACCCGTTCAAGGAGCTCTGCCATTGAGCCATTCGTCAAAACGGGGATAGCAGGTGGGTTATGTTCATGTCTCATCTTTCGCTTTTCTACTGTTCTTAGTTCCATTATTGGTGTTGTCCCTTTCCATTGTTCAATTGTCAATGTGAGGGAGCAAGTGGTTCTGTGCCGGTTGGTGCTGTCCCCTTCCCTTGTTCCATTGTCCAGTTGTCAATATGAGGGAGCAAGTGGTGCTGTGCTGGTTGGTGCTGTCCTCTTGCACGTTCGTGCTGTCCCCTTCCATTGTTCCATTGTTCAATTGTCAATATGAGGGATCAAGTGATGCTATGCTGGTTGGTGCTGTCCCCTTGCAAGTTGGTGCTGTCTCCTTCCATTGTTCAATTGTTCAATTGTCAATGTGAGGGAGCAAGTGGTGCTGTGCTGGTTGGTGCTGTCCCCTTGCAAGTTGGTGCTGTCCCCTTCCATTGTTCCATTGTTGGTGTTGTCCCTATCCATTTCCATCTTCCTTTCTTCATTGTCCCTTTCCATTTCTTCCTTGCGCCTTTTCAGGGATTTTTTATATATATAGCGATCGCTACTTTTGACCCCGTTTTGGCCCAATTTCCAAAAGAACAACAAAAATGGCCCTAAACATTTAAAAAGCTATAAACGGCTATAAAAGCTGTAAAAGCTGTCCCTAGAGGAGGTTTAAAACCATTCCGCTAAAAAAAAAAAATGAAAAGAAAATCCTTGTGCCTTCTCATATGTTGATGTGTTTCTATGCTTCAAACTTGCAGGAAGAGGTGAAGCGAAAGCAAGAGGAGCTGAACCGGATTTTGTTCTGAGAACAAACGCAAGGTAGGTGGTGGGTGTAGTGGGTGGGGGGGAGTGGAATGGGGGGATGTATGTGGGTGGGTGGGGTGTAGTGGGTGGGGGGAGGGGATGGGGGATGTAGTGTGGGTGGGTGGGTGTAGTGGGTGGGGGGGAGTGGATGGGGGGATGTAGTGTGGGTGGGTGGGTGTAGTGGGTGGGGGGGAGTGGATGGGGGGATGTAGTGTGGGTGGGTGGGTGTAGTGGGTGGGGGGGAGTGGGTGGGTGAAGTTTGTGTCTTAGCATGCTTCCCACGAGATAAAAAGCATGTGACCAACAAGGCGCGCTTGAACATAGCTGAACCGGTTTTGTCTGAAAACAAGCGCAAGGTGGGTTATCCCGGGAGGCCGTGAGGAAGTTTTTGTAATCTACCTTACCCACACATCCGGCCGTCCCCCCATCCTACCGTCAAAAAGTTCCGCAAACGCTCGCTTGCAGGATTATGAATTCGGGGGTCAATTAGGGTCTATAGTGATGCACGCTCGAACCTGACAGATTTTGTCTGAAAACTTCTTTGTCTGTAACCAGATTTTTTCTGAAACTCTTTGTCTGGAAAACTCATGTCTGAAAACTGCTTTGTCTGTACAAATTTTTTCTGAAAACTCTTTGTCTGAATAGTCTGACAAACTCTTTGTCTGTACCAGATTTTGTCTGAAAAAAACTCTTTGGTCTAAACTCTTGTCTGTACCAGATTTGTCTGAAACTATTTGTCTGAAAAAATTTGTCTGTACAATTTTGTTGAAAACTCTTCTGAAAAACTCTTTGTCTGAAAACTCTTGTCTGTACAGATTTTGTCTGAAACTCTTTGTCTGAAAACTCTTTGTCTGTACCAGATTTTGTCTGAAAACTCTTTGTCTGAAAACTCTTGCTGTACCAGATTTTTGTCTGAAAACTATTTGTCGTGAAAACTCTTGTTTTTTCTCTTGAAAACTCTTTGTCTGTACGATTTTGTCTGAAAACTCTTTGTCTGAAAACTCTTTGTCTGTACCAGATTTTGTCTGAAAACTCTTTGTCTGAAAACTCTTTGTCTGAAAACTCTTTGTCTGTACCAGATTTTGTCTGAAAACTCTTTGTCTGAAAACTCTTTGTCTGTACCAGATTTTGTCTGAAAAAACTTCTTTGTCTGAAAACTCTTTGTCTGCTCCAGATTGGTCATGAAAAACTCTTGTCTGGAAAACTCTTGTCCTGTAACCAGATTTGTCTGAAATCTTTGTCTGAAAAACTATGTGTCGGCTACCGATTTTGTCTGAAAACTCTTGTCTGAAACTTCTTTGTCTGAAAACTCTTTGTCTGTACCCAGATTTTTGTCTGAAACTCTTTGTCTGAAAACCCTTGTCTGCTTTATACCAGATTTGGTCTGAAAACTCTTGGGCTGAAATTTTGTCTGCTACCAGATTTGTTGAAAACTCTTTGTCTGAAAAATGTGTTGATTACCAGATTTTGTCTGAAAAAACTTTGTCTGAAACTATTTGTCTGAAAAACTCTTTGTCGGATACAGATTTTGTATGAAAACTCTTTGTCTTGAAAAACTCTGTCTGTACCAGATTTTGTCTGAAAAACTCTTTGTCTGAAAACTCTGTGGTCTGAAAAACATTTGTCTGTACCGATTTGTCTGAAAACTCTTTGTCTGAAAACTCTTTGTCTGTACCAGATTTTGTCTGAAAACTCTTTGTCTGAAAACTCTTTGTCTGTACCAGATTTTGTCTGAAAACTCTTTGTCTGAAAACTCTTTGTCTGTACCAGATTTTGTCTGAAAACTCTTTGTCTGAAAACTCTTTGTCTGTACCAGAACTCTTGTCTGAAAATCTTGTCTGAAAACTGCTTTGTCTGTACCAGATTTTGTCTGAAAACTCTTTGTCTGAAAACTCTTTGTCTGTACCAGATTTTGTCTGAAAACTCTTTGTCTGAAAACTCTTTGTCTGAAAACTCTTTGTCTGTACCAGATTTTGTCTGAAAACTCTTGTCTGAAACTCTTTGTCTGTACCAGATTTTGTCTGAAACTCTTGTCTGAAACTAACTCTTTGTCTGTACCAGATTTTCTGAAACTCTTTGTCTGAAAACTCTTGTCTGTACCAGATTTGTCTGAAAACTCTTTGTCTGAAAACTCTTTGTCTGTACCAGATTTTGTCTGAAAACTCTTTGTCTGAAAACTCTTTGTCTGAAAACTCTTTGTCTGAAAACTCTTTGTCTGAAAACTCTTTGTCTGAAAACTCTTTGTCTGTACCAGATTTTGTCTGAAAACTCTTTGTCTGAAAACTCTTTGTCTGTACCATTTTGGTCGAAAACTCTTGTCTGAAAATCGTTGTCCTGAAAACTCTTTGTCTGAAAACTCTTTGTCTGTAAAACTCTTTGTCTGAAAACTCTTTGTCTGAAAACTCTTTGTCTGTACACCGATTTTGTTGAAACTCTTGTCTGAACACTCTTGTCTGAAAAACTTTGTCTGACCAGATTTTGTCTGAAAACCTTTGTGAAAACTCTTTGTCTGTAACAGATTTTGTCTGAAAACTATTGTCTGAAAAACTCTTGTCTGAAAACTCTTTGTACTGTACGATTTTTCTGAAAACTCTTGTCTGAAAACTCTTGTATGTACCAGGATTTTGTCTGAAAACTCTTTGTCTGAAAACTCTTTGTCTGTACAAGATTGTGTCTGAAAACTCTTTGTCTGAAAATCTTTGTCTGAAAAAAACTCTTTGTCTGTACCGATTTGTCTGAAAACTCTTTGTCTGAAAACTCTTTGTCTGTACCAGATTTTGTCTGAAAACTCTTTGTCTGAAAACTCTTTGTCTGAAAACTCTTTGTCTGTACCAGATTTTGTCTGAAAACTCTTTGTCTGAAAACTCTTTGTCTGTACCAGATTTTGTCTGAAAACTCTTTGTCTGAAAACTTGTTTCTGTACCAGGATTTTGTTCTGAAAAACTCTTTTATAAAAAATCTTTGTGTGAAAAAGCTTTGTCTGTACCAGATTTGTCTGAAAAATCTTTGCTGAAAAAACTCTTTGTCTGTACCTAGATTTGGTCTGAAACTCTTTGGCTGAAAAAATCTTTGTCGTACAGATTTTGTCTGAAAAAACTCTTGTCTGAAAACTCTTTGTCTGAAAACTCTTTGTCTGAAAACTCTTTGTCTGAAAACTCTTTGTCTGAAAACTCTTTGTCTGTACCAGATTTTGTCTGAAAACTCTTTGTCTGAAAACTCTTTGTCTGTACCAGATTTTGTCTGAAAACTCTTTGTCTGAAAACTCTTTGTCTGAAAACTCTTTGTCTGTACCAGATTTTGTCTGAAAACTCTTTGTCTGAAAACTCTTTGTCTGTACCAGATTTTGTCTGAAAACTCTTTGTCTGAAAACTCTTTGTCTGTACCAGATTTTGTCTGAAAACTCTTTGTCTGAAAACTCTTTGTCTGTACCAGATTTTGTCTGAAAACTCTTTGTCTGAAAACTCTTTGTCTGAAAACTCTTTGTCTGAAAACTCTTTGTCTGAAAACAAACGCAAGGTGGGTTATCCTTTATAGATATAGTATATTTGTATTTTTATTACAACAAGGATTTGCCACATGGCAACACTCCTCACGCCAAGGTCCTTGCCTAACGCCAAGGTCCAAGGTTGGCAGTTGTGGTACAAGGTCGGTTCCTAGCCCAGGAACTCGGCAAAACAGGTCCTGACAGTGGACCGCCATGCTTCAGGTAGGCCTTATGGCGCGAAATTAGGCCACGCATCACTACGAATTCCACCGCAAGAGGGGGTTCGTACTTTTCCCAAGTTGTGGGTTCTTGTCTCGGAAGGTGGGTTATCTCTTATTTATTTGTATTATTAGCACCACAAGGATTTTCGCCCCAAAGGGTGCACTAGCCTTAAACTCAAGGGTTTTGTTGATGTGACTCGGCAGAGCCACTCCCACAAAATTTAATTGTGCGATTTCAGTGCGATTTGATCATTTAATTGTGTGAACCTTGTCGCCTTTTTAAATATTTTACATAAGTGAGGGAGTATCTCCATAGATGCCTAAGTCTTGGTCAGCTCGAATCGCATGGCTTTAGCCTATGGCCTCCGGTCCCAAGACAAATATATGTTGGCATAAAGTTGCCCAACCACATCAGTTAAATATATAAATCATAGGCTATCGCGCTCAAAGCGAATTCCATTCAAATAAAAAGAAGGTAGACCTATAGCTTACATCTTCCTTTACAAGTCATGGTGATGGCAGGTTATGGGAGATGGTGTACAGGCGGTACGGCAGTACAATAGCCAAAATCACTGATTATTTGCATTTGTTCGGTGTCCTGAGTCATGTACGTAGCTGTGGAGAAATCACCAATCAGAACCGAATGGGTCAGTGGCAGAGCTAAGGGGAAATAGCGAGGCAGGTGCGGGGTTCGACCCCCCTTGAGCACGTCCTTAGAGGTCATTGTGACAATTCTTGGATGTTTAAATTTTCAATTTTTTTTAGCTGCGGAGAAACTTGGAAACAGGTTACTACATGTTGCCATTCTGGGTTAAATGAAAAACGTACATGGTGGTCTTCAAGTTCAATGCTGGCATCGCCTGGCACGTAACTTTGGGTCTCCAGGCTTAGCAGTGAAGGGGGTCTTCAAGTTACATGCTGGCAGTGCCTGGCACGTAACTTTGAGTCTCCAGGCATAGCAGTAGATGGGGGTCTTCAAGTTACATGCAGGCAGTGCCTGGCACGTAACTTTGGGTCTCCAGGCATAGCAGTAGATGGGGGTCTTCAAGTTACATGCAGGCAGTGCCTGGCACGTAACTTTGGGTCTCTAGGCTTCGCAGGTTTTTTTGTTTACCTGATTCACGTAGATGGGCTCCAAAAGTTTACGTGTTGTCACGTTAAAACAAACGTTTTGTAGTACCATGCTTGGAACATGTTCCTTTTAAGGGGGCATTTTCTGTATTCTCTGTATTTTTCTGTATTTTTCATATCTCCTACTGATGTCTCCTTCTCATGCCTCCTATCAGTTGGAAGAGGCCCATCCACCACCACCATCACCCACCCACCCACCCACCCACCCACCCACCCACCTACCACCTATCAGTTGGAAGAGGCCCAACTTCGTGCTACGCAAGAAAGAGAGAAGCGAGAGGAGCAGTGGAAGGTGGCATCTGATCTCAGGGCTGCTACAACTGCACAGCGATGGTAGCTGGCTGGTAGCTGCTTAAGAGAGGGAGAAGGGAGAAGAGCAGCGAAAGGTGGCATCTGATATCAGGGCTGCTACAACTGCACGACAATGGTAGCTGGCTGGTAGCTGCTTAAGAGAGGGAGAAGGGAGAAGAGCAGCGAAAGGTGGATTCTGATATCAGGGCTGCTACAACTGCACAACAATGGTAGCTGGCTGGTAGCTGCTCAAGAGAGGGAGAAGCGAGAGGAGCAGTAGAAGGTGGCATCTGATATTAGGGCTGCTACAACTGCACGATGATGGTAGCTGGCTGGTAGCTGCTCAAGAGAGGGAGAAGCGAGAGGAGCAGTGGAAGGTGGCATCTGATATTAGAGCTACTACAACTGCACAACTACTATTTTGTAGGAGTTGCAACGCCATTCAAACTGAATCCTCTGTGCCGCTGGTTTGTGTAGGGAGACCCTCCTCTTGGAGTGAAATACCTTTCACACCTAAAAAACGATGTTAGCTGGATGGTAGCTGCTTGAGAGAGGCAGAGGGGTGTGGGGGCAAAGGCCGGTGATATTCGACAGGGGTATATACTGGTACTAGAATACCGGGGGTCTTCCGACCATTCTTTTAGCTGAGAAATTGGCGAAATGGGGCAAGAAACAAGGCAGTGACGAAAAGAAGGTAAAAATGAAAAGGAGCCCCCATGTTTACCCATTTGTCCGTCCGACCGACCGTTTGATCGTGATGAAGCCTGACACGTCAGCCACCGGTCTCGTAACTAACTCGCCTTCTGTTGCCACCTGTCGCTCCCTTGCGATCACTCTACGCCATTTTTTAGCGTCGCAGGCGACGCTGCATAGAACTTATCGAAGTAGTTATTATGAATGGTTTACATATTGTTCGGAAGACAAACAATTTCTCTGGGACATATCTCAAAACTTAATTCACGCATCTCCCATGTGATAGCATTCCATACTCAGGAGTGTGGTGTAGTATTGCCTGGTGGGGCGTGGTTTTAAGGGAGCCCCGTCTTACGGCGGTAGGGAACGGGCTGCTACTTTACCTGGACAAAGCTACCATGGCGGTTGACAACGACCGCTAACACTAAATCGCAACCCGTGGGGATTCGAACCCGGCAACTTCTTCGCTCTTTCTAGGAGCTGGGTGTGGTGTAGTAATACACTAGTTTAATATTCGGTCATGGTAGTTCATCGTGTATGTGTGAAGACGCGCACTCCAGAGGGGTGAGTGTGGGTGAAAACGCACACTTTCACTGGGATGTGCGTGTAAACACACATTCTTGACAGAGTTTGACTGGGACGTGCGTGTTTCCTTGGTTTCACAGGTTTACACGCACATTTTGACAGGGACGTGCGTTTTGGCGTACACATTTGGGGGGGGGGGGGGGGGCATGTGCGTGTGCAACGTGAACTCTCAATGGGTGTTCAACAGCCCTTGTCACGGTCGTACTACTGTACTGCGATCCCATCCCAGTAATGCGTCCGTAGATGACTTAGGATTGGATTGTAACATGTTTTTCAGCCAACTCTGGGCTGCTCTCCGTCTTTCATTTCCAACTATCCACGATATCCACGTAAAGCAGGTAGCATACTCAATGGATTAGACAGAGTAAAGACTTATCCAGTTTTTTGTTTTGAAGTTGTGAAAGGAGGTGGGTCTCCCGACATATTCAGGTCGAATAGCTTGGCCACTCCGACAAAAGAGTAAGTGCACTTAAGTACGTCAACCTCCAGACGGTGAGCAGTCTGAACGTTGACGGACCTTGTAACTTGAAATTGAACTTGCTCCATAGCTCTATCCAGCCATTTGGCTGCTCGACGGATCTCACAGATAATTGGATAATCACATGAATACTACCGGGTACTGCCTTTATTTTTACAGTCGGGGTTCATTAGCATGATAGTCATTGATAACCCAATCAATCAATCATCCCCGATTCATAATTTATAATTAAAAACCCTTCAGACTAAAAGGGGCATTCCATCACGAAGTGCTTCATCCTCTCCTAGTCTCCTATCTTCAACCACCGTATCACAGCACCTACAGTACATAAATAAGTCACGGCACTCATTAAGTAATTTGTGCGATTCCTGCATCTATATCTACATTCTAATATCCTAGATTTATTCTGTATATATTCTATATCTACATCGCCACTCATCACTCTTCTTGGCACATATGGCACCATCTTCTCCTCAATCGACACCAATGACCAATCTAGTGACTCTCGGCGTCCCCTCCCCCAAACTCCCGTCTCTCCGCTCACTCCATGTCCATGCTGTCCACGTTGCCCACTCCCTCGTTGTTACCCTTCGCCCACTCACCCTGCCCGTACCCCCCGTATGACCCACCATAGCTTGCACCGGCTTGCACTGTCTTGGTGTGATCCTGTTACTGCCGTCCGGTACCACGTTCCCTAAAGGGGCGGCGAAAAGGATCGGCGGTAGGGTGGAGTAGGTCAGAGTAATAAGCCTACCGGCGCTCATTTCATCTTTAAGATCGCTTCAGTGCGGCTTGCTCTTTGCCCTC
Organism: Chlamydomonas sp. ICE-L; assembly: GCA_013435795.1. Classification (NCBI taxonomy): domain Eukaryota; kingdom Viridiplantae; phylum Chlorophyta; class Chlorophyceae; order Chlamydomonadales; family Chlamydomonadaceae; genus Chlamydomonas; species Chlamydomonas sp. ICE-L. The sequence goes on along the minus strand of JACBWV010000223.1, from coordinate 25,701,922 downwards.
TTTGATGAGCGCAGCATCCACCTCCTGTATCTAAAGCCACGCATACTCGCGTTCTATTTATTTCCTCTTTCTGGTACCTCGCGTATTCGTGTCCTCTGTCCCGCTCCATCCTTTTTATCCTGCGCTTCATCAGATCGATTTGTTGTCCTGCTTCTGCATCGACCGGAGCCTTTTATTATTTTCCGCTGTCGAGGTGAGGGGGATCTTTGGAAGGACTAATCCCGATTCAAGGATTCAAATCGACGATATTGAGAAAGGCAGCGAATCCGTCCTTACAAGTACAGTCTGATAAGCGCAGGCCCAATAATCAAGGATGCAGCTGTTGCTCAGGGCAAGGCCCATGCTGCAATCCAGGATCCCACTCCTGTCACTGTGTCAGCCCACACCACAGTGGAGTACTACTGCTGCATCACATGTCATCCGTGCCCCCCTGAGTAAGTATGTGTGAGAAGTATGATGCCAACATGACCTCTGTACTGCTGCATCACATGTCATCTGTGCCTCTCTGAGTAAATATGCATGTGTAGGTATGATGCCATCATGTAATAGCCCCTCCTGCCATGGTAGGCTAGTCCCTTAAGCCTATTTGGTCTACCCCTGGACTGTTACAACATGCATACATGATTTTTATGGCTGCTGGTATGGATAACCATCTGCATACTGACAGTATTCATGTTTTTCCCTGGCTCCCGGCTCCTGCTGGCTTGCTGGCGCTTGCTGGCTTGCTGGTTCCCTCCCTGGTTCCCTGACTCCCTGCTCCTGCTGGCTTGCATGCAGATGAGCGCCCCCTTTGGTCTGGGTGGGGAGAAACAAGGAAGGAAGCTCCAACTTGGAGTCATGGCTATGCTACCAACTACTACGCTGGTTGGAAGGCAGGACAGGCATCTCCTGTGAAGGGCCCTGCTGGTCCCTCTCAACGAGGAAGAGAAAGAGAAGCATCATCTGGAAACAATACATCACGACGTAAAAGCCATCAGGATGACAAGGTAGGACGAGTTTGTTTTTAATCTATGTGATTCACATAGATTGGCTCCATAAGCTTACGTGATGTAACGTACAAACTTATGTTGTGTAGTACCTTGATGCTGATGTTGCCCACAGCATGATGACCACTTTCTTTCTTTCGTGCGACGCATCGCAAATTGAGTGACTCGGTGCGACCCCAGTGCGACTCGCTGCACCCGGAACACCGCAGAGCACAAAGCGCGGAGCCTGGGGGCTTAATTGGGGGCATTTCTGACTAGTTTAGCCGGACCCATTCGTCACTATGCAGCGACATAATAGAGACGCGCCGCACACAAAAAGGATTGGTGGGGACAAGACAACCAATTTGTGTACATGTGGGCTTTCTAATTTGTTTAGTGTCATAGACTCATAGTGTGCTCCCTGGTTTCCGTGGGTGTCCCACGGGATGACTTGGAATTGGAAGATGGTGAGCATCCATGAGTTGGCTGAAAAACCATGCAAAAATCCAAGCTTGGATACATCTTCATCATCATCATCATCATCATCAACATCATCATGCCGCGATCGCTTTGCTAGGGTAATAGACTATTAGGGTTACATGGTGCAGTCGCCCTGCATCATCCTAGCGGTGATTACAAGACAGCTACCTTCATGTGCACGTGGGCTCTACATTCATTCACAGCCCACATGTTTGGATATGCAGAGCTGTTACACTGTGTATCCCAAGTGAACATTCCTATTGTTTGTTAGTGTAATGTATTTCTGTACATTATTGGCTGATATATTTGAATATTATCAGTCCTTCAATGTGTGCAATAGTAGATGCTGCTATGCCCATATACATATAGCTTGGGAACGGCTATGTTAGCTAATATGAGGAAATGCATAATATTGGTTAATATTAGTTGGCCGAGCCAACTATTATTAGTACCCAAATGAAAAAGAAAAAATATTGAGAAGGGATTACCCCAAATAAATTCTCCGTCTGTCCGTTAGTCCTTTAGTCACAGAACAACATTTTCAGGTTTCATGAAAAGACAACAAAAACTTGAACATTTTTTATCTTCAAAAATATCTAAAAATTAGAAGACTTATTTAAACAGGGCAGATTCTCACGAGAGCACGTATGAGCATCCCAATTGAAGAAGAGAACCTTACTTATTTTTGTTTTGCCAAAAGCTACGATTAACGTGTTATATTTTTCACCATTCAAATTTGTACCATTCAAATATCTGCGCATACATAGGTTTGAGAGCAGAATTGTTGTCAAGAATTCAAGCATCACAATCGAGGAAACATTCCCCTTGGGCACTTATGCTATAATTAGCACGTGGAACTCACCTCAAGGCCGTGCTTGGGGTGGGCAGGGGCAAGCCACGCCAAGTACCATAGGCCAAAAATTGTGAAAAATGAAATCCCATGTTTTGAATCTCACTCGGACCAAAATTCAACTTTTTCAAAAAAAACAATTACGTCATGGAACTATAAAATCATATTTGTGCATGAATTACGAGACCATACATGCTCACATAATATACATGGGGCCACGCATGCGCCTATAAATCCACATTCTTCACGTGTATGGGGTGTTCGCGTTTCCAAATACCTACTTCGCACATAAATATCTCACGGAATACTTTGAATCAAGTTGCACACAACATGTTGGCATATTCATATACCACATATGATCATATTAAAACGCCAAACACAGTTATGATCAAAGTGATGGGTATGCCACAACGCACCAAACTTTACATTTTCACGTTTATGGGGTGTACCCGTTTCCAAACACCTACTTTGATCATCAATATCTCACCGCACACTTCGAATCAGGCTGCAGCCAAATTGTATGCCTATTCACCTACCAAAATAAAAGCATAGCAGATTGCCAAAACAAGTCATATCATTATCATATTCAATTCTATTCAATCCAATTAAATCAAATTAAATTCATTATTAATTAGAAAATTTCATTCATGACGCGCCTCTACGCGCCATTAATGAGATTTGTACACCCCGAATTTCAACGCATTGTTTCGTTCCAATTTGGATTTAGATACCTCATTTAAAAGGTCCTTGTCTCCTCTTTCACAAAACCGTATGCAATCAAATAAACTTCACAACATACAAATTTTGTTTACATTGGATTTAAAGTTGGCTTGGGCCAAATTTGACTTGCTTCATTTCTGTAATTTCCAGAGTGGCTCCCATCACAATTACAATCTGGCTCCATTGAAGTCGAGTTATGAAATTTTCTATTCGGCCCAACACAAAATGGAGAATATTTGTTGGGAAATCTGAAGTCTAATATTAATTCAATGTTAGTTCAAATTAGTTAATAACTGTTTTCAAGCACTCAAGCAGACATGACCATCCCTACTTGATGTGCACAGGCCACAGTACACCCTGCCAAGCTGATGGGGAGAATCATGGCTTGTGCAGATCTGAGCAGCTTGGATCAGGTTGTCACGGACCATGGGCAGCGCTTTAACGACAGGCATGTGTCCATTGCGATGAACAGGGCAGGCAAATTGTATGAGCGGATGGGGCGCAACGAAGTGGCCAGGGCACAACGGATGATGCAGGCTCTGAGTGTCTTTGCCCTGCATGAACTAAACATTATGGGTGCTCAATCTCTGTCTAATGTGTTGGGTGCCTTGGCCAAGGTAGGAGGTCCAGTTAACCCTGCTCTAGTAGCTACCTGGTTGCGTGTGGCTAAGCCAAAACTGCTTGACTTCAATGCCCAGGACCTGTCCAACAGTCTATGGGCAGCAGAAAAGCTGGGTATCCAAGATAAAGATTTTACTGATACCTGGTTGCGTGTGGCTAAGCCAAAGCTGCCTGACTTCAATGCCCAGAACCTGTCCAACAGTCTGTTGGCAGCAGCAAAGCTGGGTATTAAGGATAAAGCTTTCACTGATACCTGGTTGCGTGTGGCTAAGCCGAAGCTGCCTGACTTCAATTCCCAGGAGCTGTCCAACAGTCTATGGGCAGCAGCAAAGCTGGGTATTAAGGATAAAGCTTTTACTGATACCTGGCTGCGTGTGGCTAAGCCGAAGCTGCCTGACTTCAATGCCCAGGGGCTGTCCAACAGTCTGTGGGCAGCAGCAGAGCTTGGTATTGAGGATAAAGCCTTCAGTGCTACCTGGTTGCGTGTGGCTAAGCCGAAGCTGCCTGATTTCAATGTCCAGAACCTGTTCATCAGTCTGTGGGCAGCAGCCAACCTGGGTATTAAGGATGATGACTTTGCTGCTACTTGGTTGCGTGTGGCTAAGCTGAAGCTACCTGTATTTGATGTGCAAGCCCTGTCCAACAATATGTCATCAGCAGCCGACCGGGGTACTGATGCACCAACAGTCCAGGTTGTAGGGGATGCCTCTGACAAGGCCCTGGCAGCCTACACCCCTAATGGTGAGCTGAGACAAGCCATCAACCAGCCCTTTAGCGAAGAAGAGCTAAAGGCTGTGCGGGCAGACAAGTGGTCTAGTACTGCAAGGGAGCTGGCTGTTGTGAAGCTGGCACTACAGGTCATGGAGGAGCAACGTCCAGGGTACTTGGCAGGGAAGACGATCCAGTATGGGACAGATTGTGAAGTAGCTGTGATGATGATGCACATGATTGTATTCCCTGATGACCCTACGGCCTCCCCATTTGCACATGACGTGACCAACAGTACAAAGGGGACTTATGCTGATGCAATGGCCACAGCCATGAGCATAAAAGGAGGAGCAAGCATTGTCCCTTTAGTGAAGGACATTAGGTTGCTCTGCGAAGAGTTGGGGGTAGAGCTAGATGTAGTATGGAGGCGTAGGAATCATCCTGAGCAGCAGGTGGCCGATGACCTGTCCAAGGTCGAAGATCAGGAGGATTGGTCTCTACATCAAGGAGTGTACCTGAAGGTGCTAGAGCACCCCTGTCTGCAAGGCAGGAGGCCAACGCTGGATGTGTTTGCCTCAGCAGCCAACACCAAGGTGCAGAGTTCCTACTATTCCAAGTATCTGGGAGTAGGCTGCCTAGGGGTGGATGCTTTCAAACACCCATGGGTGAGGGAAGGAACACCTAGGGAGGAGCAGTTGGCCTACATTCACGGCCCCTTCCATCTCCTGCCGCAGATCTTGCAGAGAGTGAGTGAGCAGCAGGTGGATTGCATTGTAATTACTCCAGGGTGGAATGGGCCGTGGGCATCCTTGCTATCAGGGTTACCTGTCCAGGCCACAATGGAGTTGCAATGGAAAGCTGACCTCCTGGTGGCTGGGGCTTTGGTCCCAGCCAGGGATAGGGGGGACTGGAGCAAGCGCCCCAAAGACCCCCTAAAGGCCAGCATCATCCTATGGGGCAGCAAGCAAGGTCCCCAGGACTAGGGGATAGGGTGGCTTCCCTGTGTGTGGACACATCAGGATAGACATAGTAGGAGGAGGTTTATGTATGTATGAACGGAAACCTGGGAGCACAATAAGCGGATTAGACAGTTTAAAGATTTGACAACCCTACATATACCGCATGGCCATGTAGCGTTCCAGATTCTTACATGTCGGATCTTGAGCTAGTTGTTCAGAAATCTGCGTCTTTCGCTGCTGACGCAACGTGGGGAGGGTATGTTATGTCTAAATCGCAGATCCAGTGGGCCGGTTGCGTTGCAGATATAGAGTTTGTAGGAGATTGTGTGAAGGAGGCTTGTCTTGGGTCAACAATTTCCTGTTGATGACAATGTAATGTACTGTTATGTTATGTTATGTAATGTTATGGGCCGGAAAGACAGTTTGGAAAAGCAGGCACTGGTCAACTGAAACTCTACAAAACATAATGCAGAGGGCTCGGAGTTCGTCCTAAGCAGGTGATTTAAATCTATGCTTGTTGTCAAATTGTTTAGTACATGTAACACGATGTTTCTATCGTCTGAATGAGTCAGGGTTCCCTCTACCCTTTCTCCACACCTGTGTGACCATTCATCAAAGCCATGGCCCTAAAGAGGGCCAGGACATGCTGCCCCCCCCTGAGCTTGCATTTATATACACCTATGTTTCTGCTGAACCCTAAACCGAAATGGCTTCTTGCAGCCTTTGAATGGCAACAAGTCCCTGCTTAGGTGTATAGACCAAGTCTTTGGCTTAGGGTTCCTATTCTTACTTTTTCCTGTTTTTTATTTTTTTGCTGGATGGCATTCAGACTTATATATATGGGATTTGGACTTGTACAAGGTGGCCTTTTCTGCTGAAAGTGCCACATCCACTGAAAGCCTAATAGCTCTTGGTTGACTTAGAATTTTAAAAAAGTGGCACGTTCGCTGGATAGCTTGTCACCTGGTCTATTTCCCAATATATGGTTCATTGGGGTGAATCTCAAAAAATCAGATATGGAATTTACTTGGCATACATGATGTTGAGAAGTTTTGGCTCAAAACAAAAACACCAACACACCACCACCACCTCCACCATTTATGTTTGTGTGTGTGTATGTGTGTGTGATGGTGGGAGGTTTGGTGGGCTGATGGTGGGAGGTGTTTGGTTGGGTGATTGGGTGGTGGGAGGTGGTTGGGTGGGTGATTGGGTGGGTGGGTGATTGAATCTAGATTTCTCCAGGGTGGGTGGTTGTGTGTGTGTGGTTGGGTGGTTGGTTTGTTGGGTGGTGGGGTGGTTGGTTGGTTGGGTAGTGGGGTGGTTGGTTGGGTAGTGGGGTGGGTGGGTGGGTGGTTTATTGGTCAGGTCTTTACCCCCTCTACCCTTTGCCCTCACCAGTGTGCTCTAACTCGAAGGCATGACCCTACAGAGGGCCCTGAGCAGGTGCCCCCTGGGCCAATTTTTTCTTCTCGAAATAGACATCTGAATAGCCTGCTACATTCAGAAGCTCAAGGGGATCTCGAATTTCGAACAATAATTGAGTTTGTGGGAATTCTAGTGTAGCAGCTGCACCTTGGAGTCCTTATAAGTATTAGACACACACACACACATCCACCCCCAATTTTCTAGAAGCTCAGACATTGAGATTCAGGCCCCATACTGACCCCATTCCAGGAAGCTGAGTGGCTGAGCAACAAGATGGCCATCTTACTTTTCCCCCATTCCAAGGCTCTCAACAGTTAGGCAGCCTTTCAAGCACTACTAAGCCTTGTGTCAAATCCCTTGGGATGGTGGTGGTGGTTATATTGTAAGCTGCCTACCTTTTCAGGGGCTTTGAATCAGGAGCTTTCCAGCATATATTTTTGTGGTTAGAGCTCCTGAAGACTTTGAATCTTTGCACACTGGGACCCAACTGTCAAAAAGCTTCTCCACATTCTGCAGCTCAGCACCACTCACCAGGAAGGAGGCTGGTAGTGCTCAGGCTTCCCCACAAGGGGTGGGGCACCCAATGGTGTTTACACACTGCCACCCCCATTTTTATATTTGTATGGGTGAGTGGGTGGGTGGCTGTTGGCAGCAGCCAATCTAGGTATTAAGGATGATGAATTTACGGATTCCTAGATGAGTGTGGCTAAGCTGAAGTTACATGGATTTGACATTCAAGCCCTGTCCAACAATCTGTCATCAGCAGCCGACCGGGGTACTGATGCACCAACAGTCCAGGTTGTAGGGGATGCCTCTGACAAGGCCCTAGCTAGCAGCCTACACCCCTAATGGTGAGCTGAGACAAGCTATCAACCAGCCCTTTAGCAGGGAGGAGCTAAAGGCTGTGCAGGCAGACAAGTGGTCTAGTACTGCAAGGGAGCTGGCTGTTGTGAAGCTGGCACTACAGGTCATGGAGAAGGAACGTCCAGGGTACTTGGCAGGGAAGAGGTTCCAGTATGGGACAGATTGTGAAGTAGCTGTGATGATGATGCACATGATTTTATTACCTGATGCCCCTACGGACTTCCCATTTGCCCATGACTTGACCAGTTCAAGCAGGAAGTATGATCATGATCTGGCTACGGCCATGGGCATAAAAGGAGGAGAAAGCACCGTCCCTTTAATGAAGCAAATTAGGTTGCTCTGCGAAGAGTTGGGGGTAGAGCTAGATGTAGTATGGAGGCGTAGGAAACATCCTGAGCAGCAGGTGGCTGATCACCTGTCCAAGGTCGAAGATCAGGAGGATTGGTCACTACATCAAGGAGTGTACGTGGAGGTGATAGAGCACCCCTGTCTGCAAGGCAGGAGGCCAACGCTGGATGTGTTTGCTTCAGGGGCCAACACCAAGGTGCAGGGTGCCTACTATTTCAATTATCTGGGAGTAGGCTGCCTAGGGGTGGATGCTTTCCAACACCCATGGGTGAGGGAAGGAACATCTAGGGAGGAGCAGTTGGCCTACATCCATGGTCCCTTCCACCTCCTGCCGCAGATCTTGCAGAAAGGGAGTGAGCAGCAGGTGGATTGCATTGTGTAGATGTCGGCGTCGGAGGACTGGAATCGGGGAGTTAATACTGAGTAGTTTCAGTTATTCCTGGAGGGAGGGTGTGATCCTCGTATACCAAAGTATACTCAGTACGCGTAGACTGACCTCCAGGAGTTCGGCTTCGGTTTATATACTAATCGGAATCGGAATCGGTAGGTGGTCGGTAGTCGGTAGTCGGTGGTAGCAGTGTCGGTAGTAGTGTCGGTAGCAATGTCGGTAGCTGGTCGGTGGCTGGTCGGCAGCAGTATGTGGTAGCTGGTCGGTAGTCGGTGTGTGTGATGTGTGATGAGTAGCAGTGTCGGTGTCAGCTGGTCGGTAGTCGGTGTGTGGAAGCTGGTCGGGAGTCGGTGGTCGGTCGTCTGTGTCGGTGGTCGGCCAGGCTACTACAAGTGCTCCCCCTTTCAGACAACCACGTCCGCGGGGTTGCTGTCTGCATGAAGCTCTGGTACCCGGAGAACTGGGTGTATTCGGTGTGGTCGGTGTATACCCGGTCAAAGTTTGTATATAATCGGTGTATTGTCGGTACATTCGGGATATAACTGGTCATTGTCGGTGTATAATCGGTGTATAGTCGGTACATTCGGTGTATAACTGCTCATAGTCGGTGTATAATCGGTGTATAATCGGTGTATAGTCGGTACATTTGGTGTATAACTGGTGTATAGTCGGTATAGTCGGTATAGTCGGTATAGTCGGTATAGTCGGTATAGTTGGTATAGTCGGTATAGTCGGTGTATAATCGGTGTATAGTCGGTATAGTCGGTATAGCCGGTATAGTCGGTCTAGTCGGTCTAGTCCGTATAGTCGGTGTATAATCGGTACATTCGGTGTCAGTGGTCGGGGTGTTGAGATGAAGATTTTGTCTACCAAAATCCGTCGTTTTTTTCGTAAGCTGATCGCTAAATGATTGTGCAGAAAAATAAGTGCCGGTTGTGTATCTCAAGAGGATTTATTGCTCGGCTGACGGTGGGTCGGGCAGTGTCTGACCTTGTGCAACAATGGCACTGACAAAGGCCGGGTGTCGGGAAAGGGGGTCGGCAACATTGGTTTGGCCAGCAATGTGTTTCAATGTGTACTCAAATCGGAAGGAAAATGCTATCCATCGAGCCTGTTTGGGGCTGAGCAATTGCTGCATTTGCAGGTAAATTAAAGGACAGTGGTCGGGTATAAGGTCAAAAGTACACCATCAAGCTAGCATCAGAATTCACTGAGGACTTTGTGGCAAGCAGAAAGATCAAGGGTTATTACTGCAATTGTTTCGGTTGGAGGAATATCGGGTGGTACGGGTAGTATCAGATTCAGATTTAGCATCAGATTTTCAAATGTGTCGGATGTTCAGATGTGTCAGATATTGAGATATGCAGATATTCAGATATTCAAATGTTCAGATGTTTATATGTTCATATGTGTCATATGTTCAGAGGTTCAGAATTGAAAATACCAGATGTTCAGATGTTTAGGTGTTCAGGTGTTCTGAAACGGATCAGATATGCAGATGTTCGTTTATGCACATGTGTCAGTTTGTCAGATATGCAGATGCTCAGATTTTCATATGGTCATATGTTCAGATTTTCAGATGTTCAGATGTTCAGAGGGTCAGGTGTTCAGATGTTCAGATGTTCAGATGTCCAGCATAGAAATTGGCAGATTTGGTTAGGGGATCCAAGCATTATGGCTGGATTGAGGAAAAGACAGGTCAGAGTGAGCGGAGGCTGAGGTAGGCTGAGGCTGAGGGAAATCTGAGACAGATCTGAGATGGATCTGAGGCTAGCTGGGTGATCTATCTGAGACGGATCCCATGGGGATCTGAGAAAGGCTGATTGATCGGAGGCAGATCTCAGGTGGATCTGGGTGATGCTGATTGATCTCATACAGATATGAGGCTGATTTGAGGCGGATGTGGGGCTGATCTGAGCTGTTGGGCTGACATTTCATCGGTTTCGGGGTAGTCCGGAAGGTCGGGGTTGTCCGGAAGGTCGGTGTAGTGCACTATCGGAGAGTTCGGTGAGGTGGTAGGATAGAGATGGTGGAGAGTAGGGGGGGTTCATGAATCATGATGGGAAGGATTGGTGGTCCATTTCGGTAGATTCGGCGTTTGAAGTGTTCGGTGGCCAAGTCAGGCTTGTCATACGGATAGCTTTTGGTCGCACCATAAGGTGGAAGCATGTTGGTAAGGATATAATGGACATAGTGGTATGTCGGCATTATCGGTACATATGATATATGTAGGGGTATCAGGCACCAAGTGAAGTAGTATACCATCCATATCGGGACGGAGGAGGTGCTCGGGGATGGTTGTCAATAATCGCTCCTCATCCCGGGATATATACATCGGCATTGTATTTATCTGGCGGAGGTGCCTGTCAGTGATCAACCCGACAGGACTACGATCGGACTACTACAAGTTCACTTCCGGTTGTGGCATGGTCGGATGTCACATTCGGTTTCAGGTTCAGTTTCGGGTTCAGAGTGCAGGTTCGGGTACGGGTTCGGGTGTGGAAGGACGGGGGAGGCCGTAATCGGTTAGGCAAGGAGTGGTGCATATGTGAGAGCAGTTTTGGTAGCCTCAAAAGTGGCGGTATGGGCATTAGTCCATTAGAATCGGTTGGAGGAGGCTGTGATGAGAGTTGTCAACGGTGCCACAAGGCTTGAATATCCTTTGATATACGTCCGGAGATAGGTTGAAAGTCCAAGGAAGGATCGGAGGTTGGCAACGGTTTTCGGCTTTCGGTTTTCGGTGGCCAGGATATTATTGTATCGGTTTGGGAGGGATCCATCTTGAGGTGTCCATTTCCAACAATATGACCAAGGAATTTCATTTCGGATGTGAAATTCGCATTTGTGGAGTCTGCAATAGAGTTTCTCCTTTCAGAGGCTATCAAACACCAGTCGGAGGTGTTTCAGTGGGTCAGCCGGGAGTTTTGAAAATATCAGAATATCATCGAGGAATATAACCACGAAGTCATCAAGATGGTCCCTGAAAATTCGGTTCATAAGGGCTTGAAATTCGGATGGCCCGTTACAGATGCTCATGGGTAGGACCATATATTCGAAGTGACCTATCGGTTTGTTGAGAGCGGTTGTCGGAAGGTCGGATGGAAGGATTCTCATTATGAGGAACCACTTGTAGATCGGCATCGGTTTAGGTATCGGTATCGGTATCGGCATCGGCATTGGTATCGGCATCGGCATCGGGATTAAAAATCGGCATCGGTATCAGTATCGGCATTGGTATCGGCATCGGCATCGGGATTAGTATCGGCATCGGTATCAGTATCGGTTTCGGATTTTGAGTGCATGTACTGGCCGGTAGTTGATGCACAGACGGAAGGAACCATCAGGTGTTGGTATGAACTGCACGGGGGAGCCAAATGGAGATAAACTAGGTCAGATCTATCCTTTGGACAGGACATCGGTAACGGTTGTCTTGACTGCAGACATTTCTATTGGACTCATGCGGTAACAGTTTCGGTACGGTATGTTCGGTATGTTCGGTTGGAGAGGAATGAGTTCATCAATCTGGTCACGAAAAGGGGGTAAACCAGGGACTGCGGTGAAAATGTCAGTGTAAGAGTCGGTAAGAGTACGGAGAGCTGCAGCTAGGGCATGTTCCGTTGGTTTAGTCTCAGCAGTCAAATTGTTGAATGTTACATGGACAGTCTGAGACGGTATGTCACATGGGATTGTGCCAGATTGGGGGCGGTGGTCGGATGTGTGGTCAGGTTGTGGTCCTAAACTGATAGGTGGTTGTGATTGTTCAAAAAAAAGAAAGGAACCGCATCCTTGGCGGATTAGTTTACGGGCGCCCTTGGCGGTGATCATTTGCAGTGTGTCGGATGAGGGAAAGGATGCCAAGAATTGGGCAAGTGCGTGTTGCATGACAGCTGGACCAGAGTCAAATCGGGTTTTTGAAACGGAGGATACTGTGAAGTCGAAGCTAGTTTGGTGACGAAGTGATAATGTCTGTGCACTCATGTCAATACGGGTTGGCAAAGGAATTGATTACCTAAGATGGGGTTAAATGTTGTGGACGGTGTGAAATTACCAAGTTGGAGTTTTGCAATGGCATGACCAATTATCGGTATGGTCTGTGGACTCCCAGCAAGGGAGACAGAAGGTAGGGGATATGATGTAATGGGGAGTCCTATCCGCTGGGCCATACGGAGGGTGCCAAAATTATGGGATGCACCAGTGTTACCTAAAATGGAGACTTTAGCATCTGCCAAGAGGTCGGAATAAACATTAGCCAGGGGGATTGTAATTGTCCAAGCATGGTATAGCCAGTGTTGGTCGGATGGGTCAGTTTTAGGTCGAATAGGTCGGATGGGTCGGTTTTGGGTCGGTTGGGTCGGTTTAGGGTCGGTTGGGTCGGATGGGTCGGTTGGGTCGGTTATGGGTCGGGTGGCTCGGATGGGTCGGTTTGGGGTCGGATTTGGGACAGTCCCAGGCGTAGGTGGGCCGGTTGCCGGGGGGGGGGGGGGGGGGGGGGGGGGCACAGTTGGTACTGTGTCAGGCGGGGGTGGGCCGGTTGCCGACTGGGGAGGCAGAGTCGGTTGCTGAGTCGGCACAGTGTCAGCCACAGTGGATGGTCCGGCACCATGAAGTGATGAAGGTGTTCAGGTTCGGTGTCCGCACTGTTGCGGGTCATGCGTGGGGGCATGTCGGAGTCAGTGTTGTCGGTGTTGTCAGTTCTGTCTGTCAGGGACAGATTAGAGAACGGATTGGATGGGTCGGTGGATCGGTGTTGGGTGCCACGCAGTGCCGGTGGCGGTTTGGGTACTGTTCGCGTGCCTGTTCTTTTCAGACTGTCAGAGGTAAGGAAAAGAAAGGCCGGTTAATGACGGGATTGTCGGGGAGGGTCGGTGGTGTTCGGGAGCAGCAGTGTTTGAGAGGATCGGATGGTTGTGAACGGTACCTGCTCCAATAGTCTCATTCTGAGGAAATGAGCAGTTGAGATTCCGGAAAGGTAGCCGGGCACGGGTGTCTGAGATTGTCGGGAGTACAGAGAGTGGCAGGTTGGGTAATCGGGCGTGTCTGTGGGGTCGTTCGGTTGCGGATTTAGGTCCCTGGGTGTAAGCAACAAGGAACTGGGGGGCGGGAATCGGTGCTAACGGCATGCAGTGGCGTACACGGAATACACCTGGAGTAGTCGAAGGGTGTGCAAAAGCCGGGATCTTTGACGAAGCAAAAAAAAAACTGCAGGAAGAATCGGATAATCGGTAGGGAGCCCCAGCTCCAAGGCTTTAACCTCGGCTCCAGAAACCACTTGTAGATGTCGGCGTCGGAGGACTGGAATCGGGGAGTTAATACTGAGTAGTTTCAGTTATTCCTGGAGGGAGGGTGTGATCCTCTTATACCAAAGTATACTCAGTACGCGTAGACCGACCTCCAAAAGTTCGGCTTCGGTTTATATACTAATCGGAATCGGAATCGGTAGGTGGTCGGTAGTCGGTAGTCGGTGGTAGCAGTGTCGGTAGTAGTGTCGGTAGCAATGTCGGTAGCTGGTCGGTGGCTGGTCGGTAGCAGTATGTGGTAGCTGGTCGGTAGTCGGTGTGTGTGATGTGTGATGAGTAGCAGTGTCGGTGTCAGCTGGTCGGTAGTCGGTGTGTGGAAGCTGGTCGGGAGTCGGTGGTCGGTCGTCTGTGTCGGTGGTCGGCCAGGCTACTACACATTGTAATTACTCCAGGGTGGAATGGGCCGTGGGCATCCTTGCTATCAGGGTTACCTGTCCAGGCCACAATGGAGTTGCAATGGAAAGCTGACCTCCTGGTGGCTGGGGTTTTGGTACCAGCCAGAGATAGGGGGAGCTGGAGCAAGCGCCCCAAGCACCCCCTAAAGGCCAGCATCATCCTATGGGGCAGCAGTCAAGATTCCGGGGACTAGGGTATAGGGTATAGGGTGGCTTCCCTGTGTGTGGAAACATCAGGACAAACATAGTGGGAGGAGGTTTATGTATGTATGAACGGAAACCAGGGAGCACAATAAGCGGATTACAATTTTTAAAGATTGGACAACCCCACAGAAACCGCAGGACCATGTAGCGTTCCAGGTTCTTACATGTCTGTTCTTGAGCAGGGTTGTTCAGAAAGCTGCGTCTTTTGCTGCTGACGAAACGTGGGGAGGGTCTGTTGCGTCTGCAACGCAGTTCCAGTGGGCCGGTTGCGTCGTAGATATAGAGTTTGGAGGAGATTGTGTGAAGCAGGCTTGTCTTGGGTCAACAATTTCCTGTTGATGACAATGTATTGTACTGTACAGTGCTGTACTGTTTTGTTATAGGCCAGGAAAGACAGTTCGGGAAAACAGGCACTGGTTAACTGAAACTCTACAAATCGTAATGCAGAGGGCTCGGAGTTCGTCCTGCGCATGTGAACGATAATCTATGTATGTTGTCAAATTGATAAATAAATGTAACAAGATGTTTCCATCGTCTGAATGAGTCAGGGTTCATTAACATTCTCATATTAAAGACATTGATAACTCAATCAGGCCCGATTCCTAATTTCGAATATCAAACATTCCTCTCAGAGTAATATGGACATTCCATCACAAAGTGCATTTAATCCGAAACTATTCTTCTACCTTCAACCACCGTATCAAAGCACATACAATACATCAATAAGTGACAGCACTTGGGTCAACACTGACCTGGTGTATGTAATCAAACCAAGCGCTTGACGGGAACCAGTCCATTATTTATGGGATGCATTATCGATTGACCGATAATAATATTCCGAGAAGCATACCATGGTTGTTCAAAACGTTCAGGGCTGACAAAAACAAACGTCAAGGGTTGTTCAAAACGGTACAATTCACGTCTCAAACGCACATGTTGCAAGGTCATACACTGTCCGAGCTGGCATCAACAAGGCAAGATCTAAGCTGGCACCGCCTGGCACCAAGATCGGCCGCCATTACGACTCCCCCTTACTGAGCTTGTAGGATCGCCTCGGTACAGCTTGCTCTTTGGTGCGCGCAGCAACCACCTCCTATTCCTAAAGCTGCGCATACTTGCGTACTAGTTATTTCTTCTTTCTTGCGCCTTGCATATTCGCGTTCTCTGTCCCGCCACATCCTTGTTTTTCCTGCGCTTCATCATATCGATTTGTTGTCCTGCTTCTGCATCAACAGAAGCCTTCTATTCATTTCTGCGGACGAGGTGAGCGGGATCTTTGGAATAACTAATCCCGTTCAAGGATTCAAATCGACGCTATCGAGAAGGGCAGTGAATCTGTCCTAACAAGTACAGTCTGATGTGCGTAGGTCCAATCATCAAGGATGCAGCTGTTGCTCAGGGCAAGGCCCATGCTGCAATTCAGGATCCCAATCCTGCCACTCTCTCAGCCCACTCCACAGTGGAGTACTACTCCTGCTGCATCACATGTCATCCTTGCCTCCCTGAGGAAGTATGTGTTAGTATGATGAGAACATGTACCTCTGTACTGCTGCATCACATGTCATCTGTGCCTCTCTGAGTAAGTATGCATGGGTAGCTATGATGCCATCATATTATAGCCCCTCCTGCCATGGTGGGCTAGCCCCTTAAGCCTATTTGGTCTACCCCTGAACTGTAACAACATACATACATCATTGATTTGGCTGCTGGTATGGATACATCTGCATACTGACAGTATTCATGTTTCTCCCTGACTCCCGGCTCCTGCTGGCTTGTTGGCTCCTGCTGGCTTGCTGGTACCTGCTGGCTTGCTGGCGCCCTCCCTGGCTCCCTGACTCCTTGCTCCTGCTGGCTTGCATGCAGATGAGCGCCCCCTTTGGTCTGGGTGGGGAGAAACAAGGAAGGAAGCTCCAACTTGGAGTCATGGCTATGCTACCAACTACTACGCTGGTTGGAAGGCAGGACAGGCATCTCATGTGAAGGGCCCTGCTGGTCCCTCTCAACGAGGAAGAGAAAGAGAAGCATCATCTGGAAACAATACATCACGACGTAAAAGCCATCAGGATGACAAGGTAGGACGGGTTTGTTTTTAATCTATGTGATTCACATAGATTGGCTCCATAAGCTTACGTGATGTCACGTACAAACTTATGTTGTGTAGTACCTTGATGCTGATGTTACCCACAGCATGATGACCACTTTCTTTCTTTCGTGCGACGCATCGCAAATTGAGTGACTCGGTGCGACCCCAGTGCGACTCGCTGCACCCCGAACACCGCAGAGCACAAAGGGCGGAGCCTGGGGGCTTAATTGGGGGCATTTCTGACTAGTTTAGCCGGACCCATTCGTCTCTATGCAGCAACATAATAGAGATGCGCCGCACACAAAAAACATTGGTGGTGACAAGACAACCAATTTGTGTACATGTGGGCTTTCTAATTTGTTTAGTGTCGTAGACTCATAGTGTGCTCCCTGGTTTCCGTGGGTATCGCACTGGGTGACTTGGAATTGGAAGACGGTGAGCAAACCAGAGTTGGCTGAAAAACCATGTAAAAATCCAAGCTTGAATACATCATCATCATCATCATCATCATCATCATCATCATCATCATCATCATCGTTGTCATCAACATCATGCCGCGATCGCTTCGCCAGGGTAGTAGTCCAGTAGGGTTACATGGTGCAGTCACACTGAATCATCCTAGTGGTGATGACAATACAGCTACCTTAATGCTCACTTGGGCTCTACATTCATTCACAGCCCACATGTTTGGATACGCAGAGCTGTTACACTGTTTATCCCAAGTAAATATTCCTATTGTTTGTTAGTGTAATGTATTTCTGTACATTATTGGTTGATGTATTTGAATATTATCAGTCCTTCACCGTGTGCAAGAGTGGATGCTGCTATATGCCCATATACATATAGCTTGGGAACGGCTATGTTAGCTAATATGAGTAAATGCATAATATTGGTTAATATTTGTTGGCGTACGCAACTATCATTAGTACCCAAATGAAAAAGAAAAAATGAAGAAGGGATTACCCCAAATAAAATCTCCGTCTGTCCGTTAGTCACAAAACAACATTTTCAGGTTTCATGAATTACAGCAAAAATTTGAATATTCTATATCTTATTACAATTATAAGTCTTATTTAAACCGGACAGATTCTCACGAGAGCACATATGAGCATCCCAATTGAAGAAAAGGAGCTAAGTTTGTTTTGTTGATGCCCAAAGCTACAATTAACGGGTAATATATTTCACCATTTCAAATTTGTACCATTTAAACATGTGCGCATACATAGGTTTGGGAGCAGAATTGTTGTCAAGAATTCAAGGCGAAAACATTTAAGCATCACAATCGAGGAAACATTCCCCTTCGTCACTTATGCTATAATTAGCACGTGGAACTCACCTCAAGGCTGTGCTTGGGGTGGGCAGGGGCAATCCACGCCAAGTACCCTTGGCCGAAAATTGTGAAAAATGAAATCGCAGGTTTGAATCTCACTCAGACCGAAATTCAACTTATTCAAAAAAAACAATTACGTCATTGAACTGTAAAATCATATTTGTGCATGAATTACAAGACCATACATGCTCACAAATATACATGGGGCCACACATGCGCCTATACTTCCACATTCTTCACGTGTATGGGGTGTTCGCGTTTCCAAATACCTACTTTGCACATAAATATCTCACGGAATACTTTGAATCAAGTTGTACTCGACACATTAGCATATTCATATACCACATATGATCATATTAAAACGCCACATACAGTTATGATCGAAGTGATGGGTATGCCACAACTAGTTCTGCCACAACTAGTGATGGGTATGCACCCAACTTCACATATATCAGCATGTATAGCGGTGCTCTCACGCGTTTTATGACTTGGTGACTACTTATGTACTCCCTTAGAACTATCGGCTCTCCTGAGCCAGCTTCCCGTGGGACTGAGTCATCTTGAGATGACTCAGTGGCAGCTTCCTGTCACCTACGTCTCCGGTCTGATCTGTACCCTGTTAGGTTCCTGTCTACCGCCTCCTTTCACCACAGGTGCCCCTTTATGGGTCTCCTGTGTCTGTAACGTTATCCTTGTCTCCGTGTATAGATTGGTGCGTCTGTTCCGTTGCTTTAATCTACTGTCCACTCTACCGGAGTGATTTCAAGCTGATAGGTTACTGGGCTCCTCATCACTACCACTGCTTTGATAATGCAACTTCCGTGAGGGCCTCCTGCCGGCTTTGTGAAACTTACCAAACTTAATGGTGTTTCATGGGCTCGTGGGATCCGCAGTGTCATTGTGAGCAATGGATGCGACCGAATCCTCCCAACGGGGGTGAAGGTTCCTCTAGATTGGCTAGACGACTGCGCGCCAGCGGCCTCTGCTGCCGGAGAGGAGGGTCCTTCCGCCATCAAGGAAGTAACCCCCCCCGATCAATCCTCCAACTTTACGGTTCCTTCTCTCAATGTTCGACGCCTGTCCTCTGATGTTGAGGATGTCCTGATGAAGCTGTGTTGTGTACAGACACAGATCATCCGTTGTGCATCAGACCCGCAGCCTCATTGCGTCCCCTTCAATTATGATGAAGACTACTCTACTACTACTGATGATGAGGAGGACTTGAAGAGTGCTACGAGTGCTGACTTCGGTGGCGTGACCCCATCTGCTGCTGCCACTCGTGTCTTTGAGACTTCCGCTGTTTCGCCGGTGTATGAGCCTGCTGATCAGCAGATGCCTAATCGAGAGCTTTCGCCTGTGTATCAGCCTCAGCCTTCGTCGGCGCCTCCCTTTGAGCCTGTTCCCCCGGCTTACCCGGAGGTGGCTAAGCCCACTTTCTTGAAGGGCTTTGCTTCTTTTTCCTCTGCATCTGCCCCCATGGAGCGTGGCCTCCCTGGCTACCACACTCGCTCTCGCGAGGCTGCTGTTTCCTCTGCACGCACCTCTGCTGCTGGTGCCTCCCTGGAACCCCCTCCGCCTCCGCCGGTGGAGCTGCCTCCTGCCCCTGGCCCTCCTCCTATGCTATATACGCGGTCATGCGAATCTTGGGAGCATCTGCTCACTGGTGGATCTCCTCCGACTTTGAACTTGCGGGACTACCGCCTGATCAACCAGGATCGACGGGATGGTGAGTCCTTGAACCGCTCTTTGTACGGTCGGATGGATATGCAGGCTACAATGGCAAATGTTAGTGTGAAGCTGAGGCATCGCCGAGTGATGGCTTTCTCTGAGCTTGGTACCAGGTGTCGTTCTTTTCTTGGTCCAGTCACTTCTGGGATTCTGTATCCCCCAGATCATGGTGTTTCCTTTGGTGGTACGAGGCGTAGTGATCACGAGAAGCTTGGTTATCAGTTTGTGCGAGTGCCTGTCCCTCTGTGTCCTGTTAGCCCAGATTTCGAGCTGCTTATGAGTGTTGCGAGGTCCATTCCTGTGATTAGGAACATAGACGACCAGCGCGCTCTTGACGCTGGTCTTGCTGCGGAGTATTTCATGGACATTCGTAGGTCCTTGGCTCCTGTCCCTTCTGCGATTGGAGCTGGGTCTAATACCCTCATTCATGGTGAGTCTCGGTTTGATCCTGCACTGTTGGGGTTCAGTGCACTGCCTCTCGAACGTCAGGAGTTCATGTGTTTAACTATGATGCTCGCGAACATGGAGGACGATATGGTCAAGGTATACCAGGACTTTGCCACCCCTCGGGATATCCTTTTGGATATCCGGAAGACGCAGTCTGATGCCCTTGCCTCTAGAGTCCCTCTCATGCGTATCGAACTTCATAATGCGCACATGGGCCCTTCTGACCGTGTCGATGATTTCTTTCGCATGGTTCGCAGTCTGTGCACTGACCTCCGCAGTGCTGGACATCCTGTCACTCAGCGCCACGCCATGGAAACCATTGTGAATGGGATCCGTTTGATCCGATTTGAATCGCTGCGGATCCAGTACGGTATGATGTTGGCTAACAGACAGACTGTAGATTACTGGTCTTGTCTGGAGGCATATCGGTCTCTCGACATTTTGAACATTGCTCTCCCCAGGTCCGACTCCAGGCATCCTGGTTGGTCCCGGGACGCTCCCCAGGTTCCTGCCAATGCTGCGTTTCAGCGTGGGCAGGGATCTGGTTCTCAGGGTTCTGGTTCCAACAAGCGACGTCTGGATTGCACTTGGGGCCCATGCCTCAGCAAGACGACCCACTCGGAGGATCGCTGTTTCACGAAGCATCCGCACCTGCGTAAGACCAAGCCTGGTGCACCGGTTACCAATCCGGTGCCCATGGCCTTGGCCCTTCCAGGTGTGCTTACTCCGCGGCAGCTGGCCTCCTTGCAGGCTCAGATTGATGGGTATGCTTTGGACAAGAAATAGGAGGTACGCTCTGTCCTTTTCTCTTGCACTGCGAAATTTTCAAATGTCTGCAGCCCGAGCCTGTCTGAGGGTGTCTGGCATGTTGATTCTGGAGCTGGGATGTCAATCACAGGTGATATGTCTTTGTTCACTGTGTTTCATGCTTCTGAGACTGGGCCAGCAGTTAAATTTGGTGATGGTGTGGTTCAACGGTCTGTGGGTCAGGGTTCTATTGTGTTATGTAGTGATTGGTTACCAACACCAATCACTTTAACCAATGTTCTCTACATCCCACACTGTCCGGTGAACCTCATGTCAGTAAATGCTGTTGCCCATGCTCACAACTGCAAGATTTCTTTTGATAGTCTTAGTTGTACTGCCACACAGGGCTCTTCTGTTCTGTGGTCTTTCCCTGCCTCCAGTGATGGTGTGTACAAGTTTGCATGTAGGCCTTGTCACACCCCTCGTGGCCGTTTGTATGGTGCTGAAGATTATCCAGCTTTTGCTCTTGATGTTGATGAGGATGGTGGAGTTGTGATCCCTACCACTCCTGAATGGTTGTGGCATAGGCGGCTGGGTCACCCTGGCTATGATGCCATGCACAACCTTGTAAGGAAGGGTTTGGTTCAGAACTTACCCCTCACTCTCCAACAGGTGCAAAGACTGTCTAAGATCCCATGTGATGCTTGTCAGAAGGCAAAGGGAAAACGTATCCCTTTTCCTAAAGAAAGCAAAACTAGGATCCGTGCCCCATTACAACGCCTTCACTTGGACATCATGGGGCCATTTAATATTAGGGGCTTGCGTGGGGAGTTTTATGTTCTGTGTCTCACTGACCAATACTCTGGCTATGCTGAGGTCTTGTGCTTGAGAACCAGGGATGAAGCTCCCTTAGCAGTTCAAACTACCATCCTCAGATGGATGACTCAGCTGCATGGATTTGTTTTCAAGTGTCTTAGGTCTGACAGGGCTAAGGAATTTATAGTGAAGTGGTTCGAGGATTGGTTAGAATCGGTTGGTGCTGTGCATGAATTGTCCATGGCTTACACTGCTCAGCAGAATGCGACTGTGGAACGGTACAATGGGGTCCTTCAGAACGTAGCTAGGAGCATTAACTTGGAGTCTAAGCTCACTAAGTCCTTCTGGCCCTATGCCTTCCTCGCCGCGTGTTACCTACGCAACCGGCTGCCTAATCAGGGTGACAAGACTCCTTATGAGTTGTTCTTTGGGGTTCTACCTGATGTATCGTTATTGCGCGTGTTCGGGTGCCCATGCTATGTTACCTTAGTGAATGGGAAGAAGCGCAATAAGCTTGACGAAAGGGCGTTATCTGGTAGACTGGTTGGGTATTCTCTGGTGAGTAAGGGTTATTTTGTTTGGGTTCCTAAGTTGCGCCAGGTGGTAGAGAGTCGTGATGTGCTCTTCTATGAACAGTTTAGCTATAACTGTATCCCTGGGCTTTTTCCCTATGATGGATCTCAGTATTTTTCTCGCACCCCTGCCGCTATCATCGGTAAAGGGCTTGATACTACTGACAATGTCCTGGGCCCTTTACCAACCCCGATTGTTGACCGCTTTACTGGTCATGGGATGACGATGCGTCCCAGGCCAGGTAATGATGGTGCTGTATCGCGTGCGGCGGCATTGGGCCAGGGGGAGTCTGATGTTCCTTCAAGCTCTAATTTATTCGAATCTCAGGGGGTCGCCGGGCCTTCCTCTGCGCCACGTTTCGTCGGTGAAGTCGTAGGATTAGGACAGCCTCGGGTCATAGTGGAACCTAGTACAGGTCCACTGCCCACTAGTCGCCACCCCCCGTCCACCTATTCGGATAGCTCGCGGGAGTTGTTGATCACTTCACCCCCTGCTATACCTGGTGGTTTATACCGGACCAGGCATTGCGACGATGTGGCCGTCACAGATGATGTGAGTGATGACCTCGAACACTGGTCCGGGTCAGATACTGCGTATGGCTGGGGTGTTCCAGTGTACCCAGGCTTCGACGATTTAGAGGCAAAGGAGGCCGGCCTTGTTCAACCACGCATGAGTGCTGCGCTGGGGGCTTTATTACCGGTTACTGCTGATACTGCTGATATCCCCGCTGCCCATGTACAAGTACACTGCTTGTACGTGGGGGCTTTTATTTCTACCTCTACTGAACTCTCTTATAAAGCTGCAATGTTACCTACCAACCCAGACAGAGATCTCTGGCTGCAGGCTATGAAGGATGAGATGGCCTCCCTCCATGCTCATGGCACTTGGGTCCTCACTCCACAGCCTCCTAGGCAGAGGATTCTATCTGGCAGATGGTTATTTTTCAAGAAACATGGGGCTGATGGTTCTTTGCGTTTTAAAGCTCGTTTTGTAGTTCGTGGTTTTCTGCAACGTCCTGGGCTGGACTACCATGATGTATATGCCCCCGTCTCCTCTAAAGCAGGTCTTCGTGTGCTCCTTGCTGCCATCACTCATAGAAAAATGTTTGTGAGGCAGCTGGACATCAAGACTGCATTCTTGAATGCCAAGCTGGAACCTGGTCTGGACCTGTTCTGCTACCAGCCTGAGGGCTTTCATGAACTTGGTCCTGACAATGTTCCCCTTGTGTGCAAGCTTATTAAATCTCTTTATGGTTTGAAGCAGGCACCCAGGGCTTGGAGCAAAGATGTAAAGCAGGTTTTGGTTGCCCACGGTTTTACCATGTGCAAAGCTGAACCTGCTCTGTATTTCAGGAGGGATTCTACTGGTGGGTGGAGCTATGTCCTGACCTATGTGGATGACTTTATCTGTGCTTTTAGTGAGCTGCATAGGTATGCCTTGCTGATCAAGGCTATGGAAGCAGCTGGGTGGGAAGTCAAGGAAATGGGTGTACCTGTCCAGTTCCTTTCATTGGACATGACTTGTACACTTGATTCTGACGGCAGGTGTGTTAAGATCGACCTCTCCCAGCACTCCTACATTGTTGAGCTGGTGGAGCAGTTTGGTCTCACTGCTTCTACCAAGCCCAAGTTTTCAGTTCCCATGTCCAAGTGCACTGTCACTGATCCTCCTGGAGAACCTCTGGCCTCTAATAGCCAGTACCTCTCTCTTGTGGGGGCTTTGCTGTACCTGGCTACCTGCACAAGGCCTGATATTTCTTTTGCTGTTAGCTACCTGTCCAAGTTTTTCTGCTCAACCCACTGCCCCCCTGTGGGCTGCAGCCAAGCGCTTGCTTTTGTATTTGAGAGAACATTCCCATCTGGGCCTCACTTACACTCACAGCCCTGGTTTCTCTTTTACTGTCTTTAGTGACTCATCCTTTGCTGATGATGGGTCTGACAGGAGATCTCAGACTGGCTATGCTGTGCTTGCTGGAGGCTGCCTTGTGAACTGGATGAGCAAAAGGCAACCCACTGTTGCTGTTAGCTCCAGTGAGGCTGAGTATCAGGCCCTGTCTCAGACTGCCAGGGAGGTGCAATGGTTGAAAAAGTTGAGAATTGATCTAGGGCTGCCTTGTGACCTGGTCACCATTCAGGGTGACAACTTGGGGTCCTTGAGCTGGGCCAATGACTGTCAGCTGCTCCCTCGCAACAAGCACATTGATGTCATCCATCACTATATCCAGGAGCTGGTGGAGGATGGCCAGGTGGATGTTGCCTATGTTAACACTAAGGACAACTGTGCTGACCCCTTCACCAAGCCCCTTGATCCTATGGTGTTCTGGCGTTTCATTCGCATGTTTGGAATGACTGCTTCTCCTTAAACCATTTTTTTTTGGTTACATGTATTCTAGAATTTTGGTTACATGTATTCTGGAATTTTTGGTTACATTTTAGGGTTTCTTTGGTTACATTTAAAGTTTCTTTAAGTTATCATTGATTGGCATTAGGTTCCTATTCCCGGATCGGGTTTTCTATACCGTTGTTACCCGACTTTGATATTTAGTTGTCCTCTTATATCCACTTGGCAAATTTTGGTTCTTTGCCTTGCTTCATACCTTCCCTTACACCCTTCGGGTTTCATTTGAAGTTTCTCTCGATTTTTTTTCCGGAGTTCTTTGATTTTTTTTTTAATTTGTTACATATAGTTCTATGTCACCAGTGCCATAGGTGGAGTAGTACTATTGTATGTCACCTGTGTCATAGGTGGAGTATCAGCATGTATAGCGGTGCTCTCACGCGTTTTATGACTTGGTGACTACTTATGTACTCCCTTAGAACTATCGGCTCTCCTGAGCCAGCTTCCCGTGGGACTGAGTCATCTTGAGATGACTCAGTGGCAGCTTCCTGTCACCTACGTCTCCGGTCTGATCTGTACCCTGTTAGGTTCCTGTCTACCGCCTCCTTTCACCACAGGTGCCCCTTTATGGGTCTCCTGTGTCTGTAACGTTATCCTTGTCTCCGTGTATAGATTGGTGCGTCTGTTCCGCTGCTTTAATCTACTGTCCACTCTACCGGAGTGATTTCAAGCTGATAACATATTTCACGTTTATGGGGTGTACGTGTTTCCTAACACCTACTTTGATCATCAATATCTCACTGCACACTTCGAATCAGGCTGCAGCCAAATTGTAAGCCTATTCACATACAAAAATAAAAGCATAGCAGATTGCCAAAACAAATTATATCATTATTATATTAAATCCTATTAAATCCAATTAAATCAAATTAAATTCATTATTAATCAGAAACTTTCATTCAGGATGCGCCTCCAGGCGCCCTTAATGGGATTTGTACTCCCTGCATTTCAACGCATTGTTTCGTTCCAATTTGGATTTAAATACCTCATTTATAAGGTCCTTGTCTCCTCTTTCACAAAACCGTATGCAATCAAATAAACTTCACAACATACAAATTTTGTTTACATTGGATTTAAAGTTGGCTTGGGCCAAATTTGACTTGCTTCATTTCTGTAATTTCCAGAGTGGCTCCCATCACAATTACAATCTGGCTCCATTGAAGTCGAGTTATGAAATTTTCTATTCGGCCCAACACAAAATGGAGAATATTTGTTGGGAAATCTGAAGTCTAATATTAATTCAATGTTAGTTCAAATTAGTTAATAACTGTTTTCAAGCACTCAAGCAGACATGACCATCCCTACTTGATGTGCACAGGCCACAGTACACCCTGCCGAGCTGATGGGGAGAATTATGGCTCGTTCAGATCTGAGCAGCTTGGATCAGGTTGTCACGGACCAACACGGTGTGATGGAACGGTGCGATAAACGTCCCGGACAAAAACACGGGGTGATAAACACGAGAACGGGGTGATAAACTGGGTACAGATAGCATTATGTAATTAATCCAAATATAAACCAAAAATATAGTATTTATAGATAAAAATAGAATTACATTAATCCGCGGATTAATGTAATTCTATTTTTATCTATAGATACTATATTTAATGTAATTCTATTTTTATCTATAGATACTATATTTTTGGTTTATATTTGGATTAATTACATAATGCTATCTGTACCCAGTTTATCACCCCGTTCTCGTGTTTATCACCCCGTGTTTTTGTCCGGGACGTTTATCGCACCGTTCCATCACACCGTGTATTTTGGCCTGAATTTCTAAAATGTCATCTCACCGCATCGGGTGTCGCGCACGGTGTGATACCGACGCGTATCTAACACAAATCCGATGTACATCTAACACAAATCTAATTCGGATCTATCCTAAAACTGTCTGTACGGGGGCGAAATCTGGTTTGTTAGCGCGCATTGAACGAGTCGCAGTTCGACAGAGAGAGATTCGAGTTTGTATGGCTGTAATCTGTATGGATTTTGCGTGGTTTACACTCGTTTTTCGAAGCGCACACGAAACACTTGTCGTCGATTAAAGCCGCATTGAGTCTTACGCAACCGCATTCACTGTGGTTCCGGTACTTAAAAGAAAGCCGTGTGTAGCAAGCAGGCTTCTGCTTGACAACCCTAGTGAATTTCTGAAGGGAGGGGCGCGGGCACCGTGTAGCGGTGCAGAGGGATTCAGTTGCTGACTCGCACAGTGAATACGTGGGGTGCCGCCAACATATTCAACGGATTCCTGAAGGCCCTGTGTTCTCAAGCAGACTTCTGGTTGACAACTCTGTTAGATTTATGAAAGGGAAATCGCGGGCAGTGGAATTGAGCTGCTGACTCACTCACTCAGATTAAAGGGGTCCTGAAGACCACGTGGTCTCAAGCAGGAAAACATTCAGATACCTACAAAACCGCGGGGAGGCAGATGTGATGCAGGGAATGTATTCAGTTCAGCAAACTGTGCGTCAATGATGAGATGGCATGCCCTTGCATCGTATAAATTCCATGCACACCTGAGGCAGCGACACATCGTTGCAAAGTGCTCGCAGTTGTTGAATGCGGCGTTGTAGACAAATGGGGTTTGCTCAGCATCTTTGACCAGAGCGAGGGCAAGGCTTGCCGAGAGGGTCTGATCCGGAGCAGCCCCTTCGGGGTACAAAGCCTCCGCAAAGATAGAGCCGTTGGTAACGAAGTCTTCGTAGGATCGCAATGAGACGTTGGCCTGCTCCTTCGAAATTCCCCACACATCAACGACTGTCGGGACTTCGATATCCCCTGGTACCACAACTTGCTGCCCGACAAAGATGCCATGGTGCCTGTAACCGGATGCGTCTTTGACCATGATCTGGGCGCCAGGCTTAAGCTTGCCGAGCATAGCATAGCCGCTCTTGTACGGCGTCAGGGTAGCATATGGGTGCCCGAGGTCTGGTGGTGACCAATCTGGAAGCATTCGCTTGATGTGGGCGATTGCCGATGTGAGGATGTCGGCAAGGGGATCTTCCCGAGCTGCCATGTTTGTCTGAAATTATGTGAGATAATAATGTTGAGAATCTAACTTTGTAAACTTGAAACTGGTGTTTGAAGAAGAGAGTACACTCGTATTTCGATGGCGCGAGGAACACACGTGTCGGATATCTTTTTTTAGACAATGTTTTTACTCTGTTTTGTTCATTTATACAGTCAACGGAATACTAAAATGAAACCGCTTCGTGTACGGCACACCTTACGGTGTAACCTAATGGTGTAGCAACCCACGGGGCAGTGGAACACCAATACGATTTTGAATCAACAAATTGCAGGATGTTAACGAGAATATCGTGGTTCTTTTTTAGATCACGGCTCTCCATCCTGCAGACTCCGTATCGTTCTTTTGTCGGTACTTTCGAGAGTGTCCATTGAAGGACCAGCCGCACTTAAGCGATCGCCTCTTCCCCGGTACCGTGGCCCAAAAGAACACGGGGTCTTTGTTGATGTGCAATGCGTCATGAAAGGAGGTTTCTTTGCTGGACGGGCCATTTTGTAGGACCATCCACTCGTACACTATAACGTCTGTCGACGCCTTATACCGTTTATTGGGATGTTTCATTTTACTGTTCCGCCGACTGTAGTCCTGTGATTGTGTTTTTTACCCCAACTTGCATACCGAAGATCTTCTAATTCGTCTTCCTCTTGTTCAGTCCGTCGTTAATGTGTGACATTAGGCCGCCGACCTCGTGGGGCATTGTGGGGCATTGGCATTAGGCCCCGGGGCGAAATTTTGCATTTGTGCCGCATTGTGTCGCGTCTTTCGCAACCTCATTCACTATGGTCCGGTCCTCCAAAGAAACCGTATGGTCTCAAGCAGGCTTCTGCTTGACAACACTATGGGAATTCTGAAGGGGGGATCGCGGGTCCCGCGGAGCGGGGCAGTGGAATTGAGCTGCTGACTCACTGACTGATCCCATGTGGCACCATAAAGCAAGCAACAACCCAGCTGCGGCTTGGCTGTTCCGTATACAAATTCAAAAAGACCCATCTTAACAACAAAAGGGAATAATAATAAGGGAGATGCTTGACAACACTATGGGAATTCTGAAGGGGGGGATGGGTAAAACGGGTTACACCGCTACAAACAAGTCTTAGATAATTTTGTTTTTTTATTTAAAATATATACACTTTCATTCATTCATTGAATGCCAAAACTACCTCAAGCGAAAAAAGAAACGAAGAGTCGATCTGATGTCGTGTGCTACACAGGTCCCCGTCCACGCGGAAAGAAGGACGACTCGTACACGTCCGAAGAGTTCGTCGCGTTTATGAAGCATGAGGCCTCTGACAAAAAAGAACGGACGCTTGATGAATGGATAGAGTGGGCAGGCGCGCTCCGCATGAAAGCATCGAAGTGCAGAAAAGTAACAAAATGCAACGATAAACTATCGGCTGCAGGTGAAGTCGTTGAGAAAACTTATAATCCCCTCAAATCTTGTATCGAGAGCAAATGTCATACTAGTTATGAACGCATGGCGAGGATGACCAATAATTCCAAAACCGCCATGAGCTCGTTCGATAAACACGCAATCACCGCGGGATGCGGTGCCGTCCATTGCTCGAATGAAGGCGTGAAATATGGCAAGGCGACCAAAGCATGGGACGCAATATCGAAGCGATGCGATATTCCCCGAAATGGATGTGTCGGTGATTGTTGAGGCAGGGTCTTACGCAACCGCATTTACTCAAACGAAAGCCGTGTGTATCAAGCAGGCTTCTGCTTGACAACCCTAGTTGTTGCAGATCGTTGCTTTGGGGAAAAACGTTGGGGGGTGCATGAGCTCACCTACGTTCGAGGATATTTAGCTTCGTTATAGCATGGATCGATACAGAATATACAACTGCACGAAAAACATAACAGCAAGCAGCTCCAGAATGCCCTTTTCCTGAGCGGACGATACCCGAATAGCCTTACGTAATCGTCCATGTATTCCCACGTGTTTGCAGTGTACGTCTTTTCTATCTCTACAATCTTCTTCAATCGAGCAGCATTCTGGTCGTACTCAATTGTGGCACCAGATAATAGGTGGATTGTCGTGCCGTCAAACGTGAACATAGTCTTATTCATCACGTTCGATGTACGCCTGAAGTAGAATGTCTCTTTGTACAGGTCGAGTATTTCTAAACATTTCTTGGCGTCATCCTCATTATCGAATACCACCATTCCATGTAAAATAAACTTGTTGCTCCTGTCATTCCACGTACTGCCTGAAACTGTGAAACACGCATACATGCATGTCTCCAACTTCTTGAAGTTATCCATTGTTTCTGTTTTACACAGATAGGGTGCGCAAAAGCAATATACTAGACATAGTCTTGATTTTTTATACTTGTGAAAAATAAACATGGTATCATTCTCATCAGACAGGTGTCTGCCAGGTGTAGCCAAGTCTGCGTGTGTAGCGTTGTAGACATCTTGACAGATGACACACAAAGCACACGGCCTGTATTGTCAGAGTGTAAGTAAGTCAACGGAACATATAAATGAAACGTCTCTGTGTACGGCCACACGCGGTATTACTTAAAGCCTACAGTCGGCGGAACAGTATCTTGTTTGTCAGAACTGCTTTCATTTGTTAATGCACACAGATAATAAGCATGGACTTCACTAATACATCACCAGCTCAGCTAGGCATCATCATCGCTGACGGAGGGCCACACAAGAATGCTGCATTGGCTGCACTTGTCCAAACTGCTGAGCGAGCTGATGAGGCAGTGCGGGTGGCGCATGCGGCTGTTGAAGCTGCCGTAGCCCTGCTGCGAAACAACAACCGGTATGATTTGCTTTGTTGTCTCTATAGCCATTTAAACAACCTAGACAACATCATTAGTATAACACACGACGCTTGTGATTGTGATTGCACACAGGTGGGTCATCAACTCAACGGAGAAATCGGTGCTTCAGACTGCCCTGCAAGTCCTTCAACCAAGTGGCCATGCCGCTCTGGTGCAGGGAGGGATTGGAAGGCATGCATGGGGTTGATCCATTGCGTCATGGAGTTGTACATGATAATTGGATTAATAGGGAATGGTACTACTTTGCCTCCTGGTATCACCGGATGAGGAAGATGCTCAGGCCCCCTATTTTGAAAACAAAGTTAAACTTGACAACCCTAGTGAATTTCCTTCATTTCATATTTTCTTATTAATCGGTAAATAGATACTTGTTCAAGTGCAGTTTATGTTTACTGCAAATTCTAAGAAAGTGCAGCTCAGTTGAATGTAGTCCGAATATGTTAGCAAATCGGAGGGCTTTTTCGATACTATGTGGACACGTTTGACTCATGTTATTAATTGCATGCAAGAAATCATTTTCTTTGAACACCAGCAATCTCCCTGGTTCTCTAGTTGTTTGCATGTAAGGTAAATCAACTTGTATTTCGTTGAAGTCTTCACATATCTCCCTGTTCAGATCGACATGTATGTAGCAGTCTTGACGCGAAACAACTCTATCTATATCAGACACGGGGTGAGTGGATGCCTGAATAACCAAGCGACAAGCGTTCATCTTAGTTTTCTTTTTAGAATTATCATCGCCTTATGCTTTTTGACCTGATTTACTTAAACCCATTAAGCAAAATAGTAGTGAATATTTTGCAACATTTATTTACTTGGCGGAGTGTAAGATTAAATTTACAAATTTCCGGGTGTTCCTATCATACCGGATAGGATCAACCCTGTCAACGACCAGATCAAACTGTATATCACAGTTTAGTGAACGTGTTAGCCAATTCAGTCCATGACTTGCAATCGGCAGGGTGTCGCATGTCTCGTCCAATGAAATTAATTGTGAGTTGGTTAGCTGCGTTCTGGTCACACCACTTCCAGAATTGTACCGCCGCAGTGAGACATGCAGAGGATCCATGTTTGGCACAATACGACTCACCAAACTTCAGCCCACCATTGATGTAAATTACAAACACTTTGTTTGGGGAGGTTTGCTGCTTCGTCCAATGCTCTAGCGCTACGTACGAGTCAACAACTTTTGTCTCGACATGGTGCACTTGAGACAGCCTAAGCCACTCGTCCACCGAATGGGGCTCGATATGGCTATCCATGAAAATCGCTGTATTGATGTTATAACCGGTTTGAATGAGGGCTATTAACACATTCCACTCATGATATCCGCTGCCACACTCTGGAAATACAATGATTGATACCTTACTTGTGCATTTGTTTACATAATGGAGCACATTATTGATGATGTGGTTACTGTCATTGGGGGTACATGCACTATTTTGTAGAACAGGTAAAGGATGCTTTGCATCACCCATTCTATGTTTGCATTATTATGATGATGTTAAGATCCTTTCTTATTCTTTTGGTGATAAAATCATGCACCACATTTCCTTAAGCACACTTTAGCATGAAATACAAGGTGTCCCACTACTCCCTGCTCGCCCACGGTATACACGCAGTGCGGACGATTATGCATGTAATGGGCGTTCCTTCCTCCGGGCGGATTTTTTAAAATGTATACTCAGAATTTAGAGCCTCCAGAACGACTCATACAAATTCAAAAAGACAAAAGACAAAAGACAAAAGACAAAAGACCTGGAGTGTCACAGGGACAATGAGTGGGACAAGGAGAAGAGTGGGCGGATGCAACTGGTTACTATAGCTCTCAATCAATACATCTCCATCTCCATCTCCATCCCCCACCTCATCAACCTCCAGCCCCACCCGCCGCCATGCTAAGTGGGCATACACCACAGTTACAGGCTCCGAATGTAGTCGAGTGATCGACTGTCAAAACTGCATTTGCAGGGCAATCCCTGCAATTCACCAGCAAAGGGAGAGGCATACCAAACATCTCCATAATTAGGACACGAAAATCTGGAGATGACGAGTGCTTCAAATCTCGCAGTCGAACCCCTTCTCTGTCGACATCCTCGCCACCATCCTCGTCGATGATGCAAAAGTTGCCATGCTTTATGTACGGCAAACTTCCTACATACTCGAAATCCATACACATTGCAGTTCGGAGCCGAATCTTGATAGACCCTTTCTTCTTCATAGCCATCTTCAGTGCCTGCGAACATGGGTGGATGTTTGGTCAGCTCATGCTTTCGCAGCCAGCACAATCTTCGCAATCAATTACTGGATATTGCTTTCGCAGTGGAGCCATAGAGCTAGCAAGCCAGCGCAATCCAAACGCGAACTTCGCAAATACTAGCAGCAATGAAAGTAACCATGAATGGATAATGCTTTCGCAGGTGGAGCCATAGAGCTAGCAAGCCAGCGCAATCCAAACGCGAACTTCGCAAATACTAGCAGCAATGAAAGTAACCATGACTGGATAATGCTTTCGCAGGTGGAGCCATAGAGCTAGCAAGCCTCGCAAATACTAGCAGCAATGAAAGTAACCATGACTGGATAATGCTTTCGCAGGTGGAGCCATAGAGCTAGCAAGCCTCGCAAATACTAGCAGCAATGAAAGTAAACATGACCGGATAATACTTTCGCAGGTGGAGCCATAGAGCTAGCAAGCCTCGCAAATACTAGCAGCAATGAAAGTAACCATGACTAGATCTCGATGACTGCTACTATTGAACTCACCCTCGGAATTAGCTTTTGGAGTTCGCTGGATGCTCCCTAACACACTGAGTTCACCCTCGGAATTAGCTTTCGGATTTCGCTGGATACTCCCGAACACACTGAGTTCGTGAGCGAAGAATTGGAGTACTTCGGTACTTGGTTAAGATTGACATGGCTGGGTGTGGCTTGGCCTGGGTGCGTCAAGTAGGGTTCGTATTTTTTGAGGCGCATGGGGACATGTGTCGGAGATGACTTGCTTACACACGTGGGTCGATGCGCATGGGGACACGTGTCGTCTCAAGCAGACTTCTGCTTGACAACTATGTCGGGAGTATGAAATATGAATCGCGGGACCCACGGAGTGGGGCAGGGGAATTCACTTGCGGACTCGTGTGAAGCTTCGAGGCGCGCGAAAACACCTTGGATTACGCATTGAGGGATAGGGATGCTGATAGAGAGTTGGGACGCGCGTCATCATGCGGATTTAGTCGACGACAAGGGTTTCGTGTGCGCCTCAAAAAACGAGTGTAAGAAACGCAAAATCCGTACAGATTACAGCCGTACAATGGCTACACTCAATCCTTTTAAGGGGGCCTTGGCCACGCATAAGTACAGTCCACCGAAGCTCGAAGACAACTCTTGCAACCCCCCAAGTGCTTCTTCAGATCAGCAAAAGCAGGCTAGCGTGTCGGAATCAAGTCGGAATCAAGGCCGCATTATGATC
Source organism: Chlamydomonas sp. ICE-L (assembly GCA_013435795.1). NCBI lineage: Eukaryota > Viridiplantae > Chlorophyta > Chlorophyceae > Chlamydomonadales > Chlamydomonadaceae > Chlamydomonas > Chlamydomonas sp. ICE-L. Next base: position 25,668,282 of record JACBWV010000223.1, on the reverse strand, counting down.
GAATTCCGTGGTGAGCGCAAGCAAATGCCGCGTCTACGAGGTTGGTTGAGGCCGGGAGCCGATAGGCTTTGGTGCAACATCTATAGTATCGAGCCAAGACTTCGCTTCAAGTACGTGGACCATGTTACATTCGATGACGATATGTGGGAGTGCAACGCTGTATGGTTGCATTGCCTACATTTACCAAACGGATCAATTTATACAGCGTCGGTCTTTGAGATGCTGAAGGAGGCAGTCAACATTTTGTCACACACACCCGGTGCTGCAAGGTACACACTCCTCGACTCGCATGATGATGCGCACCGTTTGGGAGGAGCGCACCTAATTCTCACAAGGGGGTGGTCATTCGTTTTCTACGCCATGACCGGGAGCAGGTTAGGGGGCAAGGTCTTACTGGCCGTAGCAAGGCCAAAGTAAGTAGTCCTCGGTGCCCGCCCTCCCCCTTCAGAACTTCACTAGGATTGTCAAGCAGACGCCTGCTTGATACACGGCTTCTTTTGAGTACCGAACCACAGTGAATGAGGTTGCGTAAGACTCAATGCGGCTTTAATCGACGACAAGTGTTTCGTGTGCGCTTCTAAAAACGAGTGTAAACAACGCAAAATCCATACCATATCCATTGCGCGATTGCGCGAAGAAAAAGAGTATTCATCGACGCGATGCCGACCGATATATATATCCCGCCTTGTCAGCCCATTTCAAAACCAGTCCGCAAACTAGGAAAGGCGTTGTCGCTGGTCATGGACAGTCTCGGTACAACCAAGTTTCTTAATCGCCTCCACTGCCAGAATGTCAGCCGTCTCCATGCACTGCGGGCGTCATCGGCTGTTTCCGGTGATCCACGCATCTTGAAGTATAACGCATTGCTTCACCTTATTAAACAAAGACACCACACATCCCCACCGTCACGTTTGTTCCTCGTCGCGGTGGAGTACTTCTTCGATGACGGATGCTGCAAGATCGCCAACGGGGGCGCCCTTGTATTCTCATATGCTATCAACACCCTTTTCGTTGTGGAGGCGAAAATCCTCAAAGACCCCCCTGCCCAGTATGGACATGACAAGGTGTTGAAAGCCATACAGCAGGCCACTATGTGCGCGACTAGACTTTTGTCCTGGCTACCGCATCTCATAAACATGGACCTGAAAGACGGAACCTCACTTGGATATGTGACAATTTCTCGTATGATCGTGACTGCTGTGAATCGCGGTGGACGCGTCTTCTGTCAAGATATCCACAGCCAGGAAATTTACTATGAATTGGAGGAGGAAGACCCATTTAAGGTGGAACTTTGGCAAAATTGTGGAGTTGCCGAGAATCGAACCCGGGTCTGTTGGTATAGTGCACCATGAGATTGACGGGAAAGAAGAAAATTGCCCTTACCTTACGCTATACCATTGAGCTACAACCCCAGACGTAGATGCAAAGCTCCTTATATGTGTTCAATATATAATAATGCAATCAATGTAATGTAATGTTACGTAATTGGAAGTTGAAACGCTATCTTGCGCTTATTCTGGACAACAAGTGGAAAGCTATACTTTATAAACAATCAATCAATATGATTGACAAGTGTTTTTCTCTACTAATACCTATCTGCATCGCTACCTTTGCTTTTATTTACATAGCTCGACTGAAGATTGAGATTGAGACTGAGCGCGCTCGAAATAAGGCAGATGCTGCTAGACTGAAGATTGAGCTTGAGACTGAGCACTCTCTAAAGAAGGCAGATGCTTCTCGAGTGAATAGTCTGGAGATTGAGCTTGAGACTGAGCGCGCTCGAAATAAGGCATATGTTGCTAGAATGAAGATTGAGACTGAGCGCGCAGAAGCACTTGAGAAGCAACTGAGGTACGAACTGTCAAGCATGACTGCAGAGCAATGGAATTCCCTGAACGATCATGACAGGCGTCTCAATGAGGATCTTTGCAAACAATACGGAATCCCCTGCCCCAACATTCAGGAGTCATGCCTCGATTCCGCGATTCATCTTTCATGAGCACATGGGGGACACGTGTCGTCTCAAGCAGACGTCTGCTTAACAACTATTTCGGGATCATGAAAGAGGAATCGCGGGACCCACGGAGTGGGGCAGGGGAATTTAGCTGCGGACTCGCGGAAACACGTGTCATAGGATCTGACTGGTCCATCGGAGGAGGACACACGCAAACGGCGGAACACTGTCGAATGTATCGGAGGACACAAGATGCGGAACACTGTCAAATGTATAGGAGGACACACGCAAACGGCGGAACACATGTACAGTCGACGGAATACTAAAATGAAACCGCCTCGTGTACGGCACACCTTACGGTGTAACATAATGTGGTGTCGCTACGATTCTCGCAATGGTTCAATTTGGGCTGGCTGCTGCAGGAGTGCTTGCTCCGAATGCACATGACGTCTAATGAGATGAAAAGGTGTTGTTTCCCAGTAAGGGTGTTGTTGCTTATATCTAATTATTTCTGGGAGTTCTTCAATACGATCCAGGAAGTTGTACATGATTGCTTTATCCCACAGGGTCGGTGTTTTTATTTGTTGAAACAGCTGGAATACGTCTTCTGCATCTTGTAATGTAAAGTTGTTACGAACCTGTTGAACTCGTTTCTTGAAGGCTCTCTGATTCTGATCTTTGTGAAAAAAACACATTTTTTACAGGATATGCGTAATTGATATGGAACCCGAAAAACTTTATACACACGTGACGAATTGAACCCTCAGAATCGCCCTCTGGGAAGTGTACTGGTTGACATAAGTGAGGCGGCGCACATCCAGGCGAGCGCCGACAGCGGACCCCGGTCTGCAGCATTTGTATCTGTAGACAAACGACGTAGCATAGATAGATAGATAGATAGATATATATATAGGATAGATAGGATAGATAGGATAACACAATTTATCACGACACATGCCGTATCCTCACACACGCGTCGCGGCGGCTGCTGTCGAGATGATGCCCACCAAACACTCTCACTCATTCTCACGCAAACGGCGGAACACTGTCGAATGGCACACGCAGGACCCTCATTGACACACGCAAACGGCGGAACACATGTAGACGACTCATCTTCATCTTCATCGTACATCACTCAATCACTCACTCACTCACTCAGATTAAAGGGACCGGCGCTTTGCGTACACAGGCATGCCCAATCCTTGTGTATTGCTGGAGGTACGATAGCCGGGCATCATAAAAGGATCTCCTCGCCCAGAGCATGCATATTTTTCTTTTCTTCTCCTCATCATCCTCTTCCCTAGCGCGTCATTCGCACACCACCCTCTTCTTTCCTTTCTTCCATCTACAAATAAAGCAAAATACATACACACGCGAATATCTATCCCTCTCTCTCTCTCTCTCTTTCTCTCTCTCTCTCTTTCTCTCTCTCTCTCTCTTTCTCTCTCTCTATCTTTCTCTCTCCACACGCCACACAGACGGATATGTAAAGCCTTCTCTTCTTTTGAGATTGGAGTCATTGCCACATCCACGTATGCGCGAAGAAAAGAGTCTTCATCGACGCGATGCCGACACAACCTTGTCAGCCCATTTCAAACCCAGTCCGCCAACTAGGAAGGGCACTGGACATGGACAGTCTCGACACATCCAAGTTTCTTGATCGCCTCCACTGCCGGAATGTCAGCCGTCTCAATGCACTGCGGACGTCATCGGCTACTTCCGGCGATCCACGCGTCTTGGAGTATAACGCATTGCACCACCTAATTAAACAAAAACACCACACATCCCCATCGTCACGTTTGTTCCTCGTCGCTGTGGAGTACGTCTTCGATGACGGCTGCTTCAAGCGCGCCAACGGGGACGCCCTTGTATTCTCACATGCTATCAACACACTTTTCGTGGTGGAGACGAAAATCCTCAAAGCCCCTGCCAAAACTGGAAATGCCAAGGTGTTGAAAGCCATACATCAGGCCACTATGTGCGCGAGTAGACTTTCGTCCTGGCTACCGCATCTCATCAACATTGACATGAAAGACGGAACAACACTTGGATCTGTGACAATTCGTCGTATGATCGTGACAGCTGTGGATCGCGGTGGACGCGTCTTCAGTCAAGATATCCGCAGCCAGGAAATTGACTAACTTAGTTAAATTAATTAATTAACTCAGGTAACTTGATTAACTGAAGGTGGAACTTTGGCAAAACACTGGAGGTACCGAGATTCGAACCCATCAGTGGGCGACATGATCAAGGAATGAAGAAAATTGGCTTAACCTCACGCTGTACCGTTGACAGATTAGCAACTAAAATATTGTTTTAATAAAAACGAGTGTAAACAACTTTGATCCATACATGTCTCGGCATTGTTTTGCTGAGTATGTAATATTTCAAAACCCGGATTCGGCACGCCCCTAACAATGGGGGATGTCAAGCTGAGTTGAGACAACCAACGTCTGTGTCTTTTTGATCAGACTTCTAATGGCCTCAAATACCGGATTCGGTACGCCCCTACACGAAATCCTTAATATTACACCAAAAAAGGAAACTTTCTCTATTCAAGCCCCCTTATAGGACTTTCCATTATGGTGTAATTTTACTACTTTCGTGTAGGAAGAAAAAAATTGTATATATATATATAATGTACCTCGTAAGACCTAAAACAATGGGGATGTCAAGCTGAGTTGAGACAACCAACGTCTGTGTCTTTTTGATCGGACTTCTAATGGCCTCAAATACCGGATTCGGTACGCCCCTACACGAAATCCTTAATATTACACCAAAAAAGGAAACTTTCTCTATTCAAGCCCCCTTATAGGACTTTCCATTATGGTGTAATTTTACTACTTTCGTGTAGGAAGTAAAAAATTGTATATATATATAATGTACCTCGTAAGACCTAAAACAATGGGGATGTCAAGCTGAGTTGAGACAACCAACGTCTGTGTCTTTTTGATCAGACTTCTAATGGCCTCAAATACCGGATTCGGTACGCCCCTACACGAAATCCTTAATATTACACCAAAAAAGGAAACTTTCTCTATTCAAGCCCCCTTATAGGACTTTCCATTATGGTGTAATTTTACTACTTTCGTGTAGGAAGTAAAAAGTTGTATATATATAATGTACCTCGTAAGACCTAAAACAATGGGGATGTCAAGCTGAGTTGAGACAACCAACGTCTGTGTCTTTTTGATCAGACTTCTAATGGCCTCAAATACCGGATTCGGTACGCCCCTACACGAAATCCTTAATATTACACCAAAAAAGGAAACTTTCTCTATTCAAGCCCCCTTATAGGACTTTCCATTATGGTGTAATTTTACTACTTTCGTGTAGGAAGTAAAAAATTGTATATATATATAATGTACCTCGTAAGACCTAAAACAATGGGGATGTCAAGCTGAGTTGAGACAACCAACGTCTGTGTCTTTTTGATCGGACTTCTAATGGCCTCAAATACCGGATTCGGTACGCCCCTACACGAAATCCTTAATATTACACCAAAAAAGGAAACTTTCTCTATTCAAGCCCCCTTATAGGACTTTCCATTATGGTGTAATTTTACTACTTTCGTGTAGGAAGTAAAAAATTGTATATATATATAATGTACCTCGTAAGACCTAAAACAATGGGGATGTCAAGCTGAGTTGAGACAACCAACGTCTGTGTCTTTTTGATCAGACTTCTAATGGCCTCAAATACCGGATTCGGTACGCCCCTACACGAAATCCTTAATATTACACCAAAAAAGGAAACTTTCTCTATTCAAGCCCCCTTATAGGACTTTCCATTATGGTGTAATTTTACTACTTTCGTGTAGGAAGAAAAAAATTGTATATATATATAATGTACCTCGTAAGACCTAAAACAATGGGGATGTCAAGCTGAGTTGAGACAACCAACGTCTGTGTCTTTTTGATCGGACTTCTAATGGCCTCAAATACCGGATTCGGTACGCCCCTACACGAAATCCTTAATATTACACCAAAAAAGGAAACTTTCTCTATTCAAGCCCCCTTATAGGACTTTCCATTATGGTGTAATTTTACTACTTTCGTGTAGGAAGTAAAAAATTGTATATATATATAATGTACCTCGTAAGACCTAAAACAATGGGGATGTCAAGCTGAGTTGAGACAACCAACGTCTGTGTCTTTTTGATCAGACTTCTAATGGCCTCAAATACCGGATTCGGTACGCCCCTACACGAAATCCTTAATATTACACCAAAAAAGGAAACTTTCTCTATTCAAGCCCCCTTATAGGACTTTCCATTATGGTGTAATTTTACTACTTTCGTGTAGGAAGTAAAAAATTGTATATATATATAATGTACCTCGTAAGACCTAAAACAATGGGGATGTCAAGCTGAGTTGAGACAACCAACGTCTGTGTCTTTTTGATCGGACTTCTAATGGCCTCAAATACCGGATTCGGTACGCCCCTACACGAAATCCTTAATATTACACCAAAAAAGGAAACTTTCTCTATTCAAGCCCCCTTATAGGACTTTCCATTATGGTGTAATTTTACTACTTTCGTGTAGGAAGTAAAAAATTGTATATATATATATAATGTACCTCGTAAGACCTAAAACAATGGGGATGTCAAGCTGAGTTGAGACAACCAACGTCTGTGTCTTTTTGATCGGACTTCTAATGGCCTCAAATACCGGATTCGGTACGCCCCTACACGAAATCCTTAATATTACACCAAAAAAGGAAACTTTCTCTATTCAAGCCCCCTTATAGGACTTTCCATTATGGTGTAATTTTACTACTTTCGTGTAGGAAGTAAAAAATTGTATATATATATAATGTACCTCGTAAGACCTAAAACAATGGGGATGTCAAGCTGAGTTGAGACAACCAACGTCTGTGTCTTTTTGATCAGACTTCTAATGGCCTCAAATACCGGATTCGGTACGCCCCTACACGAAATCCTTAATATTACACCAAAAAAGGAAACTTTCTCTATTCAAGCCCCCTTATAGGACTTTCCATTATGGTGTAATTTTACTACTTTCGTGTAGGAAGAAAAAAATTGTATATATATATAATGTACCTCGTAAGACCTAAAACAATGGGGATGTCAAGCTGAGTTGAGACAACCAACGTCTGTGTCTTTTTGATCGGACTTCTAATGGCCTCAAATACCGGATTCGGTACGCCCCTACACGAAATCCTTAATATTACACCAAAAAAGGAAACTTTCTCTATTCAAGCCCCCTTATAGGACTTTCCATTATGGTGTAATTTTACTACTTTCGTGTAGGAAGAAAAAAATTGTATATATATATAATGTACCTCGTAAGACCTAAAACAATGGGGATGTCAAGCTGAGTTGAGACAACCAACGTCTGTGTCTTTTTGATCAGACTTCTAATGGCCTCAAATACCGGATTCGGTACGCCCCTACACGAAATCCTTAATATTACACCAAAAAAGGAAACTTTCTCTATTCAAGCCCCCTTATAGGACTTTCCATTATGGTGTAATTTTACTACTTTCGTGTAGGAAGTAAAAAATTGTATATATATATAATGTACCTCGTAAGACCTAAAACAATGGGGATGTCAAGCTGAGTTGAGACAACCAACGTCTGTGTCTTTTTGATCAGACTTCTAATGGCCTCAAATACCGGATTCGGTACGCCCCTACACGAAATCCTTAATATTACACCAAAAAAGGAAACTTTCTCTATTCAAGCCCCCTTATAGGACTTTCCATTATGGTGTAATTTTACTACTTTCGTGTAGGAAGTAAAAAATTGTATATATATATATAATGTACCTCGTAAGACCTAAAACAATGGGGATGTCAAGCTGAGTTGAGACAACCAACGTCTGTGTCTTTTTGATCAGACTTCTAATGGCCTCAAATACCGGATTCGGTACGCCCCTACACGAAATCCTTAATATTACACCAAAAAAGGAAACTTTCTCTATTCAAGCCCCCTTATAGGACTTTCCATTATGGTGTAATTTTACTACTTTCGTGTAGGAAGTAAAAAATTGTATATATATATATAATGTACCTCGTAAGACCTAAAACAATGGGGATGTCAAGCTGAGTTGAGACAACCAACGTCTGTGTCTTTTTTGATCAGACTTCTAATGGCCTCAAATACCGGATTCGGTACGCCCCTACACGAAGTCCTTAATGTTACACCAAAAAAGGAAACTTTCTCTATTCAAGCCCCCTTATAGGACTTTCCATTATGGTGTAATTTTACTACTTTCGTGTAGGAAGTAAAAAATTGTATATATATATAATGTACCTCGTAAGACCTAAAAACAATGGGGGATGTCAAGCTGAGTTGAGACAAACAATATGAGACAACGTCTGAAGAGGAGAATAAGTTAGTAAAAGAGTCTTCTGCGTTGTTTACAACACTTCATTTGAGGTACATTATATATGAATTGTGACGGGGGTCTGCGACAGCCGCCATGGTATGTGTGTGAGCGAATGAATTATGGACGGGGGGATGCAAAAGCCGTCGTGTGTCATGTAAGGATGCGGGGGGGGGGGGGGGCGGTCTATTTTGTGAGTGTGGACGATAAGTCATTCCGGGTGTTCCATCATCATGCACTTCAGTGTGTGTGCGAGTGAAGGGTCTGAGAAGCGATTGAGCGTGTGTATAAGGGAGAGGGGAAATCTATAATGGAGAAGAGATGGACAATTTATTGTAAAAGAAACGAATAATAATCGCACATTAATGATGTCATCGAGCAAGGAGACTAGGTTCTTCACGCCAAAAAACAAAAATGGAGACAAGGGGATATCAACGTTGTCAAAGAAACGATACTTCGAACTGGAAGAGAGAGTGAATAGCATACTGGGGGATAGATGCGAGGCAGAGGCGGGTATGGTCATGAAGGCGATGCGTGAGATCATGAAGTTTGACCCGAATGTCTCAAGGTACAGCGAGGAGGTCAGGGAGGCGCTTGGGGAGAGCTGCAGAAAGTGGAGGCAACGGAATAAAGAGGAGAAGAATGCGGCAAGACAACAGCTTTTAGTATGAAACGCAACACACATTCATGGATGCAGCCACGCACGCGAGAAAAAAAACAACCATCTTAGGGTGGCTTAAAGGAAATACTGTATGAATGCATAACATCAATTAAATGGCATGGCATCCTACGAAGAGTTGCAGAAGCTCAGCGCGTGGCTGAAGAGATCTGAGGTGAGTGTGGGAAGAACAGTATTGATGCCCATGACTGATTTGAAGGCGCCTAAACACAAGCATTTAGGAAAAGCGAAGTGGGGATGGGCCGAAGCGGACGCGTACGCGAACAACAACCCAACACACAAGGCATGGGGAATGTTGTTGGATGGATTGGTTGTGATCGACGCGGACGACGCAAAGACAGTGCAGTGGTTGGAGAGGATGGAAGATGAAGATGGTGAGGTGGGTGAGGCCATGCAGAGGTGTGCCATTCAAGAGACTAGGAAGGGACGCCACTACATGTTCTTGCGCCCGACATGGGCAGACGAGGAGGGGTACTATGACGGTGCACGACAAGTCGATGATGATGCAAGGAAGGTTGATATGAAGAGCCTGTGCCGGGCAGGGACCAGGGGTCTGCTGTCTGTTGCGCCCACTGAGGGGAAGGCATGGAAGGAGGGAAGGGCTCCGTGGGAGCTGGAGTCGATACCGTACATTCCAAAGGCGCTGATGGAGAGGGTGGCGGTGGCGAAGAAGAAGAATAAAAGGACGAGTAAGGGAGCGGTGGGATACTCAAAGGCAAAGGTGGAAAACACATCACCAACAACAACGGAGGTAGAGCAGGGGATAATGATGCCGACAAGCTTCATGGAGAGCACGCATGTAGAGAAGATTCTACTGCTCCTAGGAAAAAACAGGTGGGATTCCAGAGACACATGGCGAGGAGTGGCGACGGCATTGAAGAACGAGTACGGCGAGGCGTACAAGGCGCTAGGGAAAAACATGTCCAAGGTGTCGCCAAGATACGATGAGGACGCCGCAGAGAAGCTATGGGAGACGGTGGGAAGGCCCGACTATGACGGGCCGAAGATGACAATGAAGTCGGTGGTCAAGTGGGCCGGCGAGGACGACCCGCGCGGGTACGCTGTGTACCGAGCATCTTCGATTCCAAAAATAATACGGGACAGTTGGGACAAGGGAGACCGTGGATTGGGGGAGATCGTGCACTATCTTCTGAAAGGGACGTTGAAGAAGACGGGGAAGGGATGCAGCGACTACTACATATTCGATGAGGACACGTGCAGGTGGGTCAATGTGGAGGATGGGTGGGTGAAGACCGTGGCGAGCAAGTTCTTAGAAGGGATACTCAGGGACGTCGATTTATGGATATCGACACAGGCCGCACAGTTGTGCATCGGAGTGGTGGTGGGAAAAGAAGAAGAAGAAGACTCCAGGAGTAAAGCAGATCTGGATGCGAAGAAAAAAGAAGTTGCCAGGCTGATCCGGTACATACAGTCTTCCCGTGGAGTGAAGAACACGATGGACTTCGCAGGGCCACTTCTCATTGACGAGACGTTCGAGCAACGCCTGGACGGCAATAGGCACTTGATCGGGATCAAGGGGGGGAACGTGGTGGACCTCAGGACAGGTCAGAAGAGACAGAGGGTGGCAGAAGATATGGTGCACAACGAACTGGACGTGGAGTACGATAATAATGACAACGACAATGACAAAAAACATGAGAGGACCAATGCCGCACGCGCAGAGTGGATGCACAGGATCGTCGAGAAGATCATGGGCGGGGACGAGGACATGGCGCGGTTTCTTCAACGTCTTCTTGGGTACGCCACAACGGGAGAAGTAAGAGAGGAGGTTTTTCCTATATGGACAGGGACAGGGCGGAACGGAAAGGGGCTGTTGACGCAGGCAATGCAGCAGCTGCTAGGGGCATACTACAAGGAGATGAATTGTGCGATCATAAGCGAATCAAGGGCGTGCAGTAACTAACCTCGACGCAGAGCGTGCAAAGTTGATAGGAGCGAGAGTCGCGGTCTTCAACGAGCTCAAGTCTGGGGAGAAGCTGAAGACGAACGAGGTCCAACTGCTGACAGGAGGAGACGGTTTCCCGGCAAAGGCGCTTTACAAGGACCCGGTGACGGTGATGCCTCGACATCTCGCAATCTTAGTAACCAACTACATGCCAGAGATGTCCGATGTGATCGTTGCAATGGTCGAAAGAATTTAATCGTTCACTTTCCGGTGACTTTCAGGGATCTCATACCTGGGGAGAGCGAGACCGCGACGCTACGGCAGTGCGACAGAACCATGAAGGATAAACTGAAGTCTCCAGAGGGTCAGTCTTCTCTGTTTGCCTGGCTGGTCGAGGGCGCGGTGGCGTGGTACGGGGGGGCGGAGGGCCTGAAGGCCGTGGCGCCAAAGAAGGTCACAGAATTTACCAGAAAATACTTGGCGGAGCAGGACGGCGTGCAAGCGTTCCTCGCCGAGAACTGCGAGTTTGCGGAAGATTTCAGGGAGTCGAGCGTTGCCTTGTTCCACATGTATCTCGAGGAAAGCGGGGACAGTAACGATCGAGAAAAGTGGTTCCACAGGCAGATGAAGAACAAGGGGTTCGTAAAAAAAGTGCTTCAAATCAAAGGGAAGTCGACACGCGGGTATATGGGATTGCGGCTACGACATGATGATGGTGGTGCCCTCACGCATGCATGAATGAATGCATGAATGAATGAATGCAAGCAAACACACGTACGTACAAACACACGCAAAGGGATGAACACTGTCATCGTCCATCTGACTCCACATGCAAACGGCGGAAACATGTCCTCGTCTCCAAAAGACACCACGGATCCTCATTGTCTCGTCCATCTGTCTCCAGGCTCGATGATAATGATGCTTATGGATTATCTAGATTTGTTCAGAAAATAAGGATGGAAGCAAAGGAAAGGAAAGGAAGGACTAAGGCGGCTTCAAGGAACCCTCAAGGATCGTACAGAGTGCCCAGGAGACTTTCACAGCTTGGAAGGAGAGAGTCTGACGATTCCTCTTTTGACAGAGGAACTGCTCGTCTTCGCAAGCGGTGGCGGCTACCTTGACAGCACTCTCATCGATCCGAGAGGTTAGCCAACCTCGAGTGTGTTATCAGACATCGGGGGTTTGGCAATCCCCATCGATGCTGTCGGGCGTGAGCCACACACTTCACTCGAGGCTCGATGAATGATGCTGCTTATGGAAAGGAGGAAGATGGCGGTCGGTCGGTCGTGTTCGAAGGAAGAGAGAGGAGAACAAAACAAAAGGAAATTATGCAGTTTCGGGGATCGTCGGGTCTTTTATCATGTCCGGCGATCGATTGTACCGCCGCCAGCACTACACAGGATTTGGGTGAGGGGGCTTATGCCACTCACTACGTTTACACTCGTTTTTAGAGGAACGGCGACCACTCTCATCAAGGACGGCGGCATCTGTGTCGAGTCGAGTCGAGTCACATGGCGACATCTCGCATCACGGCGGCACGTGTGTCGAGTCGAGTCACATCACAGAGCGACCGACATCTCGCATCACGGCGGCACCTGTGTCGATTCACGTCACAGAGCGACTTTCGCATCACGGCGGAACCTGTGTCGAGTCACATCACAGAGCGACCGACATCTCGCATCACGGCGGCACCTATGTCGATTCACGTCACAGAGCGACCACTCTCATCAGGCGGAACTTGTGTCGAGTCACATCACAGAGCGACTTTCGCATCACGGCGGCACCTGTGTCGATTCACGTCACAGAGCGACTTTCGCATCAGGCAGAACTTGTGTCGAGTCACATCACAGAGTGACCACTCTCATCAGGCGGCACCTGTGTCGAGTCACATCACAGAGCGACCTCTCGCATCAGGCGGAACTTGTGTCGAGTCACATCACAGAGCGACCTCTCGCATCACGACGGCACCTGTGTCGAGTCACACGGCGACCACTATCATCAATGCGGAACGATGTCGACTTACGGGGGACGATCGCTCGCATCGCAAAGAAGTCGATACTCTCTAAGATATTATCACTCACAGATGACGGAAAACACGGTAAAGTAATCGCAACCTGTGATCACATGTAAAGCATGGGTCTGCTAGACAAGCGCTCTCGTATATCGAGAGGGGAATCGCGGCCCCCACGGAGTGGGGCAGGGGAATTCAGCTGCTGACTCGCTCCCACGCATTTTCAGAGGTGTTCATGTGAACACGTTTGTTTAAAATAGGGATTGATGTGAGCCTCCGTCATTCTTCAGTATTATTGATGTGAGCCTCCGGCATTCTTCAGTATTATTGATGTGAGCCTCCGGCATTCTTCAGTATTATTGATGTGAGCCTCCGGCATTCTTCAGTATTATTTTTTGTTGAAATAATTGTTGTTCCCGAGATGGAGACCGTCCGTCCGTCCATTCATGACACACGGTGGCGGATCATCGTCATCGCCACTCATCGCCTCGTGGAAGTGGTGTAAACAACGCAGAAGACCCTGTAACGAACCTTATTCTCCTCTTCACATCCAGCAAGACACATACATACATACATTTTATTATTGTTCGGTCATGTTCCTACACATTGAGGAGGAGGAGGACGTCCGCGCGTGCAACGGGAGCCATAACGAGATCGCACGCATCGCGAAACGAATACTTGGAAACCGCATCGCTGCCGCGAGTACGAACGGAAAGAAGCTATTATGGTACGTATTCGACGGGCGATGGGTGACGGTCGCCAAGTTCCAAGTCAAGCACGAGCTGTCCACCGTTGTTCGAGATCACTTCGTGACCGCTCTGCACAAGGAGAGAGCTTACGACATGCAGAGCAACGCGATCACAAAGAACGAGACCGCCGAACGGCTAGCGAACATCACAGAGCGCCTCCAGGACGCGACCTTCAAGAACAACGTCCTGCAAGAGATGCTCGAGTACTTTTACGACCCGGACTTCATGAAGAAACTCGACGCCGACCCAAACCTCTTAGGGTTCAACAACGGCGTGTGGGACCTCAAAAACGGCGTCTTCCGTCAAGGGCATCCGGAGGACATGGTCTCCATGTCCGTGGGATTCGATTACAATGTCGCAGTGTGCGCGGAATCAGCAGACCGCGTGCGGAAATACTGGGACACGATGCACCCCGACGACAACCACCTCATCCACACATTTGCTAGACAGCTGTACGGAGACAGCGTACAAGAGCTCTTTCACATACACGCCGGCGCCAACGTGTCCGCCTCTAACGGGAAGACCAACTTATTCGAAGTCATGGAGATCGCATTGGGCGACTACATCAGTCGGTTCGTGGACGCGGATGATGCGGACGCCGCCAAATTCCTCTTCCCACGAGACGCAGGGCTTGTAGAGTCATTCAAGGCAGACGGCGCGATGCGCATGGAGTTCCTACGCACCCTTCTACACGCGTTTGCATACGCATCTCATCAACATTGACATGAAAGACGGAACAACACTTGGATCTGTGGCAATTCGTCGAAGAGCACGTCGCGGCCAGCCCGGACAGCGCATTTCTGCTGAAGGAGGCCAAAGAACGCTTCAAGACATGCGAATATTTCAACGGGAAACTCAGCACGATCAAGACGGACCTGGAACATCACCTAAGCGTCAGGTGTCTAGAGCAAAGCCGCGCCAAAAGCCGCGAAAACAAAAATTTGCGAGGGGTTTTCAAAGGATACAGGCTGGTGTAAAGAATCGAATGTTATAAGGTAGGTCCACCAAGCAGGGGTGTAAACAATCATTCTTCAGTGTAAACAACCATCAGCACAGCACACTTCACAAACGAATGAGTTCCTTTGACGAAATCAATGAAGATGTATTGGAGATCATTCTATCCAATGCGATTTCGAACGAATCCCACCTCAAACAAGTGCCTCTCGTTTGCGAACAGTGGAGATGCGTCAGGAGGGGGGGATTCTAGTTCGTGTACTCAGGTGTATCGTCTTATCGCTACTTGGTGATGATATTGATGACATGGGAGTATGATTTTACATAGATGAAGATTGACAATTGTGACAGGTTATACAGTCAACGGAATACTAAAATGAAACCGCTTCGTGTACGGCACACCTTACGGTGTAACCTAATGGTGTAGCAACCCACGGGGCAGTGGAACACCAATACGATTTTAAATCAACAAATTGCAGGATGTTAACGAGAATATCGTGGTTCTTTTTTAGATCACGGCTCTCCATCCTGCAGACTCCGTATCGTTCTTTTGTCGGTACTTTTGAGAGTGTCCATTGAAGGACCAGCCGCACTTAAGCGATCGACTCTTCCCCGGTACCGTGGCCCAAAAGAACACGGGGTCTTTATTGATGTGCAATGCGTCATGAAAGGAGGTTTCTTTGCTGGACGGGCCATTTTGTAGGACCATCCACTCGTACACTATAACGTCTGTCGACGCCTTATACCGTTTATTGGGATGTTTCATTTTACTGTTCCGCCGACGGTAGACCTCCTTAACAAAATAGTATGCCATATGTCAATTTATAGTTTGGTAAAATAACTGTCGCATCTGTCACATCTGTCACATTTGTAGTTCAGATTTGTGAAGGAATCAGGTGGTTGTTGGTTGCCGTGTGGGAGCGACCGACCGCATCATCCATCATCATTGTACTCGTTCGTTAGTTTGTTGAGTGTCCATCATCAGGCTCTCTCACCGTGTCCATCATCAGGCGCCCCTGCACACACGCACGGCGGGGGATTCTGTCTTGTCGTTCCATGGCCACCCACCCCCCTCAACAGGACACGGGGGGATCCTCACACCCACCCCCCACACGCCATGGCGGGGGGTTTCGAAGGGCATTCACTTCCATCAACAAATCTGAATGAGAATAAAAGGACATGACGACTATCGATATCGATATCGTCACGCCGTTTGCGTGCATGGGCTCACACGTACGTGCGCCTCGGTACGTGGTAGGAGACGACGTTGCAGCAAAGATACTGCTCAAGGATTTGGAAGGGAAGCTTGTCAAGTCCAACGGGGTCGTCTTGGTAAAACATGGAGACGTTTGGACCAATGACAAGAATGCCGTCAAAGACATCATGTTCAGGGCGTGCGAAGAAGCAAACATACATATGATAAACGATTCGGGGAAATCAAGAAAGTACAGCAGCACGCGCGCAGGTGCACGAAATATTGTGAAGACAGCCAAACACTACATCACGGTCGACGACAACTTAAACTTGACACAGAAGATGATACATACATGATCGATCATGTCGGCAGTTGTGCCGATTGCGGGGATCACGGTGACATACTCACATACTCACATACTCACATACTCACATACTCATTCTCACACGGCGGCTTAAAGCAGACTCCTGCTCGATTGGTTTCTGAAGGGGGAGCGCAGGCGGTTTCATTTTAGTATTCTGTTGACTGATCGCAAGTCAGCAGCAGAATCCCTCTGCACCGCTCCGCGGTGCCCGCCCTCCCCCCTTCAGAACTTCACTAGGATTGTCAAGCAGACGCCTGCTTCATACAAGGCTTCTTTTGAGTACCGAACCACAGTGAATGCGGTTGCGTAAGACTCAATGCGGCTTTAATCGACGACAAGTGTTTCGTGTGCGCTTCTAAAAACGAGTGTAAACAACGCAAAATCCATACCATATACATGACCTTATAAAAACCATTGCGCGATTGCGAGAAGAAAAAGAGTATTCATCGACGCGATGCCGACCGATATATATATCCCGCCTTGTCAGCCCATTACAAAACCAGTCCGCAAACTAGGAAAGGCGTTGTCAATGGACATGGACAGTCTCAGCACAACCAAGTTTATTAATCGCCTCCACTGCCAGAATGTCAGCCGTCTCCATGCACTGCGGGCGTCATCGGATGTTTCCGGTGATCCACGCATCTTGAAGTATAACGCATTGCTTCACCTTATTAAACAAAGACACCACACATCCCCACCGTCACGTTTGTTCCTCGTCGCTGTGGAGTACTTCTTCGATGACGGCTGCTGCAAGATCGCCAATGGGGGCGCCCTTGTATTCTCATATGCTATCAACACCCTTTTCGTTGTGGAGACGAAAATCCTCAAAGACCCCCCTGCCCAGTATGGACATGCCAAGGTGTTGAAAGCCATACAGCAGGCCACTATGTGCGCGACTAGACTTTTGTCCTGGCTACCGCATCTCATAAACATGGACCTGAAAGACGGAACCTCACTTGGATCTGTGACAATTTCTCGTATGATCGTGACAGCTGTGAATCGCGGTGGACGCGTCTTCTGTCAAGATATCCACAGCCAGGAAATTTACTAAGAATTGGAGGAGCAAAATTGTGGAGTTGCCGAGAATCGAACCCGGGTCTGTTGGTATCGGGCACCATGAGATTGACGGGAAAGAAGAAAAACCTAACTCGCGTCTCAAGCCACCGCTTCCATTTTGCAGGGATGCGTGTTGTTGATGGGCTACAAAAAAACATGAAGGTGTTCCACTGCAATGTGGGTTGCTACACCATAAGGTTACACCATAAGGTGTAACGTACACTTCAGAATGCGGTTTCATTTTAGTATTCCGTCGAGTGTAATACCTATCTGCATCGCTACCTTCGCTTTTATTTACATAGCTCGACTGAAGATTGAGATTGAGACTGAGCGCGCTAGAAATAAGGCAGATGCTGCTCGACTGAAGATTGAGCTTGAGACTGAGCTTGAGACTGAGCACTCTCTTAAGAAGGCAGATGCTTCTCGAGTGAATAGTCTGGAGATTGAGCTTGAGACTGAGCGCGCTCGAAATAAGGCATATGTTGCTAGAATGAAGATTGAGACTGAGCGCGCAGAAGCACTTGAGAAGCAACTGAGGTACGAACTGTCAAGCATGACTGCAGAGCAATGGAATTCCCTGAACGATCATGACAGGCGTCTCAATGAGGATCTTTGCAAACAATACGGAATCCCCTGCCCCAACATTCAGGAGTCATGCCTCGATTCCGCGATTCATCTTTCATGAGCGCATGGGGACACGTGTCGTCTCAAGCAGACGTCTGCTTAACCAACTATTCCGGGATCATGAAAGAGGAATCGCGGGACCCACGGAGTGGGGCAGGGGAATCGCGGGACCCACGGAGTGGGGCAGGGGAATTCAGCTGCGGACTCGCGGAAACACGTGTCCTAGGATCTGACTTGTCCATCGGAGGAGGACACACGCAAACGGCGGAACACTGTCGAATGTATCGGAGGACACAAGATGCGGAACACTGTCGAATGTATCGGAGGACACAAGATGCGGAACACTGTCGAATGTATCGGACACCGAATGGCACACGAAGGACCCTCATTGACACACACAAGATGCGGAACACTGTCGAATGTATCGGAGGACACAAGATGCAGAACACTGTCGAATGTATCGGACACCGAATGGCACACGAAGGACCCTCATTGACACACACAAGATGCGGAACACTGTCGAATGTATCGGAGGACACACGCAAACGGCGGAACACTGTCGAATGTATAGGAGGACACATGCAAACGGCGGAACACATGTAGACGACTCATCTTCATCGTACATCACTCAATCACTCACTCACTCACTCAGATTAAAGGGACCGGCCGGCGCTTTGCGTACACAGGCATGCCCAATCCTTGTGTATTGCTGGAGGTACGATCGCCGGGCATCATAAAAGACCCTCCTCGCCCCGAGACTGGATATTTTTCTTTTCTTCTCCTCATCATCCTCTTCCCTAGCGCGTCATTCGCACACCACCCTCCTCTTTCCTTTCTTCCATCTACAAATAAAGCAAAATACATACACACGCGAATATCTATCCCTCTCTCTCTCTCTCTTTCTCTCTCTCTCTCTTTCTATCTCTCTCTCTCTCTCTCTTTCCACACGCCACACAGACGGATATGTAAAGCCTTCTTTTGAGATTGGAGTCATTGCCACATCCACGTATGCGCGAAGAAAAGAGTCTTCATCGACGCGATGCCGACACAACCTTGTCAGCCCATTTCAAAGCCAGTCCGCCAACTAGGAAGGGCGCTGGACATGGACATTCTCGACACATCCAAGTCTCTTGATCGCCTCCACTGCCGGAATGTCAGCCGTCTCAATGCACTGCGGACGTCATCGGCTACTTCCGGCGATCCACGCGTATTGGAGTATAACGCATTGCACCACCTAATTAAACAAAAACACCACACATCCCCATCGTCACGTTTGTTCCTCGTCGCTGTGGAGTACGTCTTCGATGACGGATGCTTCAAGCGTGCCAACGGAGACGCCCTTGTATTCTCACATGCTATCAACACACTTTTCGTGGTGGAGACGAAAATCCTCAAAGCCCCTGCCAAAACTGGAAATGCCAAGGTGTTGAAAGCCATACATCAGGCCACTATGTGCGCGAGTAGACTTTCGTCCTGGCTACCGCATCTCATCAACATTGACATGAAAGACGGAACAACACTTGGATCTGTGACAATTCGTCGTATGATCGTGACAGCTATGGATCGCGGTGGACGCGTCTTCAGTCAAGATATCCGCAGCCAGGAAATTGACTAACTTAGTTAAATCATATCCAAAGGCGCCATAGAGCTGATGCTTAGGTTGGTGGGCTTGGGTGCGCGTGGGTGTGCGCTGCTGACACACGTGCCGCGCGGGTCTGTTTTGCCCACCAGCGTTTGGGGGGGAGGACAGGGGTGTTCATCATCATGCACCTGAGTGTGGGCGGGTCCCGTCTGTCTGTCTGAGAGGAGAGAAAAAATACATTACATTGATTGTCGGAGCGGAGGAGGTACACTGTGTAGAGTTGACAGGTGATGGGTACTTGGAACCCTCCCTATATAATGTAATTATACCGATATATATCTACTTCATTTTACATACAATATATATATAACTATACATAACTTGTAATCTGATCACTACCTATATGGTTTACGGTAATATCAGCTGCTGAACCTTATAACAATTAAGGGGGGTCTCGTTACGAGTTGAGTGGCGACCAACGAACCCACAACGGACTTTCGTTGGCAGAAGGCGTAGGTAGGTCGTAGAAAACATTACATTACAATACATTGATTGCAGGAGCGGAGGAGGTACACTGTGTAGAGTTGACAGGTGATGGGTACTTGGAACCCTCCCTATATAATGTAATTATACCGATATATATATACTTCATTTTACATACAATATATATATAACTATACGTAACTTGTAATCTAATCACTACCTATATGGTTTACGGTAATATCAGCTGCTGAACCTTATAACAATTAAGGGGGCTCTCGTTACGAGTTGAGTGACGACCAACGAACCCACAACGGACTTTCGTTGGCAGAAGGCGTAGGTAGGTCGTAGAAAACATTATATTACATTACATTGATTGCCGGAGCGGAGGAGGTACACTGTGTAGAGTTGACAGGTGATGGGTACTTGGAACCCTCCCTATACAATGTAATTATACCGATATATATCTACTTCATTTTACATACAATATACATATAACTATACATAACTTGTAATCTAATCACTACCTATATGGTTTACGGTAATATCAGCTGCTGAACCTTATAACAATTAAGGGGGATCTCGTTACGAGTTGAGTGACGACCAACGAACCCACAACGGACTTTCGTTGGCAGAAGGCGTAGGTAGGTCGTAGAAAACATTACATTACATTACATTGATTGCAGGAGCGGAGGAGGTACACTGTGTAGAGTTGACAGGTGATGGGTACTTGGAACCCTCCCTATATAATGTAATTATACCGATATATATCTACTTCATTTTACATACAATATATATATAACTATACATAACTTGTAATCTAATCACTACCTATATGGTTTACGGTAATATCAGCTGCTGAACCTTATAACAATTAAGGGGGCTCTCGTTACGAGTTGAGTGACGACCAACGAAACCACAACGGACTTTCGTTGGCAGAAGGCGTAGGTAGGTCGTAGAAAACATTACATTACAATACATTGATTGCAGGAGCGGAGGAGGTACACTGTGTAGAGTTGACAGGTGATGGGTACTTGGAACCCTCCCTATATAATGTAATTATACCGATATGTATCTACTTCATTTTACATACAATATATATATAACTATACATAACTTGTAATCTAATCACTACCTATATGGTTTACGGTAATATCAGCTGCTGAACCTTATAACAATTAAGGGGGCTCTCGTTACGAGTTGAGTGACGACCAACGAACCCACAACGGACTTTCGTTGGCAGAAGGCGTAGGTAGGTCGTAGAAAACATTATATTACATTACATTGATTGCCGGAGCGGAGGAGGTACACTGTGTAGAGTTGACAGGTGATGGGTACTTGGAACCCTCCCTATACAATGTAATTATACCGATATATATCTACTTCATTTTACATACAATATATATATAACTATACATAACTTGTAATCTAATCACTACATATATGGTTTACGGTAATATCAGCTGCTGAACCTTATAACAATTAAGGGGGATCTCGTTACGAGTTGAGTGACGACCAACGAACCCACAACGGACTTTCGTTGGCAGAAGGCGTAGGTAGGTCGTAGAAAACATTACATTACATTACATTGATTGCAGGAGCGGAGGAGGTACACTGTGTAGAGTTGACAGGTGATGGGTACTTGGAACCCTCCCTATATAATGTAATTATACCGATATATATCTACTTCATTTTACATACAATATATATATAACTATACATAACTTGTAATCTAATCACTACCTATATGGTTTACGGTAATATCAGCTGCTGAACCTTATAACAATTAAGGGGGATCTCGTTACGAGTTGAGTGACGACCAACGAACCCACAACGGACTTTCGTTCGCAGAAGGCGTGTGCTTAAGGAGAGAGGCGTGTGCTTGACGAGAGGACTGGTGTATGAGGCACATGGCATTGCACAAGCAAGTCATCGAGGGCACCGACAAACAGAAGCATTCATCAATCAAACCACATCTTCTCACGCATGGCATCGAGGACATCCTTAATACAGAAATAGTAAACAGCCCCAGTGTTGGTGCGATTCTTGGAGATGCCCCTCAAGCCCAGGTTCTTTGTATCATCACGCACGAGCTTGGACACCTTGAGACCAAACTTGATCAAGTTGGTTTCATGCTTATCAGAAGCACGGATAGTGGATAGCCAGTCATTGAACTGGTCGAACAAGGTCTCCGCCTTAATGATCACAGATGGAGAATAATCGATGATACTGTCGACCACGTTGTTATGCTCGACGCTCAGACCCTGGATCATGTGCAAGATGAATTGGTGCTCGTACGGAAGATTCATGGAGACCATTTGCGACATGTAGGTGGTTGCAGGCCTAGACCGGATCCATTCGACGCCCTTGATGTCCCTTGCCATCAAGAACTTGTAAAACGCGACTCTGGACTCTGCATCGTCGATCAGCCCCGAAAGGTGGTTGAAGTACTTAGTGTTACCCTTCAGCACAGACGATGTCTCGATAATGACATACCTTCGGTTATCAGGATTCACTCGGAGGCAGTTGTCGTTGTTGGTGGTGAAGATGAAGCGAGAAAAACACTGCATGGTGTATGCATTGACTCCTTTGGACTCGCATTTAAACTGATCACATGTGATCATGTCCTTGATGACATCGTTGGCTGCAAAGTTATCATGTCCATTGGACTCATTGACGACGATGAGGAAACGCCCCTCACGTTGGCGATTGAAGCGACCATAGAGCGTGTTGGCCGGTGTTGCAGTTTGCAGGAACTTGTCGGCGCCCACCATCGCCCTCAAAAGGTCGGTGGCACGATTCTTGCCGACGCCCTCCTCGCCCTTGAGTAAGATTGCCACCCCGGTCTTCTGAGCAGGTTGTTGGAAGATTTGCGCGATCCAGTTCAGGATGTAATCCGTGCACTCCTGGTTATTGCCACACAACGTGTGAAGGAATTCGATGAAGACCTCGACCGAGGGATGGTCGGCCATGACTGAATCATCATGTGACGACATATCGCGTTCGACTTCGAAACCGTTCCAAATATTGTAGACATTGCCTCCAACCTCGATTGGGGGCGGCATAAGCTTCATGTCATCATACTTGCGGATAGATGTGTCTTTGATCCACCTCGGAATGAATGGTTGTGTCCGGCTTACCGAAACGCTCCCAGAGTCGCGCAACGTAATGTCGACATATCCCAAGTGACGAAACGCCTCTTGTTGAGTCTTCTCAGATGTGACATGGCGGATACCCTGACCATCGATGCGCACGTACACGACCTGGTTGATGATCTTGAACGCCGACTTTTCCAAATTGTGTTTGACTTCATCATAGCTGAGCAGCTCAGCTCCGTTCATCCAATCCTCATATTCTGCATTATTGGAGGTATCTTGAAGGGGAGGGGGGGTCGTCCAATGCGGAGAGGGTGACAAAGGCTTGACTGCGAGTTTGATGGTATAGCCGGTGCGTCGACTCACTCCAGTTTCCAAGAGAAGCAGCAAGTCATCATCAGGAATGGGCATGCAACCACACTTGTCCACCAAGATGCCGTCGTAGATGATGCCGCCAACACTGTAATGATGACCATGCACTTCGTGCACGAGTGCTTAAACACATTCGTGTTCGATGCTCTGCAAGAAAAGGGCGATAAAAGTGGCCAAAGGGTCGCCGGAATTTGAGAGCTCAGAACCAAACGAGACAGGAGTACACGCGGACCGGCTTTTAATCATCTGGCCGATCATCTCAACTTCTGAAATGGGCAAATCCATCAAATTGGTTGCCACCTCGCGGAGCTCTTTCTTGAGGGCGTGGATCCAGACGGGCACAAGATTGAGATCAACTTCTAGACCACAGTCAGTCGTCCAAGCATCCACGCTGCCCAAAAAAATGAGGCGGATGAAGAGATTCTTCGCGTCTTCGCGAGTGACACCGCATGCATCCATGACCTCGTTCAGAGCAGCTTCACGATCGGTGACATAGCGATCCAAGAGTGGTGATTTGATCTTGTATTGCTGGCACTTTTGTGACAAGAAACTCGGTTGGCAATTGACCATGTCCACATCCCAGTACAAATCGCCAGCGAGCACAGCACGGGCCTCCCGCCCCATCCTCACATACGGAACAGCGGACACACCGGTCGCATCAACACGACTTTTCATGCGACCATATCCATCCTGGGACTCGTGCATATAATAACGAACCGGAACGTAGCCTCCCAAGGAACGGGCGACCATGCACGTGCTCGCGATTTGTTTCCACTTATCACGGTCATTTATCTTAAGATCCACCATGCCATGGGAGTCCAAGAGGGTGTCCACTTTGGAGAGGTCAACCTTTTCGTGCAAGTAAAAGACCTCATGCTCGGAAGAAGATGGACGCTTGTTCACAGGAGGACTACGACTCAAACGGAGCCCAGAAGGAATACTACTGATAGTAGAAAGACTGGTGGTGGATCCTGACCCCATTTGTGATGGGTTTAGTGTTATCTTGTGACATGTTAGTGACATGTTGTTCTATACTACAGTCGAGGATTGGATTCATTTGATGACTCGCGTACACCATCACTGTAACACTTGGGTTTGCAACAACAAGCCCAAAATACAATAATCACCCACAATTTCCTTATAATGGGCGTTCCTGCCTCCCGGCCGATTTTGACTGGTTGCGAAACATGGTATGGAGCGGATTTGTGATTCCTTGGTGCTGATGTCTCAAGCTAGCGAGTCGTTCAGGAGGCTCTAAATCCTGATTAGAAATTTAAAAAAATCGGCCGGGAGGCAGGAACGCCCATTTTATATGAGACTTTGTCAAAAAAGGGAACTACCGGGTGAGGAAGATCCGGTAAAGTAATCGCAAACGGTGATCACATGTCAAGCAGAGGTCTGCTAGACAATAGATCTCGTATATCGATAGGGTAATCGCGGGCCCCACGGAGTGGGGTAGGGGAATTGAGCTGCAGAAACCTGTCAAGGCATCAATCATCACACGCAAAACGGTGGAAAACTGTCGCATCCACCGTCCGTCCGTCCATTCATGACACACGGTGGCGGATCATCGCCACTCATCGTCTCGTGGAAGTGGTGTAAACAACGCAGAAGACCCTGTAACGAACCTTATTCTCCTCTTCACAGCCAGCAAGATTAATTGGTGAATAGATACTTGTTCAAATGCAATTTATGTTTATTGCAAACATGAAGGAAGTGTATCTCATTTGGATGTAGTCTGAAGAAGTCAACAGATATGAGGGCTATTTCGATGTCACGTGGACATGTTTGACCCATGTTACAAATTGCATGCAAGAAACGACTTTCCTTCATTACCAACAATCTCCCTGGTTCTCCAGTTGTTCGCATGTGAGGCAGATCATATTCTATGTCGTTGAAGTCTTCACAGATCTCATTGCTCAGACTCACAGGTATATTACAGCAGGCTTCACGTGAAATAACTATATCCACATCAGCAACACGTTGAGTGGATGCTTGAATGACCATGAGACATTTGTCCATATTTGATTTTTCCTACAAAACGGTCTGACGTTATTCGAGCTATTATTGTAAATGGTTTGGCCTGATTTGTTTTTTTTCGCACGGTGTCTAGTTCGTCGTATGGATGGAGCTGTACAGTTTTACAGTTCTCAAATAAAGTGGGAACCCTTTATACAATTTGGCGAGACGTCAGATTCATCTGATCTGATTAAGATCACCCAGATGTCGTCTGAGTTTTTGGCACATTCATGCCAACTCAAGCCCTCCGGTGCTTTCCTTGTGCGTATTTACGTGCCTCTCAAAATGCACAAAACACATTAAATACGCCTCAAGCAGAAGTAGCCTAGTGATCGTAGGCGCGGAACAAGCGACGTACGAAGGGGAGCCCTAACGACTCACGCAAGTGAACAGGAATAAGATGCACACACCACGCAAACGGCGGCTTGCACATCCTCATTGTCGTCCATCTGACTCCAAAAGACACCACGGCGGCAAGCGCATCCTCATTGTATCGTCCATCTGTCTCCAAAAGACACCGCGGAGGCAAGCGCATCCTCATTGTCGTCCATCTGACTCCAAAAGACACCACGGCGGCAAGCGCATCCTCATTGTATCGTCCATCTGTCTCCAAAAGACACCGCGGAGGCAAGCGCATCCTCATTGTCGTCCATCTGACTCCAAAAGACACCTTTGTATCTGAGTTACATGTACAGCGGGGTACAGTCGCTGTCCTTGACAATATCCAGTTCCATCATTCAAAGGAGACGATTTCTATGTTCGATTCTGTAGGAATACGACCACTCTTTGTACCTCCTTACAGTCCAGAGTTTAACGCTATTGAGAATGTCTTTAGTTTGCTCAAGCGAAAATATCGCTGCATGTGCCCAATAATTCCAGATGTAGCAGATATATTTGATTACAGTAACGCTTTGAAAAGGATTATTGATGCGCACGATGTTATCCATCAGTTTGACTTTTCAGGGTACTTTGAACATGTAAATTCAGTGTCTTTAGATGCCTTGAATTTTTTGTGTCGATCACCTGAAGACAGTATCTGTATTGACAAGATCGGTTACAAATCTTGAATTGGTCAACTTTTCAGAATCCCCAAAATAGAAGGTGTCCGAATATCAAATGTCCCTAGCTGTATGCTGTGCAGAAATGACAGCCAAGGGGTGCTTCTCGTACAAGAATGCCACCGTCAACGGCTTCAACATCACCAATCAGCTCCAGGTCCGAGTGGAGGCGATCGACAACAACGTTGCGAAGATCTATACCACAGATGAGAACGGCAACCCGCTGCCGATGCCTGTCAACGTCTCATTGCGCACCGGAGAGGATGTGAACGTCCCAGTCTACAACAATGAGTTCCTCATCGTGTGGATTGAAAGCTACGTGCTGGCTGTCGGTGGCGTCGACATCCTGTGGCTCCACAACCAGAAGCAGCAGGCCTTCTCTGCTAGCAACGGCATCACGGCTTTCTCACTGTAAAGCGTGGTGTATCCAGTGCCATGCAGACGTAAAATAGCGTGGTGTATCCAGTGCCATGCAGCCGTAAAGCGTGGTGTCTGCCATGCAGCCGTAAAATAGCGTGGTGTATCCAGTGCCATGCAGCCGTAAAATAACCTCGCATCAGGCGGCACCTGTGTCGGCACATGTGCCGCTATGGCCCTCCCAATAAAAAAATAACGAAAGTAACAAAATTCAGGGAAACCTATCATTATACATCACGGTTGTTCTCATCCTCAAGCAACCAACCTCAAAACTGCTTGTCAATGGATGTGAACCACAGTACCACATTAAACAAGTGGCGGAGCCCCTTTCACCTATTCCCCACAGCTGAGCGACCGGGGGCGACCGGAGGGGAGCCCCCACAAAGGAGTCCGCGAGGAACCGAGCGGGTGGGCGACCGGAGGGGAGCCCACAGGTCACATCAACCAGCAGACACACTACTGAAATCACACACACACGCGACGCCGCGGATGATAGATGCAGGCAGGGAGGGAGCAAGTTGGTGGGGTGGTTGGTTGGTTGTCTGTGCAAGAGGGGAGGAGGGAGCAAGACGCCGACGACGTAGGTATAATTTGCAAGAGTTGTAATGTGAGATTATCGATCGAGACACATAAAACAATGTGGATTTTCTAGGAAGAAGGCGTTTCCCACAGTTCTCTACGGACATTCAAAAGAAAATGTAGAAATGTTCTGTGACAAGTACAGAGAAAGCTCTAACGTTGTTTGTATCGATGAAGCAGGATTTTACGCTGGCGAACACAGCAAATATGGATACAGCAAGATCGGTTCTAGATTAACTACGAAGACAATGAGTAACCTCCGTCGTGTGAAGTTCACTATATTACTCGCTATTTCATCTCAGGGATTAATAGATTATCAGTTAACATCAACCAGCAGACACACTACTGGGTGCACAAGCAAACACACGCACGTGAAGAAGAGTGATAGGCGAACGGAGGAAACATGTCGCATACTCGCACTTTATCACGACACATGCCGCATCCTCACACACGCGTCGCGGCGGATGCTGTCGAGATGATGCCCACCAACCACTCTCACTCATTCTCACGCACGCACTCTATCACGACACATCCTCCTCGGTGTCCATCCTGAGTAGAACGACTGATGTTCGTAAACACAGAAGTTTTTAACACACCCAAGTCAGCGACCATTATTAACGCCAATTTTCAAACGGCGATGTCGTACATTTATTTCCATCTGATATATGTTTCATTTTACTGTTCCGCCGAGGCACCGCGTGTCAGCTTCCATGTATTGTTTTTCTGATTACCGATTACAGATTCCTTCGTATTCGAGTAAAAAATATGTGCATTGAAAGTACAAACCCCTATATAAAATGATCCGATTGTCTGAAATCTATGCGAAATCACAGTCGACATCAAACATCTTATATAGCGATAATGCACCCATTAAAGGAGTGCGATCGCGACCAGGTGTTAAAGAAGCACCATCGATGTCATTTGAACAAGATACAGACACAGGATTGTTCAATGCATCAAGTAATGTCTTAGGATTTGCTGCAGGAGCATATACTACGCTCATTGCATCATCTTCCAATTTACAAGCCAATACGCAAATCACAACATCTTCAAATATCGTGCCTCTCAACGACAATGTCTCACAATTAGGAACAGTAACAAAGAAGTTCGCAAAACTGTATGCAACAGATATCTATGGAACATCTGCTACATTTAACACACTCGGAGGAACGGCCATCTCAAGTATCGTCACTTCCACAAGTAGCAATGTCGCAGCCAGTTCTGCAGCGGTCAAATCAGCATACGATAGTGCCGTATCAGCTTCCAATCAGACGTACGGCATCGGCGCGCTCGATAGTAATGGTGATATCCTTCTCAGGGGCAACTTGCGCATCTCCGAAACTGCCAATATATACAAAGGTACAGAGGTATTCAGTAGCGGGGGCGGTGGTGGCGTTGGTGGTATCATCACTTCCGACTCTAATATTGTCCCTAGTGTGAATGGGACACAGGATCTGGGTGCACCTGATAAACGATGGCGTAATCTTTATTTGTCTGGTAACCTCATTTCTTTCGGTAACGGAATGAACATCGACGGATACTCTTGGAATTATTTGGCCAATTACGTCGTTCCCTAGCGTGTCCTGGAAAATACTGTTTCCACTTATCTCTTCAGTGGTGCTGCACAAGATCATTCGGCATACGTGCGCAATGGCGAATTGTACATGTACGGTCGCAATGATTATGGACAATTGGGATTGGGACACACATCCAATATAGCCGTACCCACCAAAGTACCCGGTATCACTAATGCAGCATTGGTAGCGTGTGGTGAACGCTTCACTCTCTGTATTCGCACAGACGGTACCGCTATCTCTACCGGTCTGAACAACAATGGACAATTGGGTATAGGTTCGACTGTGACGACCTCAAACTTTAGTATTGTAGCAGGCGTTTCCAATGCTGTTGATGCAGGATACACGCATGCAATGTACATGACATCGAACGGTATCGTTGTGAGTGCAGGAAGCGATGCTAATGGACAACTTGGAAAAGGCGCATCCTCTGCCAATGTCGTGATCAATGCCAATATCGTTCCCATGCTCATGCCGGATGGAAGCAATGTGTATGCACGTGCCATTTCTGCTGGCGGGTACCATTCAGCTGTCCTCCTAAATAACGGTAGCGCTTGTCTTTGTGGTAAGAATGATCAGGGACAATGTGGTGCATCTCCTACCCTCGTTCCCCAAGCCAATTCATTGGGTATCATCTCCACACTTTCGAATGTGGTAGATGTTGCTTGTGGACACGAACATACGCTCTTCACGCGCTACGATGGGCAAGTGATGGGATTCGGACGTAATGATCGTGGTCAATTGGGAAAGGGAAATAAGACGTCACCTGTGACGTCTGTGGTGCAGGTACTTGCGGGTGGAGGCGCAGGCTCTAGCAACGGTTTGTCCGTCGAGATCGCGGCTGGTTTCAACCATTCGGCCTATATAAAAAATGACAATACCATCTTCGTATTCGGTGCCAATGATAAGGGTCAATTGGGATTGGGACAGACCACCACCGAATCGTTGACGCCGACACAACTTGTGGGATATGCGGGATACGATATCGCATGTGGCAGGAACCATACGGTGATCTCGACCACACCGGATCCTTTGACATTCAATTATACTGGAAACAATGCATTGATCGCGTTTGGTGATAATGCATACGGACAGGTTGGTGATAACAATCCAAATGTGACGACACGGTGGTTCCCGAACCGTATCCATGACGGAACGTTCAAGAAAACGTTGGGGGTGGGATGTGCTACATATTCATCCGCCTACGTTGATTCGGACGGAGTGTTGTTCATTACAGGTTATAATAGTAATGGTCAACTCGGGGATGAAACAACAATCAACAAAAGCACGTTCAGACCCGTTTCACGCCTGATGAAGGAAGGAAGACGGATCGTGACCATTGCGGGCGGCGGCAATCACACACTTGCCCTTGACTCTACGGGATGCGTGCACGCATGGGGATACAACGGTACTGGCCAGCTCGGAAATAATACTACAACAAATTCATCAGTCCCGATCGATGTCTCGAGTTTCGGATCTCTTGTCGGTAAAACGATCGTGGCTATTGCGGGCGGCAGCAATCACACGCTTGCCCTTGACTCGACGGGACGCGTGCACGCATGGGGATGGAACAGCAACGGTCAGCTCGGAAATAATACTACAACAAATTCATCAGTCCCGATCGATGTCTCGAGTTTCGGATCTCTTGTCGGTAAAACGATCGTGGCTATTGCGGGCGGCAGCAATCACACACTTGCCCTGGGTCAAAGAGACGTTGGTGGCCTGGGGTCCGGATCGTGCCATTATCCGCCCATCGACGGAGGACGGTCCTGGAGACACCAAGGGCATCGGAGACCTTGCCAATTTTACAGAAGCGTTGGTTGCCATACATAGCATTCTGATATTTAGTACATGCAAATTCCTTATACACTGTTAGGTTTACTTATTTTCGGAAAGCAAAAGAGTCAACTGTTGCAACCTTCCCACGCGACACCTGTAATTTCTTGCATCTTTTCGTATGCATCGGCTCCTTCGAAGATCTCCTTTTTGTACACGATTGCTGGAAACCTCGTGATCCTCAACAACTTCAGCAGGTCTCGGACCTCGAGATGTGGTAGGTCATTGACAACAACTCTCGCATCCTCGCATTCCAACCAAGAAATGTAATATGTTGCGAACAACCGACAGTGTTCGCAGTTGCTGCTCAACACCACAGTCCATCCGGTAGCTGGGACAGTTGTCGAAATCATAACCTCTTAATGTTGAACCAATGAATAATAATATAATTATACTACATTTTGATTACGATAAAGGTGGATCATGCGCAGTGCCTACTGGCAAACTGGTGTGGACGCAGCAGGAGGAGGATGGTTGCAACGGTTAACTTTTCAGATGCAACAATTGTAAAGACAAAACAGGAACCACCCCAATCTGCCCCATTGTCCATCATTCGCACATGCCACAGCGGCTGGCTACCGCATGCCCCATGACCTTTCAAACCTTACAAAATAAATTTTGTTACTTTTGTAATTTTGGATGGGGAGGACCACTACTTCACTGCTGCTGCACCCACATGCACTTCACTGCACACACCGCATCATCATCATCTGTTTTAACTGCCGCTGCACTTCGCCTCCCCCCTCTTAAAATGAAAATGGTCATGAGTCTGTGCTCTTCTCAATCCGTCTTGCGACACCCCATTCTTCTCCCACGCTTTCCGCCTGTTTGTCACAGTCCATACGTAGAGACCGGCTACATTTACTATGAATATATTTGCCTTCGTGTGGCATACTTGACATGCCATGGTCATGCGTGTGCGTGTGCATGCATGCATTGATGCATTCGGTAGATGTGCCAAAGAGTTTCCGTCATCCCAATGGGGCTCCTCTCAGTGCCTTGCACAACTGCTGCTTGTCCAGCCCCCCTGCGTACAATTAACACGAACAAAATTGTGATGATTAGTAAAAATGGATCCTGAGACGGTTGTTCTAGTTGGTGCTGGCACAGGTGACATGAAAATGCTGAATATCGGCTTGTGTATGCAGATGAGTGATTACAAGACCTGCATACAACAAGCACTAACTTTGTCATGCTCACTAAACAAACGAGAGAGTTTCCTCGCACTGATTTCTGCAGGATCGCATCCAACTAATTGCGATCTTTCTGCGGCTTCTCGAAACGGTCATTATGATTTAGTAAAAACATTACTTGCCCTCCCAGGTGCACAATTTGATACAAGTACTGCATGTTATGTCGCAAAATACAACGGGTATCATGATATATTGAACCTCTTATCATCCAACTTGCCTGCGGCCTGCCGCTTGCAGAGCGGCAAAGACGAGGGCATGCTCAGAGGAAGCAGCGCGTAATTCCCGAGCCAAAACCAATACCGGGTTCAGGGGATATCATTCAAAATTATTTGAGAACAACTGTATACTCCTGCCTGGGGAAAGTGTTACACTTCCTTACGTACCCCATTCGGTTATATAGCAGGTGGGACCCCGTCCCGTTGAGAGGCTTGCACCACACTCTCATCTTGCCCAGGAACTCCTTCACAATACACTCCAGAAAGCGGTCTCATTTTAGTATTCCGTTGACTGTAAATAAGATGCATACTTGTCCCATCCCGATGACAACCATGAACAAGATCAGCGTGACCACTATAACGTCTGTCGACGCCTTATACCGTTTATTGGGATGTTTCATTTTACTGTTCCGCCGACTGTAGCACACACAATAGCCAAAGGCTGCAATTTACACACAAAAGTATGCAAATCCCTGCATCCATGTGAAAGAGGGGCTGCATGCCATGCACCAGAGTGTGAGGATGGACGAGTAGGATGCGCAAGCCGCCGCGTTCCCTTGGCGGGGCGCGATATTAATGCGCCCGTCCTTGTAGTTATCATCGAACGCGCGTTCCTTCATGTATTTCTCCTCGGAGTGCTTGTGAAAAAAAATTGAAATGTTTCGCTCGATCTGTAAAGACACACACATATTATACTTCCACTTTGCCGCTATTTATCATTTCTCAACTCAATCAATCATGTCTTGTACTTTCGTTAACGTGTCAGAACAACCGTGCATCATCGACCTATCAAGGGACGATGAAGACATTGTTCGAAACTTCGTTACACAAATATTCAACCGCGTTCTGAACGCACATGAGCCGTGCATTGTATCCTTGGTATCGTCTGATGATGAGTCCGACAACGAGCCCGAGCCCATGTCAGAGTCTGACGACGAGCCCGAGCCCATGTCCATGTCTGACGACGAGCTCGAGCCCGAGCCTGAGCCCGAGACCGAGGCCCAGTCCGATCCCGAGGCCGATATATATCAGCCGGACCACACGTTTGAAGACGTATCCGGGCTACTGGTGAGGACCGGGATCTTAGAAACGTTCCTCGCAAGCGGGCCTACCCTGGCGACCATGTCCACCAGCTGGTGGAAGTACTGGTTGTCTAACGAAGCCATTGACACCTGGTTAAAAGGCGTTTGGACGAGGAATGAACAGAGGATGATGATCATGCGGCTGCATCCCGACAAGGCCAAGGCCTTGCGCGATGCGCGCATGACCGAGGCTGATCACAGGTGGATGGACAAACTGTCCCAGAATCTGAATGGTGCACTCGACGTGTCGAGTCCCGAGATTCCCGAGATTCCCCGTGAGATGTACGACATCATCTACTTGCTCAATAATGAGCTTCCCTAGGGGAATCGCCGACTTTGGCTTAAATTGCTGCGTATAATTATTTTTTTTCGAAATGCGGACTTCATGTGTGCGTTGTTCAGTATTTGTATGGGTAGGTTGTCGAGCAGGAGTCTGCTCTGCTTGAATTCACGTGTGAGAATGAGTATGCGCAAGTCACCGGCATTCGAAGTCTTCACACAGGCGGTCTCAGAAATGCATACCCGGGTTGTGCGGAAACCTAGCGAGCTGCGCTGCCAACTGGCTGACCCGGGCCTCCAGACAGTTGGTCTTGGCTGCATCCTGTACAGCTTGGGCTGACATTACATTGGAGTGAGATGCCAGATGGTCCATCCTGTACAGCTTGGGCTGCCATGATATTGGAGTAAGATGCCATGACATTGGAGTGAGATGCCAGATGATCCATCCTGGCTGCATCCTGTACAGCTTGGGCTGCCATGACATTGGAGTGAGATGCCAGATGGTCCATCCTGGCTGCATCCTGTACAGCTTGGGCTGCCATGACATTGGAGTAAGATGCCATGACATTGGAGTGAGATGCCAGATGGTCCATCCTGGCTGCATCCTGTACAGCTTGGGCTGCCATGACATTGGAGTAAGATGCCATGACATTGGAGTGAGATGCCAGATGGTCCATCCTGGCTGCATCCTGTACAGCTTGGGCTGCCATGACATTGGAGTGAGATGCCAGATGGTCCATCCTGGCTGCATCCTGTACAGCTTGGGCTGACATGACGTCGACCTGGGCCTCCAATTCTTTTTTCGCATTAACCATTATTTCCAAGTAAGCGATGCTGTCAACTGCACAGGTTGGAATTTGAGCAAGATGGCTGGGACATTTATTGGAATATGGTTGGCAAGGGATTCCGTATTTACGTCGAACGCAGGCCATGTAATTCGCTCACAATTTATGTACACTCAATGAATCACAATTTATGAGTTTTCAATTGAACTCACCCAACACTTGCATGAATACAGTCGCCCGCTCTTACAGTTGTTCTCAAATAAAGTGGGACACACCTTATAATCATCCAGACTGCAGATCGTTGCGTTTGGGCAACGTTGGGGGGGGGGCAGCAGGTTGAAGAATTTTACAGAAGCGTTGGTTGCCATACATGAAGAATCACTGTACACACCACCACCCAGTGACAACACCCCCTGCAAGTTCGATTATAAAGGGTGTCACACTTTATTTGAGAATGACTGTATAGAATGACAGATTACGCTTCGGACATCACTGTGTCGGGTACGTCCGACTTGATTTGCACCGGAGTCCAAGATGTTCATCTTGATACAATTGAAAAGCAAAAAACATTGGAATTGGCCCGACTCATGAGAGGCCTCATGCCTGAATGGGGTAGTGATTACATCGAACGATACATTCCTAACGAGCTCCAGTGCCAGTTGCACAACAAGAGAACATGGATGGATGAAGATGGATTCTGGTGGGGGTTTGACAAAGTCTGTGCTAGGAAGTATAAGCAGACTAACGTCATTATTCTTGCTACGAAGCATCACGGACTTGGGATATATGAACATGAAGTACTGGTCACTCTAAATAGTTCGGTACAAGTGGTGTGGGAAGACGATTTATCGTGATCAAGGCATGATTGCATGCACTTGCATGATTGCATGCATGCACCATCTAGGAATCATGTCTGAGAAACGTTTTTCTTGCTGTTTTTTCTGTTTCTTGATACCAGACTTGTGGTAAAAAGCTCCGCGTGTAAGCTTCCATGTCTTGCTTTTGTCGTCTGCCAGATACGTGACTATAGCGATGTGTTTTTCGAATGGGTTTTCTACAGGGGGGAGGGCGGGCACCGCAGAGCGGTGCAGTGGAATTCAGCTGCTGACTCACACGCACGCAAACGGAGGGGGGAATTCACACGGTACATTTTTTTGTAGTACATGCAAATTCCTTATACACTTCAAGCCATGCCAAATGTTACCAACTCCCATGTGACACCCGGAGCCAAGAAATCTGTGTGGACGATGCAGTTGCATGCCAGCATGGTGATGTAGTTCTCGTAGGTGTCCCAGCAGGTGTGCTTCTCCCTGTACCAGACGGCATAGTCGAGCACTGACCGCTGGTGCCGAGTACCAATCTCGTCTACGCATGCCATGACATCCTTGGCACCTTGGATCACAGCATCGACCTTCTGGGCAGTGGTCATATTGAAAGTAGGAACACCGTTGTCATCCATCGTGAGAGAACCGAAGTCAGCTTCTTCGCGGCACTTGTAAGCAAAGAAGAGAAGCAGAAAGGACGACAAACCCTTCCTGCTCCACCTCGTAACAGTGAATGTGTAAGCGGCACCGAAGAGGGTGAACTCCATGGTGGCCTCATGGGTATTCCTTATTGTCAAGCTGACGTTGACTGAAGTGCCCATGATGCGGCTTTTGAATGTCGTAGTACTAAGGCTTGCATCCATTTCTTCAACTGCATACATATTGAAGTTATCCAATCATTTAATGCAATTTAATTGATACAGTAGTTCTCAAATAAAGTGGGACACACCTTATAATCATCCAGACTGCAGATCGTTGCTTTTGGGCAACGGGGGGGACTGAGCGCGCTCGAAATAAGGCATAAATGAAGATTGAGACTGAGCGCTCAGAAGCACTTGAGAAGCAACTGAGGTACGAACTGTCAAGCATGACTGCCGAGCAATGGAATTCCCTGAACGATCATGACAAAGTAGTCCAGCCTCCTTCAGGTAATGCCGGCTACCAACTGTGGGTGGACAAGTACAAGCCAACAAACACTAGAGAGCTGGTGGGAAACAACACGCTGATTGCCACCCTCAGGATGTGGCTCGGCAACTGGGAGGGTGTAAATCTGC
Source organism: Chlamydomonas sp. ICE-L (assembly GCA_013435795.1). Classification (NCBI taxonomy): domain Eukaryota; kingdom Viridiplantae; phylum Chlorophyta; class Chlorophyceae; order Chlamydomonadales; family Chlamydomonadaceae; genus Chlamydomonas; species Chlamydomonas sp. ICE-L. Next base: position 25,631,774 of record JACBWV010000223.1, on the reverse strand, counting down.
GTGGCCAGCAACCACAAGCCCCTCCTGGCCGGAAGAATCCTAAGGACCTGTCCAAGAAGGCGGTGCTGCTCAGTGGTCCTCCGGGAATCGGCAAAACCTCTGCCGCCCATATCTTGGCCAAGGAGTGTAACTTTGAGATTGTGGAGATGAATGCCAGTGACACCCGTAATAAGTCGGATTCAAAGATCTCAGCTGGCATGGGAGGGAAGTCGGCCAACATGATCAAGGAGATGGCAACCAATCGATCTCTGTTGGTGGGAGCTGATGGGAAAATGAAGAAGCAGCTGCTGATCATGGATGAGGTTGATGGGATGTCTGGTGGTGATCGTGGTGGTGTGCAAGACCTGATCCAGACGATCAAGTCCTCAAAGGTGCCCATTATCTGCATCTGTAACGACAAGTGGAACCAGAAGTTGAAAAGCTTGCGGAACTACTGTGTGGAGCTTGACTTCAGGTCACCCACCCCACATCAAGTCAAGATAAGGATGATGGAGATCTGCCGCAAGGAGGGACTGACTGTCAATGATGCCACCATGGAGGACCTGGCCAAGGGAGCCAATTGCGACCTACGCTCTATCCTAGGACAGCTGCAAATGGTCCGTCTTAGTCGCACCACCCTGTCCTACGATGACGTTAAGGGCAGCCAGGCATGCGACAAGGACAGTGACCTGTCTCCTTTCGAGTGTGCAAGAAAGTTGCTAGAGCCTGCCAGCTCAAGCATGAGCATTCAAGATCGGCTGAACCTAGCTATGGTGGACGACATCGTCCCCCTGTTGATCCAGGAGAACTACCTTAACCACCGCCCAGTCATCGCAGGAACTGAGGAGCAGCGGATGAGGGCAGTGGCGAAGTCAGCTGAGGCCATATCTGCAGGAGATGTGATCAACACGTCTGTGCGGCGCTACATGAACTGGAGCCTTATGCCTGCCTTCAACACGCTTGCATGCCTTGTGCCGGGGGCGTACATGCGCGGCGGGAGGGACGCCTTCTGGCCAGGCGACAACTACTCTCGCTTCACCTCATGGCTGGGCAACTTCTCAACCTCAAACAAGCAAAAACGCTTGCTGGGAGAACTCACCACCACCATGTCTTCCAGCGGCCACATGGCTTCTAGCAGATCTCCCGTGCGGTTAGAGTACCTATCAGCCATGCGCACCCTACTGACGCGTCCACTAGTGACTGATGGAGAGAGTGGTGGCATCCAGCAGAGTGTTACCCTGATGCAGGACTACTGCGTCTCCCGGGAAATGTTTGACTACGTGATTGACGTGACCAAGTTCAAGACCAAGGCCGATTGGGGAGAGGACCCCATGAAGGATGTCCCTACAAAGAATAAGAGCGCCTTTACCAGGAGCTTCAACCGGCAAGGCCTGCAGGCGAAGTGTGGTGCAATGCTCTCCGCACCTCTGAAGGGCAAAAAGTATAAGAAGGGCGCTGCCGGAGCAGAAGACGGAGCGGATGACGATGAGGACGAGTCCGGGGTCGAGAAGCTTAGTGCAGGCGTTGCAGATGAAGACGAGGACGCAGATGATGGCGACGAGATGGTAGCGGCAGCCAAAGCCCAGCTTCTAAGTGCCAAGCTGATCAAGAGAGGCATGACGATGGACTTAAAGTCTGACAATGCTCCAGTCAAGGGGAAGGGCAGTGCGGGACGGGGCTCCGGGGGCAGAGCGCGAAAACACGTGCAGGTACCTACTGTCACGTGGGTTGCTACACCATTAGCTTACACCGTAAGGTGTGCCGTACACGAGGCGGTTTCATTTTAGTATTCCGTCGACTGTATCACTATACTATCGACTTAACCCCACTGTCTGGTCTCACGGCCCTACAGATCTTGAGCTTTAATAGTCCCTGCTTCCAGTAACATTTAAATAGGGTTTTCAGAGTTGTAATCCCAATGAAATCAGTAAGCGGCAACTACTTTCGAGTCGGAGCACTCCTTCGCGTTTGCCATGCTCATAATTTTTTAGGGTTTTATATTGTACATTTCAAAACACGATCTTCAGACATGGATTACTTACCTTACCAGAATCCCACGTACACTGTAGGGTCCATTGTAACAATAGACAACCCAACAACGCACAACGACTTGGATAAGACAACAAGTATCGTGGGGCTAGTATACGAGGCTTACATTCACAAGGGATTACCGATGTATGGTGTGCTGATGAGAAAGAACCATGCGTGCTATGACATGAAAAAATTCAAGCAATCAACCTCATGCTTGTCAAGTGATATATGTTGCCAACACTTGGATGAGAACCGTATCACAACACTTGATGTCAACAACAACAACACCAATATCCTTTGGGCCAGCTTAAATGCTGAAATACAGAGATGAAGGGCAAAATATATGTACTCGCCTTTAGCTGATCTACCCATTGGGTTCAAGGGTCACCGGTAGGGTGTCCCACAAATTGCGTCTCCGACTGTACTCCGGAAACTTGAAACCCACGCCATCTACAACCCACATTGCATATAAAAAAACAGGCATCTAACCTTCAATACGACTTGCCACCATGTTTACTGGTAACTGCTCCTCATGTCCTTGTTACAGTAACTGCCGGTGCACGTATGCTCCACCTTTCCAGGACGGGGATTCAGAGGTAGCACTCACCCTACCGGGCAAGGTCATGCATGTGCGAGCCCTGTGCAGTGGCTTAGCGTCCATTCGCCCGAGCCTACTCTATGTCAAGCATGCACTGGAAGATCATCATCATGACATGGATTGGACAATTTTTCAAGACACCGTAGCACGAGAGCTCACTATGGCATCCATGTTCCTGGGCGGCATTTAGGACGGCTGCGTGATCGCAGAGATGCAGCAATCCAGAGACAAAGGGGGGCCTGCAGCTCCCAAGAGATCTGTGTCCTTTCAGGGAACCATGTTCCAGGATGCAACGCTTCGCAACATACAGGAAGGGGTCAACGGATTGCGTTCGTTTTACTTAGAAGAGCAGAGTGTGCAGGCAAGCGTATGGACTGTCGTAAATTCTTGGAAACACTACTTTCCTTACCAACCGCTACCAACAGAGTTCTCGCGAGGCAGACTCGACTTCCAGCTTGTCCTCGACAGTAACCATGCAGCACTTGACACAGGTATACCTGAGTCCAAGGACAGCCTCAATAGCAAGCCACTCAGCGGTCCTGTGGTGCACGACCTCCTAATCCCTGCGTTCAATGCTGCGTGCGGCATTACTGCTCGCCTTGTGGAGATTTATGCAGTTTCTGGAAATCATACAATTGATCAAATAAAAAACATGCGATCACCGTTTTCGCCTACTTTACCGTGTGTTTCCGGGGTTTGAGTGATCGATCCCCCAAGAGTATCGACATCGTTCCACCGTTTGATATAAGTTAAGTGTAGTCTGCTTGCTACGGGGACGATGAGGGTCACTTCGCTTCACCGCCCAAGTGTTACAGTGAGAAGCCCAAGTGTTACAGTGATAATAATCCAATCCAATCCAATCCAATCCTCTGCCCCGCCCGCGGTGCCCGCGCTCCCCCTTCAGAAACCAATCGAGCAGGAGTCTGCTTGAAGCCTCCGTGTGAGAATGAGTATGCGCAAGTCATCGTGATCCCCGTAATCCGCACGACTGCCGACATGATCGATCATGTATGTATCATCTTCTGTGTCAATTTTAAGTTGTTGTTTGCATCGAGTTCTTCATGAACACAGATTTGATCATGTTGGAGGGAGTTGTCAATTGAGCATTGCCTACAGTCAACGGAATACTAAAATGAAACCGCTTCGTGTACGGCACACCTTACGGTGTAACCTAATGGTGTAGCAACCCACGGGGCAGTGGAACACCAATACGATTTTGAATCAACAAATTGCAGGATGTTAACGAGAATATCGTGGTTCTTTTTTAGATCACGGCTCTCCATCCTGCAGACTCCGTATCGTTCTTTTGTCGGTACTTTCGAGAGTGTCCATTGAAGGACCAGCCGCACTTAAGCGATCGCCTCTTCCCCGGTACCGTGGCCCAAAAGAACACGGGGTCTTTGTTGATGTGCGATGCGTCATGAAAGGAGGTTTCTTTGCTGGACGGGCCATTTTGTAGGACCATCCACTCATAAAATATATGATTGTCACCGCCTTATACCGTTTTTTGGATGTTTCATTTTACTGTTCCGCCGACTGTAGCACTCAATTGCTCCCAATCCCATGGTTTATCCGGGTTAGCTTGCGTAATGTCAAATATGATGTTGGGGTTTCTACTCAAGCCAAACCAATTCCATTGTTTATCGATGTTTGCTTGTACAATATCCCATGTGATGTTTTGGTTTTTACTGATCCAACACCAATTCCATGGTTTATCGATGTTTGCTTTCATAATATCAAATGTGATTTTGGGATTTGCACTCAATTGATCCCAATCCCATGGTTTATCTGGATTTGCTTGCATAATGTCAAATGTGATGTTGGGGTTTCTACTCAAGCCAAACCAATTCCATGGTTTATCGATGTTTGCTTGTACAATATCCCATGTGATGTTTTGGTTTTTACTGATCCAACACCAATTCCATGGTTTATCCAGGTTTGCTTGCACAATATCCCACGTTAGACTTTTGTTAGAACTCAATTGATCCCAATCCCATTTGTGTTGATTGGATTTGAGTCGGTCCATTATCAATCCATGTATTTCTTCTGTAGGAATGGACGAATTCATTATACGTTTTAATTTGGAAACAATATTATAAAATGTCCAATTCTTGCACAAGGGCACTTCGGTATGCGTGGGTATCTACAGTGGAAACAGGGACAGACTTGGTGTGGTAATATTACAAAAATACAAAGTGCATGGAAAACGTCGAATGTAAAGAGAATAAAGTAAATTTGAATAATAATAATAATTTATGTCTGAGCACGTCATTCCACCACCATCCACAGATCTTGCCATTCTAGACCACCCTCATGTGATGTATATTGTTGGGCGTAGGCAGACTGGAAAGAGCTTCATGATCACAAACGAAATAGGGGATGGTGAATCCACTTTGGTGGTTTGTGAGACAGACCATGACGTAACTCATCATAAACTGCATTCCCCAATTGCAATTATGAGCATGCGAGACACCCTGGATAGCCTAATCGGGTTTAATATTATAGTTTTGGACAACGTCATTTTCAATTCGACAGACAGGCTACTACAAGATGCTATATCACTGCATGTCAAAACTGGAACACGGTTAATTGTAGCAGTTTCACATCCATTCAGTATCCCAGCTGATGGCGATGGGATAATTATACAACTGAGTGAATACAAAGACTCATGTGGCGTGCAATGCCTAAACAAATTAAAAGCCAAGTATGAATTCCAGCTGGCCGCAAATGTGCTGAATAGGAATAAGATGCACACACCACCACGCAAGCGGCGGAGCCCCTTTCACCTCTTCCCCCCAGCGGAGCGACCGGGGGCGACCGAAGGGGAGCCCTCACAAAGGAGTCCGCGAGGAACCGAGCGGGTGGGCGACCGGATGGGAGCCCACACTTCACATCAACCAGTAGACACACTACACTTACACCAGTAGTCTACTGAAATCACACACACACACACGCGACACCGCCTCCATCTCGGACATGGACAGCATCAGCAAACTTGGTTCATTGTGACACCTCTTCCCCCCCCCAAAGATTTTCATATCTATCTACACGTTCGCTCATTCAACTCCCAATTCTTTTGCATACAGTATAGAATGACAGATTACGCTTCTCTCATCACTGCGTTAGGTACGTCCAACTTGATTTGCACAGGGGTCAAAGATGTCCATTTTGGAGATCTTCAGGCTGAGGCGAGTTCAGATCACCTGATGGTAAAGATGCCAAATGACCCGATTTGTAACGAGGGAATCTACTACAATCGGCGGAACAGTAAAATGAATATGGATATCACACATATCGGTTACGTCAAGCGAGGGTGCACACCAAGTATTGCAGAAGTTGTGAAAATGGGAGGTGAATCAGTGGATAACATAACAATCGAGGTCCAGAGTGGAGGTTGTTTACTGTTGAAATCAAATCCAACAGTAATTAGCAATGCAGTTTGTGTCGAGCTTGTCCGCGAAGATATTTTTCCACAAGCAAGATATTGGGATGGCGACATCAATATGAAGTCCAAACTACAAGGTGATGTCCAAGCATTGATTGATACATTCCCAAACATGAAATTTCTGGACTTGCGTTTTTTCCTATACGATGTCGATTGGTGTTCGCTTCAAAACTGTAAAATGCTTCGAGGATTTTCGATAAACCATTATGAAGACATGTCCCACTCAATGCAGTTCCCCAAACACAGCATCACCAATTTCCATGGGTTTGCATCACAATTTGCACAATTTCCAAATACATGCGATGAGGTAGTCAATTACATGAAGCATGCCACACAAAACAGTTCAGATTGGTCTTGGTCTATCGGATTTTATGATACTACAGTCAACGGAACAGTAAAATGAAACATCCCAATAAACGGTATAAGGCGTCGACAGACGTTATAGTGTACGAGTGGATGGTCCTAAAAAATGGCCCGTCCAGCAAAGAAACCTCCTTTCATGACGCATTGCACATCAACAAAGACCCCGTGTTCTTTTGGGCCACGGTACCGGGGAAGAGGCGATCGCTTAAGTGCGGCTGGTCCTTCAATGGACACTCTCGAAAGTACCGACAAAAGAACGATACGGAGTCTGCAGGATGGAGAGCCGTGATCTAAAAAAGAACCACGATATTCTCGTTAACATCCTGCAATTTGTTGATTCAAAATCGTATTGGTGTTCCACTGCCCCGTGGCTTGCTACACCATTAGGTTACACCGTAAGGTGTGCCGTACACGAAGCGGTTTCATTTTAGTATTCCGTTGACTGTATGATTGGGAGTAAGATCTGTAAACCTGTCACACAACACAAACACACCATGTTTTAGACTAAGGGCATTCAATAACACAACATCTGGCTCAATGCGCACCTCCTCAATGTCATCAAATGCATATGCTAAATGCCCATTCTGCACACAAAGTATGACAAATGGAATGTGTTTGTGAGGGACAACCTTAAATGCGTCTTGGACAGTATTGAACCCTGTAAGCACACACACTGTCGGCTGCGACAATACGGATGCCTCATTTACAGAAGCGTTGGTTGCCATACATGGCATTCTGATATCTAGTACATGCAAATTCCTTGTACACTGTTAGGTTTACTTGTTTTCGGAAAGCAAACGAGTCAATTGTTGCAACCATTTGACACCATGGACCTACATCGCGCATGGAATTGAATTAGTCATGTGTGTGGTGGGTCAGCACAGAGAGATGTTATTGTATTGCATGCATTGGGGGGCACAACGCGCACCGCGTCTATTCATGAGTGCACGAGCAAGCAGCACTTGAGGTTCTCGATCTCTTCGTCCTGCTTGGAAACCAATCTCAGCGCCTGGTTCAGTAGACGATGTTGCTCATGCGCAGACTCCTCCGTCTGAGCCAGTAGCGTTTTGTACGCTCGCTGAACAGCGTCAGCACGCACGCGCTCTGCAGCCACGGCATCAGCCACGGCATCAGCCACGGCAACAGCCACGGCAACAGCCACGGCATCATCGAGTTGGGCTTTCGTGTACATTTCGGCCATGCTCAGTCACTGCACATGCATTGCCTTGTCTGGGGCTGGGTCCCTATACTCAAATTCTTCGCTCACGAAGAACTCAGTGTGTTAGGGAGCATCCAGCGAACTCCGAAAGTAGCTTTGCATTTCAGTGAGTGAATTTGGCGATTATGTTACGTGTGTTGTTGTTGTGCTGGCTCTGTTGAGAAAATCGTTTCGTTTTTTTTCGAAACGTAGTCTATTTGGCGCGCGGGGTCCGCGTTGCCTCATCCGCGTTTCCGATTCGGTCCGTTCCCCCCCCTATTTGTTGTTTTTATCTGAGCATCCGTTGCTGTAAAAAATCTGAGCATCCGTTGCGTAAAAAAAAATTGACGCCTTTTTCCTTCCTTTGAAACAACAACAACAACAACAACAACAACAACTGATAAACCAACTCAACTGGTATCATGTCTACCAACAACATGTCTACAAACAACATGTCTGCTAACAACATGTCTACCGAGTTCACATCATTCGTGAATGATTCCGGTATATTGACAGTTGTCCAAGCGAGGGACCGAACGAAGCTATCCGACAAACCCACCGTCCCTAAATTGAAGGAAATGTGCAACAAGATAATTTTATTTCCCCGCGTTCCTGCGTGCCTCGCAGACCCTGTCTGCGCAATGAAAATTGCGCACGCTAAGTTTCTCAAAGATTCCCCCAGCGCGGAGAAAAAGCCTTTACAGCTAATGCTTCTCCCTGTTGCCGTCGCTGCTGCGAATGCCGTCGCTTCTTCTTCTGCTGCTGCTCCTGCTCCTTCCTCCTTGCTTGCCCTCGCCAGTGCCCTTGCCCTCCCAGAGGACGACGGCCCCACCGAGGACGTTTGCATGTCGGAGGAGAGTTCCGGTGGTACCAAGCGCCCCCGCACCACGGTGTCACTCTCTGTGGCTCCTGCTGCTCCGGCTGCTTCTACTGCTGCTTCTGCTTCTACTGCTGCTCCTGCTGCTGTTCCTGCTGCTGCTCCTGCTGCTGCTCCTGCTCCTGCTGTTCCTGCTGCTTCTCCTGCTGGCTCGTTCTCAACGTGCTCCCTGTCCTCCTCCTTGGCCTCCGGTCGTGTTGGTCGCGGGTCCGTTCTAAAGAACGAGCTTCCTGTTGGCTCCAAACACGGTGAGTTGACCATCGTGGGGTATTCCCCCACCCTGGGCTGCACTGCTGTCACCACTCACGGCAACCCATGTAGTCGTAACCAGGTGCTCTTAAGCAACCCCAATGGTGGGACCTTCACCACTGGCAAGTGCGCGCACCTAGCGTGCATGAACCAGACTCCCGCAAAGCGTGAGGCGTACCTCGCCAAGAAGGTCGCTGCTATCGAGCTCTCAATTGAGCTTCGCTCCCTGTCCCTCAGCCAGCAGCTTTAGTTAGATAGATACTCAGTTATTTAGATACTCTTTTTTTTGCTACATTTCTTAGAGACGATAAAAATTCCGTTTGCGTGCGTGTGTGTTCCATGCGTGCGTGCGTGTCTCTTGTTCTCCTGACGTCGTCGGCGTCTTGCTCCCTCCTACCCTCTTGCAAAGACAACCAACCAACTTGCTCCCTCCCTGCCCGCATCTATCATCCGCGGCGTCGCGTGTGTGGGTGTGTGTAAATCAGTAGTGTGTCTGCTGGTTGATGTGACCTGTGGGCTCCCCTCCGGTCGGCCACCCGCTCGGTTCCTCGCGGACTCCTTTGTGGGGGCTCCCCTCCGGTCGCCCCCGGTGGGGGAAGAGGTGAAAGGGGCTCCGCCACTTGTTTAATGTGGTACGTTGGCGACATATATCACTTGACAAGCAGTTTTGAGGTTGGTTGCTTGAGGATGAGAACAAAGTAAGGCAAATCAAACTGCAACATAAACAAAAGATGATGCATTAGCTCACGCAAATCAAACTGGTGGTTTATTTATTTATTTTTTGTATTCTCTGCACGATTCTCCTGAGCACCAGCACAGCCGAACTCCTCAGAATGGCTAAACCGAGTCTGTACTCGGTGTTGGAGACGCAATCTACACTCGACGGAATACTAAAATGAAACCGCTTTCTGGAGTGTACGGTACACCTTATGGTGTAACCTTATGGTGTAGCAACCCACGGGGCAGTGGAACACCATCATGTTTTTTTGTAGCCCATCAACAACACGCATCCCTGCAAAATGGAAGCGGTCTCCCTTGACCCAACAGTTCCATGCAGTGCAGCCTTGCGATTGTGAGAGCAGAGGAGCGGTCCCGGTCCGAGTAAGTGCTGGTTTCTGGAGAGAATCGCAGTCCTCGTACCTCAGGGTACCGCTTGATCGAGTTGTTGTCGACAAGAGAGGGGGCTAAGCCACCCCTCCTGTGTTTTTCTTGGATTTGTTTACGTGTGCAGTACACCCTCACCGCCAACTGGTCGCGATAAGAGACCTTTGGAGTCTCCTTCAATGGGGTGTGACCCAACAACTCGTAACCTAGACGAATCTGACCTTCCGTGGTTATTTGGACACTTGGAATCTTGTAAACACATTCCTTCTTGGCACCGGTTTCCCAAGACATGAGAGTCGTCTTGAACTCATCTGTCACATGAACCTCCTCTTTGAAGAGGCGCTTGCAGGAAGCGAACATAGATCCCGTAGGCACAGCTACCTCTCCTGGTCCGGTAGCCTTCAGCTTCGTGATTGCAGAACCATATGCTACGCGAACCCTCAGGTCAGGATGATCCAACTCCATGTTGCGCTTGATCCCTGCCCAAAATGAGTCCATAGCCTTGCGCTTGCCAATGTACCTCTGAAAGCTCTGGCCCAGAGTATCCTTTCGAACATTGGAGGTCGATACCGCAAGGAGGCACCTGTAATAAAAGTTCCGATCCAGGTGTGGCAACTGCTTGACGTCAAAGTCTCCATCATCGAGGCATCTTGTGATATGAAAGTTTGCGAATAAGTATGCCTCTGCAACTGCGTGGTTGATTAAGAGTACCATGCTTTGTATCCTTGAGGAGATCTGATGCCTCGATACATCCATGCACAGAGAATTAAGCGTCTTCTTGACGACGCTGATGTTAATATCGTCATCTCCTTTGTCTTGCACTACCCCCATCAAGAGGGGGTGAGTATTCCAACGTTGGGTCACCAAAGCCAATATAAAACATCATCGGAATAAAAGGGTGAGTGTCATTACAGAAGATATCAAGGCTGCTATAAAACAACTGATTGACTCCAATCCCTTCTTGACAATGTCTCAGCTTGCAGAGGGTGTGACTTCTCTGTCCTCTGACAGTATCTGTATTGACAAGATCGGTTACAAATCTTGAATTGGTCAACTTTTCAGAATCAATGGGCGTTCCTGCCTCCCGGCCGATTTTGACTGGTTGCTAAACATGGTATGGAGCGGAATTGTGATTCCTTGGTGCTTATGTCTCAAGCTAGCGAGTCGTTCAAGAGGCTCTAAATCCTGATTAGAAATTTAAAAAAATCGGCCGGGAGGCAGGAACGCCCATTAATCCCCAAAATAGAAGGTGTCCCAATATCAAATGTCCCTAGCTGTATGCTGACCTCAATCAGATGCATATCGATAACTTGTTCAAGGTGTGCGACAATCTTTACCTATCAGGCCAAGAAGCAGCTCTCAACCACCAACTTTGTAAAACGTTGCAATTCAAGCTTGTTGTGAACTGCACAAACCACACACCGTACATAAAACCAAGGAACCCCAACACAACATACATTAAGGTTGCTGTTGAAGACAACTGCAGGCAAAAGGAGGTCACGAAACTCACATCCCATCTACCATATATTGTTGAGGTGATGCATGGAGTGTTCAGTCAAAACAATGTCGTGCTTGTGCATTGTCGGTTGGGAAGACAACGGTCTGCAACAGTTGTTGCTGCTTATCTGATGTGGGAAAGATGCATAACGATGACAGATGCGATCAAGCACATTCAAAGGTTGAACCCCGCCGCATTCCAACCAGAAGCCAACTTTCAACGGTCCCTTGAAATGTTTGAAGTTCACCTGAGGGGCACGGTCATCCATGGCGGTGCATCCTTGTCCCATCACGATGACAACCATGAACAAGATCAGCGTGAACCTGTCGGAGGATAAGTCGGCATGTATCGACCGCCTCATGCGTGCGATGGCTTGTGGTTTCAATTTCAACAGCGGTGCATTCACAGCGGTGCTGCATTTGATTGCTTCCGCAGCGATGGGACGTGTTGTCCATGAGTCAGACATCATCGAGCGTACGCGGGCTGTCAATATAGCCCGCCAGACGTTGCATGGGGGTATAAAAAGTATCCATTCATGTTATTTATTGCAGGTCATGGATGGCGACGCTGAACTAGATGCTTTGCTTGCACAACACCCGGCTGCAAGAGCGGCATATGAGCGTCGCATCGAGAGGCTAAGGTTTGTACATGCTTGCCTGATGATAGCCGAACGATATGTGTTACGCCACACTACTTGCCGTAGAACATGCTAGCAACTGTGAAGATGAATGGACGAATAGGGGATTTTGCTGGGTACCGTCGGAACAAGGTATACAATGATACGTCAAGATGGCAGCACATACAGTACACTAAATCTAAAAAAACTCTAGGTGTTTCACTGCCGAAATGAAAACATTAGCCCCCCGTTTTATTTTGGCAGTAGCACAGATGGTGTAAAAACGTTCCCCACACAATCTCCACCTCAGACTCAGAACTCCATCTCAGACTCAGACTCAGAACCCGCATCATCATTAGTGATGCAACAAGAACCCACCGGGAGAGCGGGCGTCCCGAACACACCCCGGAAAGCGTGCGTCATCCGTACTTGCGCCCCACTACAATACTTGTCCAATGCCGTCTCGAACCCATCGTACGTCACCAGCACCTCCTGATCAAACATGCGCCCCAGTGCGGCACCGAACTTGCTGCCCCGGCTGTTACCAGTGGTCTTGCCAAACTGCTGCGTGGCTGCCACTGTCATGCCGTAGTAGGTGCTTGGCGCGCCTGCCCCCCCTTGCATCTGAGCACCTTGCAGCCTTACTGCGTCCCTGGTACCTTGCCCATCCTGTAACATAGACTCCCCTTCGGCATCGCACATGTTCAGCAACCTCACAAATGTGCCTTTGAACTTCGCCGCCACGCACTCAATTGCCTCACCTGTGACCAGCTGCTTGAATGAACACACGAGACTACCGTGCTGTGGCGACCCCTGACACATGCCATGGCCGCAGAACAACAACACAGCCACCTCTGTTTCGTGGTACAACAACCACTTCAGGTGGTCCAATACAGCGCTGGACAACACCTCGCCCTCCAGTGTTTCAAAACTGAAACCCGGCCCTAACTGGCGGCGTAGCACTGCTGCGTCGCGCGCAAAACCCTCAGTGCTATATAAAATTTATCATGGCCAAAGTAGTACCATTCCCTATTAATCCAATTATCATGTACAACTCCATGACGCAATGGATCAACCCCATGCATGCCTTCCAATCCCTCCCTGCACCAGAGCGGCATGGCCACTTGGTTGAAGGACTTGCAGGGCAGTCTGAAGCACCGATTTCTCCGTTGAGTTGATGACCCACCTGTGTGCAATCACAATCACAAGCGTCGTGTGTTATACTAATGATGTTGTCTAGGTTGTTCAAATGGCTATAGAGACAACAAAGCAAATCATACCGGTTGTTGTTTCGCAGCAGGGCTACGGCAGCTTCAACAGCCGCATGCGCCACCCGCACTGCCTCATCAGCTCGCTCAGCAGTTTGGACAAGTGCAGCCAATGCAGCATTCTTGTGTGGCCCTCCGTCAGCGATGATGATGCCTAGCTGAGCTGGTGATGTATTAGTGAAGTCCATGCTTATTATCTGTGTGCATTAACAAATGAAAGCAGTTCTGACAAACAAGATACTGTTCCGCCGACTGTAGGCTTTAAGTAATACCGCGTGTGGCCGTACACAGAGACGTTTCATTTATATGTTCCGTTGACTTACTTAAACTCTGACAATACAGGTCGTGTGCTTTGTGTGTCATCTGTCAAGATGTCTACAACGCTACACACGCAGACTTGGCTACACCTGGCAGACACCTGTCTGATGAGAATGATACCATGTTTATTTTTCACAAGTATAAAAAATCAAGACTATGTCTAGTATATTGCTTTTGCGCACCCTATCTGTGTAAAACAGAAACAATGGATAACTTCAAGAAGTTGGAGACAAGCATGTATGCGTGTTTCACAGTTTCAGGCAGTACGTGGAATGACAGGAGCAACAAGTTTATTTTACATGGAATGGTGGTATTCGATAATGAGGATGACGCCAAGAAATGTTTAGAAATACTCGACCTGTACAAAGAGACATTCTACTTCAGGCGTACATCGAACGTGATGAATAAGACTATGTTCACGTTTGACGGCAAGACAATCCACCTATTATCTGGTGCCACAATTGAGTACGACCAGAATGCTGCTCGATTGAAGAAGATTGTAGAGATAGAAAAGACGTACACTGCAAACACGTGGGAATACATGGACGATTACGTAAGGCTATTCGGGTATCGTCCGCTCAGGAAAAGGGCATTCTGGAGCTGCTTGCTGTTATGTTTTTCGTGCAGTTGTATATTCTGTATCGATCCATGCTATAACGAAGATAAATATCCTCGAACGTAGGTGAGCTCATGCACCCCCCAACGTTTTTCCCCAAAGCAACGATCTGCAACAACTAGGGTTGTCAAGCAGAAGCCTGCTTGATACACACGGCTTTCGTTGAGTAAATGCGGTTGCGTAAGACCCTGCCTCAACAATCACCGACACATCCATTTCGGGGAATATCGCATCGCTTCGATATTGCGTCCCATGCTTTGGTCGCCTTGCCATATTTCACGCCTTCATTCGAGCAATGGACGGCACCGCATCGCGCGGTGATTGCGTGTTTATCGAACGAGCTCATGGCGGTTTTGGAATTATTGGTCATCCTCGCCATGCGTTCATAACTAGTATGACATTTGCTCTCGATACAAGATTTGAGGGGATTATAAGTTTTCTCAACGACTTCACCTGCAGCCGATAGTTTATCGTTGCATTTTGTTACTTTTCTGCACTTCGATGCTTTCATGCGGAGCGCGCCTGCCCACTCTATCCATTCATCAAGCGTCCGTTCTTTTTTGTCAGAGGCCTCATGCTTCATAAACGCGACGAACTCTTTGGACGTGTACGAGTCGTCCTTCTTTCCGCGTGGACGGGGACCTGTGTAGCACACGACATCAGATCGACTCTTCGTTTCTTTTTTCGCTTGAGGTAGTTTTGGCATTCAATGAATGAATGAAAGTGTATATATTTTAAATAAAAAAACAAAATTATCTAAGACTTGTTTGTAGCGGTGTAACCCGTTTTACCCATCCCCCCCTTCAGAATTCCCATAGTGTTGTCAAGCATCTCCCTTATTATTATTCCCTTTTGTTGTTAAGATGGGTCTTTTTGAATTTGTATACGGAACAGCCAAGCCGCAGCTGGGTTGTTGCTTGCTTTATGGTGCCACATGGGATCAGTCAGTGAGTCAGCAGCTCAATTCCACTGCCCCGCTCCGCGGGACCCGCGATCCCCCCTTCAGAATTCCCATAGTGTTGTCAAGCAGAAGCCTGCTTGAGACCATACGGTTTCTTTGGAGGACCGGACCATAGTGAATGAGGTTGCGAAAGACGCGACACAATGCGGCACAAATGCAAAATTTCGCCCGGGGCCTAATGCTAATGCCCCACAATGCCCCACGAGGTCGGCGGCCTAATGTCACACATTAACGACGGACTGAACAAGAGGAAGACGAATTAGAAGATCTTCGGTATGCAAGTTGGGGTAAAAAACACAATCACAGGACTACAGTCGGCGGAACAGTAAAATGAAACATCCCAATAAACGGTATAAGGCGTCGACAGACGTTATAGTGTACGAGTGGATGGTCCTACAAAATGGCCTGTCCAGCAAAGAAACCTCCTTTCATGACGCATTGCACATCAACAAAGACCCCGTGTTCTTTTGGGCCACGGTACCGGGGAAGAGGCGATCGCTTAAGTGCGGCTGGTCCTTCAATGGACACTCTCGAAAGTACCGACAAAAGAACGATACGGAGTCTGCAGGATGGAGAGCCGTGATCTAAAAAAGAACCACGATATTCTCGTTAACATCCTGCAATTTGTTGATTCAAAATCGTATTGGTGTTCCACTGCCCCGTGGGTTGCTACACCATTAGGTTACACCGTAAGGTGTGCCGTACACGAAGCGGTTTCATTTTAGTATTCCGTTGACTGTATAAATGAACAAAACAGAGTAAAAACATTGTCTAAAAAAAGATATCCGACACGTGTGTTCCTCGCGCCATCGAAATACGAGTGTACTCTCTTCTTCAAACACCAGTTTCAAGTTTACAAAGTTAGATTCTCAACATTATTATCTCACATAATTTCAGACAAACATGGCAGCTCGGGAAGATCCCCTTGCCGACATCCTCACATCGGCAATCGCCCACATCAAGCGAATGCTTCCAGATTGGTCACCACCAGACCTCGGGCACCCATATGCTACCCTGACGCCGTACAAGAGCGGCTATGCTATGCTCGGCAAGCTTAAGCCTGGCGCCCAGATCATGGTCAAAGACGCATCCGGTTACAGGCACCATGGCATCTTTGTCGGGCAGCAAGTTGTGGTACCAGGGGATATCGAAGTCCCGACAGTCGTTGATGTGTGGGGAATTTCGAAGGAGCAGGCCAACGTCTCCTTGCGATCCTACGAAGACTTCGTTACCAACGGCTCTATCTTTGCGGAGGCTTTGTACCCCGAAGGGGCTGCTCCGGATCAGACCCTCTCGGCAAGCCTTGCCCTCGCTCTGGTCAAAGATGCTGAGCAAACCCCATTTGTCTACAACGCCGCATTCAACAACTGCGAGCACTTTGCAACGATGTGTCGCTGCCTCAGGTGTGCATGGAATTTATACGATGCAAGGGCATGCCATCTCATCATTGCCGCACAGTTTGCTGAACTGAATACATTCCCTGCATCACATCTGCCTCCCCGCGGTTTTGTAGGTATCTGAATGTTTTCCTGCTTGAGACCACGTGGTCTTCAGGACCCCTTTAATCTGAGTGAGTGAGTCAGCAGCTCAATTCCACTGCCCGCGATTTCCCTTTCATAAATCCAACAGAGTTGTCAACCAGAAGTCTGCTTGAGAACACAGGGCCTTCAGGAATCCGTTGAATATGTTGGCGGCACCCCACGTATTCACTGTGCGAGTCAGCAACTGAATCCCTCTGCACCGCTACACGGTGCCCGCGACCCTCCCTTCAGAAATTCACTAGGGTTGTCAAGCAGAAGCCTGCTTGCCAAGCAGTGATACACACAGCTGATCAGTGATACACACGGCTTTCTTTTGCTTGCCAATCAGTGCACTTCTGCTTGCCAATCAGTGCTCTTCTGCTTGCCAATCAGTGATACACACGGCTTTCTTTTGAGTACCGGAACCACAGTGAATGCGGTTGCGTAAGACTCAATGCGGCTTTAATCGACGACAAGTGTTTCGTGTGCGCTTCGAAAAACGAGTGTAAACCACGCAAAATCCATACAGATTACAGCCATACAAACTCGAATCTCTCTCTGTCGAACTGCGACTCATTCAATGCGCGCTAACAAACCAGAATTCGCCCCCGTACAGACAGTTTTAGGATAGATCCGAATTATATTTGTGTTAGATGTACATCGGATTTGTGTTAGATACGCGTCGGTATCACACCGTGCGCGACACCCGATGCGGTGAGATGACATTTTAGAAATTCAGGCCAAAAATGGGCAGCGCTTTAACGACAGGCATGTGTCCATTGCGATGAACAGGGCAGGCAAATTGTATGAGCGGATGGGGCGCAACGAAGTGGCCAGGGCACAACGGATGATGCAGGCTCTGAGTGTCTTTGCCCTGCATGAACTACACATTATGGATGCTCAATCTCTGTCTAATGTGTTGGTTGCCCTGGGCAAGGTAGGAGGTCCAGTTAACCCTGCTCTAGTAGCTACCTGGTTGCGTGTGGCTAAGCCGAAGCTGCCTGACTTCAATTCCCAGAACCTGTCCAACAGTCTATGGGCAGCAGCAAAGCTGGGTATTGAGGATAAAGCTTTCACTGCTACCTGGTTGCGTGTGGCTAAGCCAAAGCTGCCTGACTTCAATGCCCAGAACCTGTCCAACAGTCTGTTGGCAGCAGCAAAGCTGGGTATTAAGGATAAAGCTTTCACTGATACCTGGTTGCGTGTGGCTAAGCCGAAGCTGCCTGACTTCAATGCCCAGGGGCTGTCCAACAGTCTGTGGGCAGCAGCAGAGCTTGGTATTGAGGATAAAGCCTTCACTGCTACCTGGTTGCGTGTGGCTAAGCCGAAGCTGCCTGATTTCAATGTCCAGAACCTGTTCAACAGTCTGTGGGCAGCAGCCAACCTCGGTATTAAGGATGATGACTTTGCTGCTACCTGGTTGTGTGTGGCTAAGCTGAAGCTACCTGGATTTGACGTTCAAGCCCTGTCCAACAATCTGTCATCAGCAGCCGACCGGGGTACTGATGCACCAACAGTCCAGGTTGTAGGGGATGCCTCTGACAAGGCCCTGGCAGCCTACACCCCTAATGGTGAGCTGAGACAAGCCATCAACCAGCCTTTTAACAAGGAGGAGCTGAAGGCTGTGCAGGCAGACAAGTGGCCTAGTACTGCAAGGGAGCTGGCTGTTGTGAAGCTGGCACTACAGGTCATGGAGGAGCAACGTCCGGGGTACTTGGCAGGGAAGACGATCCAGTATGGGACAGATTGTGAAGTAGCTGTGATGATGATGCACATGATTGAATTCCCTGATGCCCCTACGGACTCCCCATTTGCCCATGACTTGACCAGTTCAAGCAAGAAGTATGATCATGATCTGGCTACGGCCATGGGCATAAAAGGAGGAGAAAGCTCCGTCCCTTTAGTGAAGTACATTAGATTGCTCTGCAAAGAGTTGGGGGTAGAGCTAAGTGTAGTATGGAGGCGTAGGAATCATCCTGAGCAGCAGGTGGCCGATCACCTGTCCAAGGTCGAAGATCAGGAGGATTGGTCACTACATCAAGGAGTGTTCCTGAAGATGCTAGAGCACCCCTGTCTGCAAGGCAGGAGGCCAACGCTGGATGTGTTTGCTTCAGGGGCCAACACCAAGGTGCAGGGTGCCTACTATTCCAAGTATCTGGGAGTAGGCTGCCTAGGGGTGGATGCTTTCAAACACCCATGGGTGAGGGATGGAACACCTAGAGAGGAGCAGTTGGCCTACATCCATGGTCCCTTCCACCTTCTGCCTCAGATCTTGCAGAGAGTGAGCGAGGAGCAGGCGGATTGCATTGTAATTACTCCAGGGTGGAATGGACCATGGGCATCCTTGCTATCAGGGTTACCTGTCCAGGCCACAATGGAGTTGCCATGGAAAGCTGACCTCCTGGTGGCTGGGGCTTTGGTCCCAGCCAGGGATAGGGGGGGCTGGAGCAAGCGCCCCAAGGACCCCCTAAAGGCCAGCTTCATCCTATGGGGCAACAAGCAAGATGCCCAGGACTAGGGGATAGGGAGGCTTCCCTGTGTGTGGACACATCAGGACAGTCGGGATGGGAGGAGGTGAATGTTTGAGTGATGTAGCGTTTGGGCAGTTTATAGAGGATGAGACATGTTCATTGTAGCCATTGTTTCATTTTTGGCTGCGTGTAGCAGCTTCCATTCAGCTCCATTTACCAGTGAATTCATCAAGCCCAAAGCTTGCAGCTGCATTGGAATGTCTGTCATGTCAGCTTTGAGTTTGATTACATAGCTTGGCCCATGCAATCTTTCGACCAGATTTGAATTGAATCGCATTTGAACTTTAGCTACGTTACATAGCTTCGGCCAGCAATTTAGGGATTGTGGTGAATGTTCGTTTTGTCAAGGTTTGCCGACCCTAAGTGTGCCTACTATTTTGTAGGAGTGGTAACGCCATTCGAATTGAATCCTATGTGCCGCTGGTTTGTGTTGGGAGACCCACCTCCTGGGATGAAATATCTTTTTTAAAAAGGCTTGCAGTCGCTGCCGAGAGTACAGGTTTTCAAACTCACCAGGAGTTTGTTGGTAACTGACGTTGATACAGATATATATCAAAGGCGAGCCAGCTAGCGAGCGACCCAGCCAACTCAGATTCGACCCGAAATCGGTTTGGCATACGTTCGTTTGCCAAGTAATTTGCCAATTAACGCTGCACGTACGGCATACAAAAATACGAAATCCTCGTACTTTACTAAGTTCCTGTCATATTATTCTGATAACTCAATGGGACCAGGAGTAAGCAAAAATAGTTGGGTATCCTGGCGGGTACCCTGGAGGTCGGCACAAGGGGTGGTGTAATGTTCGTCAAGCAGCAGTGGCAGCCTCCTTGGTGAAAGATGCACAAGCAGTTGCTTCCTTATCCGAACAATTTAATATTGGGGGTCAAGAATTAATATAGCATGGCATGGCATTGTTATTCAACTTGGTGGCCTGTAAGGCTAATGAACTTAAGAGCTCGCTGACTCCCCGAAGTCCCATGGTGGCAGGTGCAGCAACTCCCGAGGCTACATTGCTACTGGGCAACCTGCAGGAACTAGTGCGAAACAGCAGACTTCCTTGTCAAGCACCATGCACTAATGCAATGAGCTGCGAGAGGCACGGAGATGCGAATTTTTCCAAGGGAAAATCATAGACATGCTCCGGGTCCCTAGATCGAGTCCACAGGACAGGAGGGAAATGGCAAGTGAAAACGCCGCGTCCACAGTCCGCAAACCTGAGATCCGTACGCGAAAAAGGGCACTCCGAGGTGATCCGCCCCCGACAGGAATCGAACACGGTTACGAGGATGTAATTTTGATTGGCCATTTCGACCGTTTATAATTCAAGTCTGACGATTAGAAAAATTTGAATATTGGATTGCTCAGGTTTCCTTAAGGATTCTGTGTTACAAAATTGGATGGTCGGCAGGCTGTGCTGCTCCAGTCTCGGCAGTGATTTGCTGAGTTTATGTAACGAACCCTCTCTCTCTTAAGGGGGCCGACCAACTACCTCAACCTTGTAATCTTTCTTTCCCCTTGTAATCTTTCTTTCTCAACTACCAAGACGGCGGGTGGTTTCTCGAGTCCGAGTTTAGGGCGGTGTTGTTTTACTGCTAGGGCATGAGCCCCTTGTAATCTTTATTTTTCTCATGCTGCCCCATGCCTAAAACACTTTGTTTTTTTAGGGCTGACCCTCCCGGCCTCCCCCTCCCCTCCCCCCGAAATACCGGTATAAATAAGAGGCACAACTTGAAATTATATATGGATTCTGGGTACCAGCATGGACACTATGGCGCAAACGATGGCATCCTCATAATTCCCAAACAGGGATGGTGTGATACAGGTAGTCCAATTTCTATTCTGCACCGCCCTTTGGGTTGCCCAAGTACCGTGCCCATCCATTCACCTACCCATCCATACCCGCTCATACACCCATCCATGCCAGACATACCCACGCATCCATACCCCCCACCCACCCACCCACCCACCTATCCATACCACCCATACGCAGCCATTCACCCCCCACCCACATTACCCACCCATACCCCCCCCACCCCCACCCCCACCCCCACCCCACCACCACCACCACCACACACACACACACCGGTTCAAAAGTGGTGCCAATGAACTGCCCATGTCTACACAATCTCAATGGTGGTGACTAACACCATGCCATCCCTGTACTCTTGCAGCCTTCATGAAACACAGTCAAGCAGATCAACCACAGCCCCACAGTGTGGAGTATATATTACAAAACTCCACACAAACTCTCACCCTCAGAATGGCATCTGGAGGTCAGTAAAAAGACAACGAACAAGTTCTATGCAGCGTCGCCTGCGATGCTAAAAAATGGCGGAGAGTGATCGCGAGGGAGCGACAAGTGGCAACAGAAGCGAGTTAGTTACGAGACGACTGGCTGACGAATCGGGCTTAATCACGGTCAGACGGATGGATGGACGAACGGACAAATGGGTAACACTGGGGGCTCCCTGTCACGGCTGTATGCGTGCTCCTAAGGACAGGTATGTTACCACTGCAACGCAGAAAAATTCGTGGTGTCCAAGTTGAAAGAAGTTAACGTAACTGGGCGAAAATCCTCATCTGGTCATATTGCAAGTGCTGACTGCCCCTCCTAGAGGCTTCCAGTCAGCAACCCAGTGGTGGCTACAAACTTCTTTTGAAGTAAGTTTGGGATCGTGTTGCGTATATGTAACGCAACACGAAACATTGAGCAATAAAACAAAAAGAATCCAAAAACTGTGGTGATCATTGGGACGTGTATTGTCCTAGGAATGGAGATGCATTTCCCCCCACACACACTGATGAATGAACATACATGACAACCTGTTGGCCAGTCGTAACTGGTCCATCACAGGCACAAGGCATGTCTGGGTTACACAAGCTGTCTGTCTGCTACACAGCCAGCATAACCAAACCAGACGGTAGATGAGGGGAAGGGCAAATCTAGTCAGAATGGTCGAAAGGTCTGAGTAGAGCTTGAAGTCCCCTTTGATGTTGTTGCAAAGTTCAGCGCAGGGGGCTATGAACTCAGGGATAGAACAATTGGAGGACAGAGGGGTCATCTGGGTAGCTGTTGGGGTGCTGAGTAGCTGTGTAGCTGCTGAGTCGATGAGTAGCTGCTGAGGAGCTGAGTAGCTGCTGCGGGGCTGAGTAACTTTGTAGCTATGTCGCTTTGTAGCTTTGATAGCTGTGTAGCTTTGTAGCTGAGTAGCCTCGTAGCTTTGTAGCTTTTACAGCTGTGTAGCTTTGTAGCTGATGAGTAGCTTAGGGTGCTGAGGGCGCAAAAGGCGCTGATGAGGGCGCAGAAGGCGCTGAGGGCGCCGAGTCACTGTGGCTGCTTGGCTCTGTGGCTGCTTGGAATTGTGGCTGCTTGGCACTGTGGCTGCCTACGAATCACTACAGCATGGAATAGCTGGGGCGCTGAATGACTGAGTCGCTGTTTGGCTAAGTCTAAGAGAGTGCCCATTGATTCATGTTTTGGGATTGGCGCAGCAAGGGGTGGTATGCTGAGGGTGCAACATGGGTGTTGCAGACGTTGCAGCATAGGAGATGCAGACGGTTCAACATAGGTGATGCAGACGTTGCAGCATAGGGGGTGCATAGGTTGCAGCATAGATGATGCAGAGGGTTCAACATAGGTGATGCAGACGTTGCATCATAGGTGATGCAGACGGTGCAACATAGGTGATGCAGACGTTGCATCATAGGTGATGCAGACGTCGCATCATAGGTGATGCAGACGGTGCAACATAAGGAGTGTAGACGTAGCAATCACTCGATTCATAGGGGGTAGCATAAGTTAGTAGGGGGTAGCAGAGGAAGAGCAGTGGCTGTAGTGTTGTCAGCACTTGTGTCTCTGGGGAAGCGGGACAGTGCATCTGCGTTGCCATGTTGTGCACCACGCCTGTGCATGATGTCAAAGTCAAACGATTGCATCATGCATGCCCATCTTGAGATGGCACCGGTGCATTTTGATGAGGAGAACACGTATAAAATGCAATGTTACCCCCCATGCCTTTGGCCTGCTGGGTAGTTGTGAGGTAGGTATCGTGCCTCACTTGGGTGTTTGTATTATACATTAAAGTGTTGCAACTACTGTGTGTATTCCCCCCCCCCCCCCTACATTTAGCTTGCTGGGAGGGTAGGTACCTAGGAACTATTATTGTAACACATAGCATATCACCACCTGTATTACCCCCCCTTTCACGGAGTGGGAAAAAGAAAGGTGGTGAAAGCGAATGGCCAGAAATAAATCTAAGAACCAGCAGAGTGCAAAGGGCACATGAAGCAGGATTAGTTGATGCCGCATATATAGGGCGCTGCTGGCGCTAAGCGAACTGATGGCGCTGAGCGCGCTGATGCCGCTTAGAGCGCTGTGGCCGCTGAGGCTGCTGAGAGCGCTGCTGCGCTGAGGGCGCTGATGTAGCAGAGGGCGCTTGATGTAGCAGAGGGCGCTTGATGTAGCAGAGGGCGCTGATGCTGCATAGGGCGCTGATGCTGCATAGGGCGTTGCTGGCGCTGTGGGCGCTGATGCCGCTGAGGGTGCTGATGTAGCAAAGGGCGCTTGATGTAGCAGAGGGCGCTAATGCTGCATAGGGCGCTGATGCTGCATAGGGCGCTGATGGCGCTGTGGGCGCTGAGGGTGTTGATGCGCTGAAGGCGCTGAGTGCGCTGAAGGTGATATACTATCCCTGGGTATACCAGTTGTCTTCTGGGGTATACCAGCTTTCTTCTGGGGTTGGGTTGCTGGCTGTAGGTGGAGCATCTAGTTGCCGTGGTTGGGCGCGATGTTGGTGCTAATCACGCAGGTGTGGTGCTTGTTGGCCGCTTGTTGTGAGGTGTCGAAATTCTTGGCGAAGTGCACAGACGGTCTCGTGCAGCTGCTGGTTATGTTGCTCAGCTTGTAGTTGCAGTGCCATAACAATGTCTGTGCTGTGGGGTTGCTGCCTGTTGTTGTAGTAGCCTTGGTAGGCATTTTGGTTGCGTTGATTGTTGCCTTGGTTGTTGCTGTGGTTGCCTTGGTTGTTTTGGTAGCCTTGATAGTTCCCTTGGTTGCTGTGGCCAAAGTTCTGGCTGTCTCCTTGGTGCCCTTGATAACTGACTTGGTCGTTGCCCTGGTTACGGTCCTGGTATCCATTGAAGTTGTTGACATGGTAGGGGTTGGGGTTCTTGCCCCTGTAGTTAGGGCTGACGAAGGGGTTGTCGGTGGGCTTGGGAACTTGTGGAGGCTGAGGGTAGCTTGGTGGCTGGGGGTTGTGCCGACCATCACTAGGGGCTGGGTTGACTGGCAGCACTGGTGTTTGATGTGGCGGCTCAGTTGGCCTCTGTGTGGGTGGCTTGGAGACACAGATCAACTGCGACTCATTCAATGCGCGCTAACAAACCAGAATTCGCCCCCGTACAGACAGTTTTAGGATAGATCCGAATTATATTTGTGTTAGATGTACATCGGATTTGTGTTAGATACGCGTCGGTATCACACCGTGCGCGACACCCGATGCGGTGAGATGACATTTTAGAAATTCAGGCCAAAAATGGGCAGCGCTTTAACGACAGGCATGTGTCCATTGCGATGAACAGGGCAGGCAAATTGTATGAGCGGATGGGGCGCAACGAAGTGGCCAGGGCACAACGGATGATGCAGGCTCTGAGTGTCTTTGCCCTGCATGAACTACACATTATGGATGCTCAATCTCTGTCTAATGTGTTGGTTGCCCTGGGCAAGGTAGGAGGTCCAGTTAACCCTGCTCTAGTAGCTACCTGGTTGCGTGTGGCTAAGCCGAAGCTGCCTGACTTCAATTCCCAGAACCTGTCCAACAGTCTATGGGCAGCAGCAAAGCTGGGTATTGAGGATAAAGCTTTCACTGCTACCTGGTTGCGTGTGGCTAAGCCAAAGCTGCCTGACTTCAATGCCCAGAACCTGTCCAACAGTCTGTTGGCAGCAGCAAAGCTGGGTATTAAGGATAAAGCTTTCACTGATACCTGGTTGCGTGTGGCTAAGCCGAAGCTGCCTGACTTCAATGCCCAGGGGCTGTCCAACAGTCTGTGGGCAGCAGCAGAGCTTGGTATTGAGGATAAAGCCTTCACTGCTACCTGGTTGCGTGTGGCTAAGCCGAAGCTGCCTGATTTCAATGTCCAGAACCTGTTCAACAGTCTGTGGGCAGCAGCCAACCTCGGTATTAAGGATGATGACTTTGCTGCTACCTGGTTGTGTGTGGCTAAGCTGAAGCTACCTGGATTTGACGTTCAAGCCCTGTCCAACAATCTGTCATCAGCAGCCGACCGGGGTACTGATGCACCAACAGTCCAGGTTGTAGGGGATGCCTCTGACAAGGCCCTGGCAGCCTACACCCCTAATGGTGAGCTGAGACAAGCCATCAACCAGCCTTTTAACAAGGAGGAGCTGAAGGCTGTGCAGGCAGACAAGTGGCCTAGTACTGCAAGGGAGCTGGCTGTTGTGAAGCTGGCACTACAGGTCATGGAGGAGCAACGTCCGGGGTACTTGGCAGGGAAGACGATCCAGTATGGGACAGATTGTGAAGTAGCTGTGATGATGATGCACATGATTGAATTCCCTGATGCCCCTACGGACTCCCCATTTGCCCATGACTTGACCAGTTCAAGCAAGAAGTATGATCATGATCTGGCTACGGCCATGGGCATAAAAGGAGGAGAAAGCTCCGTCCCTTTAGTGAAGTACATTAGATTGCTCTGCAAAGAGTTGGGGGTAGAGCTAAGTGTAGTATGGAGGCGTAGGAATCATCCTGAGCAGCAGGTGGCCGATCACCTGTCCAAGGTCGAAGATCAGGAGGATTGGTCACTACATCAAGGAGTGTTCCTGAAGATGCTAGAGCACCCCTGTCTGCAAGGCAGGAGGCCAACGCTGGATGTGTTTGCTTCAGGGGCCAACACCAAGGTGCAGGGTGCCTACTATTCCAAGTATCTGGGAGTAGGCTGCCTAGGGGTGGATGCTTTCAAACACCCATGGGTGAGGGATGGAACACCTAGAGAGGAGCAGTTGGCCTACATCCATGGTCCCTTCCACCTTCTGCCTCAGATCTTGCAGAGAGTGAGCGAGGAGCAGGCGGATTGCATTGTAATTACTCCAGGGTGGAATGGACCATGGGCATCCTTGCTATCAGGGTTACCTGTCCAGGCCACAATGGAGTTGCCATGGAAAGCTGACCTCCTGGTGGCTGGGGCTTTGGTCCCAGCCAGGGATAGGGGGGGCTGGAGCAAGCGCCCCAAGGACCCCCTAAAGGCCAGCTTCATCCTATGGGGCAACAAGCAAGATGCCCAGGACTAGGGGATAGGGAGGCTTCCCTGTGTGTGGACACATCAGGACAGTCGGGATGGGAGGAGGTGAATGTTTGAGTGATGTAGCGTTTGGGCAGTTTATAGAGGATGAGACATGTTCATTGTAGCCATTGTTTCATTTTTGGCTGCGTGTAGCAGCTTCCATTCAGCTCCATTTACCAGTGAATTCATCAAGCCCAAAGCTTGCAGCTGCATTGGAATGTCTGTCATGTCAGCTTTGAGTTTGATTACATAGCTTGGCCCATGCAATCTTTCGACCAGATTTGAATTGAATCGCATTTGAACTTTAGCTACGTTACATAGCTTCGGCCAGCAATTTAGGGATTGTGGTGAATGTTCGTTTTGTCAAGGTTTGCCGACCCTAAGTGTGCCTACTATTTTGTAGGAGTGGTAACGCCATTCGAATTGAATCCTATGTGCCGCTGGTTTGTGTTGGGAGACCCACCTCCTGGGATGAAATATCTTTTTTAAAAAGGCTTGCAGTCGCTGCCGAGAGTACAGGTTTTCAAACTCACCAGGAGTTTGTTGGTAACTGACGTTGATACAGATATATATCAAAGGCGAGCCAGCTAGCGAGCGACCCAGCCAACTCAGATTCGACCCGAAATCGGTTTGGCATACGTTCGTTTGCCAAGTAATTTGCCAATTAACGCTGCACGTACGGCATACAAAAATACGAAATCCTCGTATTTTACTAAGTTCCTGTCATATTATTCTGATAACTCAATGGGACCAGGAGTAAGCAAAAATAGTTGGGTATCCTGGCGGGTACCCTGGAGGTCGGCACAAGGGGTGGTGTAATGTTCGTCAAGCAGCAGTGGCAGCCTCCTTGGTGAAAGATGCACAAGCAGTTGCTTCCTTATCCGAACAATTTAATATTGGGGGTCAAGAATTAATATAGCATGGCATGGCATTGTTATTCAACTTGGTGGCCTGTAAGGCTAATGAACTTAAGAGCTCGCTGACTCCCCGAAGTCCCATGGTGGCAGGTGCAGCAACTCCCGAGGCTACATTGCTACTGGGCAACCTGCAGGAACTAGTGCGAAACAGCAGACTTCCTTGTCAAGCACCATGCACTAATGCAATGAGCTGCGAGAGGCACGGAGATGCGAATTTTTCCAAGGGAAAATCATAGACATGCTCCGGGTCCCTAGATCGAGTCCACAGGACAGGAGGGAAATGGCAAGTGAAAACGCCGCGTCCACAGTCCGCAAACCTGAGATCCGTACGCGAAAAAGGGCACTCCGAGGTGATCCGCCCCCGACAGGAATCGAACACGGTTACGAGGATGTAATTTTGATTGGCCATTTCGACCGTTTATAATTCAAGTCTGACGATTAGAAAAATTTGAATATTGGATTGCTCAGGTTTCCTTAAGGATTCCGTGTTACAAAATTGGATGGTCGGCAGGCTGTGCTGCTCCAGTCTCGGCAGTGATTTGCTGAGTTTATGTAACGAACCCTCTCTCTCTTAAGGGGGCCGACCAACTACCTCAACCTTGTAATCTTTCTTTCCCCTTGTAATCTTTCTTTCTCAACTACCAAGACGGCGGGTGGTTTCTCGAGTCCGAGTTTAGGGCGGTGTTGTTTTACTGCTAGGGCATGAGCCCCTTGTAATCTTTATTTTTCTCATGCTGCCCCATGCCTAAAACACTTTGTTTTTTTAGGGCTGACCCTCCCGGCCTCCCCCTCCCCTCCCCCCTAAATACCGGTATAAATAAGAGGCACAACTTGAAATTATATATGGATTCTGGGTACCAGCATGGACACTATGGCGCAAACGATGGCATCCTCATAATTCCCAAACAGGGATGGTGTGATACAGGTAGTCCAATTTCTATTCTGCACCGCCCTTTGGGTTGCCCAAGTACCGTGCCCATCCATTCACCTACCCATCCATACCCGCTCATACACCCATCCATGCCAGACATACCCACGCATCCATACCCCCCACCCACCCACCCACCCACCTATCCATACCACCCATACGCAGCCATTCACCCCCCACCCACATTACCCACCCATACCCCCCCCACCCCCACCCCCACCCCCACCCCACCACCACCACCACCACACACACACACACCGGTTCAAAAGTGGTGCCAATGAACTGCCCATGTCTACACAATCTCAATGGTGGTGACTAACACCATGCCATCCCTGTACTCTTGCAGCCTTCATGAAACACAGTCAAGCAGATCAACCACAGCCCCACAGTGTGGAGTATATATTACAAAACTCCACACAAACTCTCACCCTCAGAATGGCATCTGGAGGTCAGTAAAAAGACAACGAACAAGTTCTATGCAGCGTCGCCTGCGATGCTAAAAAATGGCGGAGAGTGATCGCGAGGGAGCGACAAGTGGCAACAGAAGCGAGTTAGTTACGAGACGACTGGCTGACGAATCGGGCTTAATCACGGTCAGACGGATGGATGGACGAACGGACAAATGGGTAACACTGGGGGCTCCCTGTCACGGCTGTATGCGTGCTCCTAAGGACAGGTATGTTACCACTGCAACGCAGAAAAATTCGTGGTGTCCAAGTTGAAAGAAGTTAACGTAACTGGGCGAAAATCCTCATCTGGTCATATTGCAAGTGCTGACTGCCCCTCCTAGAGGCTTCCAGTCAGCAACCCAGTGGTGGCTACAAACTTCTTTTGAAGTAAGTTTGGGATCGTGTTGCGTATATGTAACGCAACACGAAACATTGAGCAAGAAAACAAAAAGAATCCAAAAACTGTGGTGATCATTGGGACGTGTATTGTCCTAGGAATGGAGATGCATTTCCCCCCACACACACTGATGAATGAACATACATGACAACCTGTTGGCCAGTCGTAACTGGTCCATCACAGGCACAAGGCATGTCTGGGTTACACAAGCTGTCTGTCTGCTACACAGCCAGCATAACCAAACCAGACGGTAGATGAGGGGAAGGGCAAATCTAGTCAGAATGGTCGAAAGGTCTGAGTAGAGCTTGAAGTCCCCTTTGATGTTGTTGCAAAGTTCAGCGCAGGGGGCTATGAACTCAGGGATAGAACAATTGGAGGACAGAGGGGTCATCTGGGTAGCTGTTGGGGTGCTGAGTAGCTGTGTAGCTGCTGAGTCGATGAGTAGCTGCTGAGGAGCTGAGTAGCTGCTGCGGGGCTGAGTAACTTTGTAGCTATGTCGCTGTGTAGCTTTGATAGCTGTGTAGCTTTGTAGCTGAGTAGCCTCGTAGCTTTGTAGCTTTTACAGCTGTGTAGCTTTGTAGCTGATGAGTAGCTTAGGGTGCTGAGGGCGCAAAAGGCGCTGATGAGGGCGCAGAAGGCGCTGAGGGCGCCGAGTCACTGTGGCTGCTTGGCTCTGTGGCTGCTTGGAATTGTGGCTGCTTGGCACTGTGGCTGCCTACGAATCACTACAGCATGGAATAGCTGGGGCGCTGAATGACTGAGTCGCTGTTTGGCTAAGTCTAAGAGAGTGCCCATTGATTCATGTTTTGGGATTGGCGCAGCAAGGGGTGGTATGCTGAGGGTGCAACATGGGTGTTGCAGACGTTGCAGCATAGGAGATGCAGACGGTTCAACATAGGTGATGCAGACGTTGCAGCATAGGGGGTGCATAGGTTGCAGCATAGATGATGCAGAGGGTTCAACATAGGTGATGCAGACGTTGCATCATAGGTGATGCAGACGGTGCAACATAGGTGATGCAGACGTTGCATCATAGGTGATGCAGACGTCGCATCATAGGTGATGCAGACGGTGCAACATAAGGAGTGTAGACGTAGCAATCACTCGATTCATAGGGGGTAGCATAAGTTAGTAGGGGGTAGCAGAGGAAGAGCAGTGGCTGTAGTGTTGTCAGCACTTGTGTCTCTGGGGAAGCGGGACAGTGCATCTGCGTTGCCATGTTGTGCACCACGCCTGTGCATGATGTCAAAGTCAAACGATTGCATCATGCATGCCCATCTTGAGATGGCACCGGTGCATTTTGATGAGGAGAACACGTATAAAATGCAATGTTACCCCCCATGCCTTTGGCCTGCTGGGTAGTTGTGAGGTAGGTATCGTGCCTCACTTGGGTGTTTGTATTATACATTAAAGTGTTGCAACTACTGTGTGTATTCCCCCCCCCCCCCCTACATTTAGCTTGCTGGGAGGGTAGGTACCTAGGAACTATTATTGTAACACATAGCATATCACCACCTGTATTACCCCCCCTTTCACGGAGTGGGAAAAAGAAAGGTGGTGAAAGCGAATGGCCAGAAATAAATCTAAGAACCAGCAGAGTGCAAAGGGCACATGAAGCAGGATTAGTTGATGCCGCATATATAGGGCGCTGCTGGCGCTAAGCGAACTGATGGCGCTGAGCGCGCTGATGCCGCTTAGAGCGCTGTGGCCGCTGAGGCTGCTGAGAGCGCTGCTGCGCTGAGGGCGCTGATGTAGCAGAGGGCGCTTGATGTAGCAGAGGGCGCTTGATGTAGCAGAGGGCGCTGATGCTGCATAGGGCGCTGATGCTGCATAGGGCGTTGCTGGCGCTGTGGGCGCTGATGCCGCTGAGGGTGCTGATGTAGCAAAGGGCGCTTGATGTAGCAGAGGGCGCTAATGCTGCATAGGGCGCTGATGCTGCATAGGGCGCTGATGGCGCTGTGGGCGCTGAGGGTGTTGATGCGCTGAAGGCGCTGAGTGCGCTGAAGGTGATATACTATCCCTGGGTATACCAGTTGTCTTCTGGGGTATACCAGCTTTCTTCTGGGGTTGGGTTGCTGGCTGTAGGTGGAGCATCTAGTTGCCGTGGTTGGGCGCGATGTTGGTGCTAATCACGCAGGTGTGGTGCTTGTTGGCCGCTTGTTGTGAGGTGTCGAAATTCTTGGCGAAGTGCACAGACGGTCTCGTGCAGCTGCTGGTTATGTTGCTCAGCTTGTAGTTGCAGTGCCATAACAATGTCTGTGCTGTGGGGTTGCTGCCTGTTGTTGTAGTAGCCTTGGTAGGCATTTTGGTTGCGTTGATTGTTGCCTTGGTTGTTGCTGTGGTTGCCTTGGTTGTTTTGGTAGCCTTGATAGTTCCCTTGGTTGCTGTGGCCAAAGTTCTGGCTGTCTCCTTGGTGCCCTTGATAACTGACTTGGTCGTTGCCCTGGTTACGGTCCTGGTATCCATTGAAGTTGTTGACATGGTAGGGGTTGGGGTTCTTGCCCCTGTAGTTAGGGCTGACGAAGGGGTTGTCGGTGGGCTTGGGAACTTGTGGAGGCTGAGGGTAGCTTGGTGGCTGGGGGTTGTGCCGACCATCACTAGGGGCTGGGTTGACTGGCAGCACTGGTGTTTGATGTGGCGGCTCAGTTGGCCTCTGTGTGGGTGGCTTGGAGACACAGATCAACTGGGACTGTGCTGTCATATCGTCCCGCTTGGATGCCTCTGTCTGGGCAATTACTGAGAGTCTGTCCATGGTGTGGAGTTCTTGGTCAAGCTTGTATAGCTTGGCGATTGACCAGCATCCGAGCGGGGTGACATCCTTCATCCTTCCATAGTTCTCTTGTAAGATTGGGGCCATTTGATCGAGCAGGTCGGCAGCCTTGGTTTGGGCTTCCCGGTAGTGGGGTTGTCCAGCCCTGATGTCCCACTCCTCATATTTTTTCATGAATTCGGCCATCAAGATGCGAGGCATGGGGAATAAGGTGCCTGCACTGTCGTAACAGTCAAACTGTTCATATTCCTCCTTTGCGTCGAGAGGTGTGATCTTGAGCGCGAGCGCCAGTCCAGTCTTGACTAACTCATAGAAGTGCATGAGCTTTGCCTGCCAGGTGGCTGGGTTCATGAGTGGTTGACCATGCTCGTTAACTTGAGGGACTCCATGCAGGGAGCGCTGAGTTTGAAGAGCCTCGCTCTCCTGGATCCACGTGTTCCGTTTGTCTGTGAACAAGCAAAAGGGTTGCGAATTCTCGTAGACTTGGACCATCATCTGTTCCCACAGTTCTTCCACCGCAAGGGTCCTCCTGATGTTGACGATGTAACTCTTCATCATTAGGAGCCATGCCTTGGTTTGTGCCACGTTGCCGCCGTTAAGTTGCGATCCTGCTGTTGGCAGTTGCCAAGAGAAGATGGCCCCGACATCCATTGTAATTGTGGTAGGGAGGGCGAGTGGCTGGGTCACCCGGTATGGGAGTGCTGGTGATGGTACTGCTGGAGGGTGCGTCTTGTTGTCTGTTGTCTGATGTCTATGGAGGTGGTGGACTGATGTCGAAAGGAGGAGGGGGGGGGTGATTTATAGGGATAGGGAGGAGGAGAGTGTCCCCCACCTGACTGGGAGGGGAGAGCTGATAGGGGATTGTCCTTCCTTGGATCAAGGATGGGTTTCCCTAGTGGAGTGGTTGATGAGTGGTGTGTTGCTGAATGCAGGAAGTTCTAAAAATGCAGCTATATATTCAGTCACGGAAAAGTCAGCTAAGCCCAGCGAAGGAAGTTTAGGCACAAAACATGCAGGTTCCGAAAATGCAGGCTATGTCAGCCACAGGAAATCCTAGTTTAGGAAAGTCTGAAAGTTCTGCACGCAATAATGTAGTGGAAAGTAGTGTTTATAAGTTGAAGTGGGCTATTGGAGGCAGCGCTTCGCCGTTCCCTTCGGCTAGGGTGATAGTCTTTCCAATACTGCAAGAAGTAACGTGGGATGTGAGGTGACGGAGTTTGAATTGGGCCAGTTGGGGGCAGCGCTTTGCTGTTACCTGCGGTTGAAGTGTATGGTGTTGTGGAGCAGGAGTCCAAGAAAAAAAAGGGCGGCCCTTAGCCGTTCCTTTTTTTTTTAATTGGGTGGTGCGTCTCTAACAGTGGTGCAACTAAAAAAAAAGCGGCCTTACAGCATGCTATTTTTGTAAGACAGGATGGTGTATCTGGAATAGTGGTGCAAACACAGAAAAGGGCGGCCTCTCGGCGTGTTTTGTGAAATGTATGGATGGTGTATTCGAAACAGGAGTCCAACTAAAAATGGGCGTCCCTCCGCCGTGCTGTATGGTTTAAGCGATAGGGTCTGAGGTCAGAAAGTCAGGGAGATTCCCGTACCTAGCGAGGTGGTGGGTTGTCTTCTCCGAAGAACTTGAAATCAGGTAGACCTACGCGTGGTGGGAAAGGGGTAGAACTGATCAGAAGAAGCAGTTTGTCCAATCGAATGGTTGGTTGTTTTGGTGAATGTATGCTAGTATCAGTAGTAGCGGTATCAGCGATAACTGTATGAGCAATAATTGTAACAGCAAGTACGGGATTGTACTTGCTGAACAGGCCTGGTACTCAAGGGTGTGGAATCTCACAGCAGAGGGAGAGGTATCAGCAAATTGGTATCAGCAAGTCAGTATCAGCAAGTCGGTATTCGCCGTATAAGTGTTCAGAAGTACGGGATCGGTACTGTCTCTAAACGGATTGGGCGGTTCTAAACATGATTGGTATCAAGAAGTAGGCTGGTACATACTTTAGTTGACAAGTTCTGTCTTACAGCAGGTGTATTTTCTGGTGTATGTTTAGATCAGTTGGATGGGTTCTGTCCTACAGCAGGTGTATGTTTCTGGTGTATGTTTGGATCAGTTGGATGGGTTCTATCCTACAGCAGGTGTATGTTTCTGGTGTATGTTTAGATCACGTGGGTGGGTTGTGTCCTACAGCAGGTGTATGTATTTGTTGTATGTTTGGATCAGGTGGGGAGTCTTAAAGTGGCAGACTGGATTGTATCAGCAGTATCAATGAAGCGTGCAGGGATCAGTGTTTGTCTGATGTGGTTAGTCTTGGGTGGGACACCGCAAGGTGGGTTGGGTTCTAAGTCCTCTAGGGGCTGCTAGTGAGTTGTGTCTACTCGTAACGTAGGAGGAGCAATGGAGGAGAAGTGCGCCCGTGATCTATAGTTGATCAGTATGGTCATGGGGGCTGTATGCGTGTTGTTAGAATAGGTTAATTAAGTCCAAACCATGGTTTCAACAAGTAGAGTGGGGCATGACGTCCAAACTATATGTGTACAGCTTTATCCAATCAGCAGCAGAGGGCTAAGGGTTCACTGCCCAAAGTGGTCGCTCTACTTGCTGGCTCAATTCTTAACAAGATTCCCCAGGGTATGTTCCCGTGGGTAGCTTTTTATAAACAGAAAAAAATAACGAAAGCCCTGGCAGGTAGTACCAAAGGGCTTCTAGTTATTTAAATAGGCCCTGGCAGGGGGTACCAAAGGGTGTGGGGTCTCTGTATTCCTAAGTCGGGATACCGGGGATTGGAGCTTGCAACGGAGTTTTCCGTGGGCCGGTAGCGGTAGGGACTCGGAAGACGCAGAGGGTTGATTACCCGAGGTTGTTTCTGTAGAAGCGTTGATTGTTGAAGAGAGTTAAAAAGGGTTCAAAGAACGGAATAAAGCTATAAATTGCGGTCGCCATGTGAACGGGCAAGTGTCTACAGAACTTGCCGGAAATGGCCAGTGAGATGCGAAGTGCAATGCGCTATAACCGTTGAAGGTTGTCAAGCGCTGCAATAGCTTAAGATAACTAAATATGACGGGTGAGAGCTTTCATATGGTCAACGTGACGGGTTTATGTCAGTCGGGGGGTAAGCTCGGCAAAGGGGTAACTCCGCAAGCAGCGCTAAGCGATGGCCTACACCAAGTTGGCTTGAAGCGTACCTGTAGAAGCGTTGAGTGTTGAAGAGAGACCGATTGTAGTCGGTTCTCGGGTTATCAACCCCTAATTTCCTAGGTTACGCTTACAGCTATGGCTTTGCATTTGCAGGTGAAAGGAGATATACTTAGCTAGATGCTGAGGCGAAAGGAGATATGCTAAGGCGAAAGGAGATATGCTTAATGTCTTTTACGGCACAGGATTGTTATGTCTCGTGTTAAGACAAGCGCCCGCGTGTCACAGTCTCGTGTTAAGACAAGCGCCCGCGTGTCACGGAGCCTGCGCTGCGACACGGTCTCGGCGCGCATGTGTAACAGAGTAATCTTGGGTAGCTGGGTGTAGCTGGGCACTAGGTAGACATGTACGGCGGGTTGACTAAGCCAGATCTGGGCTAGCTGGGCTCAGGTCTGGTCGGAGTCTGCGCCTGGTGTGTGTGTGTGTACAGGGTATTTCCCCTGCTTTTAGTGTTATTGTAGGTAAACACGCAATCGCGTGTGACATCCCGCCCCCCAGAAGGGGGGGTTCCGCCAAAAACCTGAGGAGGGCTGACCCTTCTGGGTTGTGTTGGTTGGACGGACTCAAGCCAAGCAGCTGAAATCCGTATACATACAAAAACGAAAAAAATGAAAAGTGATTTGTTCGAGTTTACATTTTCTGGTAATAATGTTTTGTACTGCTGAAGCCGGCGAGCAGCCAAATTGCTGGCTGGAGCTATGTAACCAAGTCCAAGTTCAAGTAAACATTAAGTATCAGGCATGCCGCATGCGTGATGGTGAAGCCTAGTAATTAGGGTAGTAAAGCATTAGATTTACAATTGCTGAAATACTCGCAATGTCAAGAAAAGGAAATACGAGATTAAACGAGTTATCACGTTTTACAGTAATGCTGACATCCTGCCGAAAAGAAAAGAAAGCGGAACCAGGGCTTGGGTAAACCTCTTCGACCCTCTTCGACCCACTTTGTTGCAGAGTGATATAGCACAGCAACATAAATACATTTAGGCCTTATACCGTAAATCCTTAGAGCGAATATCGACACACCCTGCACTGGATTGTACATGCTAGGGTTGTATTATTATTCTTATAATCAATATTATTATACAATTCGAAGACTACAACACATAGCCCGAACACTCAAACAACAGCACAATAGGTCACTTAGGCCCCCACACCTCCCCAGGCTCATCAGGGACAAACAACTTCTTCAAGGCTTATATTTTCAGCTACCAGCAGCAGCTTCTAGGCAGCAAACTGAGATACAAGATGGGTGTCCTAGGCCCTTACACCTCCCCGGGCTCCTTGGGGGCATAGAACTTCTTGGCGGCCTCCAAGACAGGGAAGAAGACAAATCCTCCCAGAGAGATCCAAATGAGGCGTGGCTGCCAGCCGGACATGAAGGCGGCTGGCCCCTCCTTCTTCAGAATCTGCATGGTGGCGTCGAATGAGTTCTTGTACAGCCCACTGCTGCCCTGGGTCATCAGTCGGGTCTTCAACACATCCAAGGGGGTGGTGACGAGGCCTGCAACGGAGTTAGTTGGGATACAAAGGAATCAGTTGGGATTGGGGTTGGGGTAAGTGTGTTGGTTGGGTTGTGGGTTGGTTGGGTCATCAGTCGGGTCTTCAACACATCCAAGGGGGTGGTGACGAGGCCTGCAAAGGAGTAGGTTGGGATACAAAGGAATCAGTTGGGATACAAAGGAATAAGTTGGGATGGGGGTTGGGGTATGTGTGTTGGTTGGTTTGTGGGTTGGTTGGGTCATCAATCGGGTCTTCAGCACATCCAAGGGGGTGGTGACGAGGCCTGCAAAAGAGTAGGTTGGGATTGGGGATGGGGTTGGGATAAGTGTGCTGGTTGGGTTGTGGGTTGGTTGAGTTATTTGTCTTGGTTGGGCAGCACATCCAAGAGGGTGGTCACGAGGCCTGCAAAGGAGTGGGTTGGGTTTGAGATTAGGGTTGGGAGTGGGAGTGGGATTGGGATAAGTGTGCTGGTTGGGTTGTGGGTTGGTTGAGTTAGTTGTCTTGGTTGGGCAGCACATCCAAGGGGGTGGTCGCAAGGCCTGCAAAGGAGTAGGTTGGGTTTGAGAATAGGGTTTGGAGTGGGATTGGGGTTGGGATTGGGGTCAGTGTGCTGGTTGGTTTGTGGGTTGGTGCTGGTTGGGTTGTGGGTTGGGTAGAGGCCTGCAAAGGAGTAGGTTGGGATTGTGGATGGGGTTAAGATTGAGGTTGGGATTGGGGTTGGGATAAGTGTGCTGATTGGGTTGTGGGTTGGTTGAGCTTGTTGCGTTGGTTGGGTAGAACATTCAAGGGGGTGGTGACGAGGCCTATAGAGGAATGGGTAGAGCTTGGGGTTGGGAAAAGTGTGCTGGTTGGGTTGTGGGCTTGTTGAGTTAGTTGTGTTGGTTGGGCAGCACATCCAAGGGGCGGTGACGAGGCCTTCCCCGCTGGGTTGTGTTGGTTGGACGGCACATCCAAGGGGGGGGTGACGAGGCATACAAAGGAATGGGTTGGGATAAGGCTGAGCGTGTTGGTTGAGTTAGTTGTGTTGGTTGGGCAGCACATCCAAGGGGGGGGGGGGGTGATGAGGCCTTCATTTCTGGGTTGTGTTGGTTGGACGGCACATCCAAGGGGGGGGTGACGAGGCATACAAAATAATGGGTTGGGATAAGGCTGAGCGTGTTGGTTGAGTTAGTTGTGTTGGTTGGGCAGCACATGCAAGGGGGGGGGGGGGGGGGGGGGGGGGGGGGACGAGGCCTGCAAAGGAGTAGGTTGGGATTGGGATTGGGAGTGAGATAAGGATGAGCGTGCTGGTTGGTTTGTGGGTTGGTTGAGTTAGTTGTGTTGGTTGCGCAGCACACACTCCCCACACCCCCACGCACCTGTGAAGCCTCCAGCAATGGCTCCGATGACCGAAGTCTCGTAAGACATCAGCTCCTTCTGATTTGAGTACTCCATGTACTTCACCTTCATCTGCTCGTAGGCCATGAACTCAATCGCATCGAAGGGCAGATCACGCAAGAGGAAGGCCCCGTAGCCAGCGTACATGCCCTTCACACCCTCCCTCTTCAAAATGCCACTGACACAGTCCCCCAGGCGGGCAAACTCGCGGGTCTGAAGCCTCTGCTTGATCACCTCAGTGGGCACACGCACCAGGGAGGACACCATGCCTGTGTAAGTGTGAGAGGGGTGAGAGGTGAGAGGGGTGATAAGGGTGAGAGTGTGTATGTGTACATGTGTATGTGTCAGTAACTTCTGTTTGTCACCTCAGTGGGCACAAGCACCAGGGAGGAAACCATGCCTGTGTGGGTGTGAGCGGGGATAGTGTGTATGTATACGTGCCTACCTTCTCCAGCAAAGAAGGGTGCGAGGTGAGACTGGGTAGCAAGCCAGTGGAGCTGCCTAGAAGCTGCTGCTTCTCCAGCAAAGAGGTGTGCAAGGTGAGACGGGGTAGCGAGCCAGTGGAGCTGTCTAGAAGCTGCTGTTCGTAGCGGGAAAGAAAAGCTACAGAATGTGCCTACCTTACCAGCAGCTTCTCCAGCAAAGAAGGGTGCGAGGTGAGACAGTCGACCCTCAAGCTCGCCCCCCTTGTCAACCCTCAAGCTAGCCTCCCCCCCCCCCCCCCCCCCCCCCCCCCCCCCCCCCCCCCCCTCCCAACACCCACACCCACCACCACACCCAC
Organism: Chlamydomonas sp. ICE-L; assembly: GCA_013435795.1. Taxonomy (NCBI): domain Eukaryota; kingdom Viridiplantae; phylum Chlorophyta; class Chlorophyceae; order Chlamydomonadales; family Chlamydomonadaceae; genus Chlamydomonas; species Chlamydomonas sp. ICE-L. The sequence continues at coordinate 25,592,995 of JACBWV010000223.1, read as the reverse complement.
CCACCGCCCGACTGCTGCCAGATGTACACACCCCACACCCACTACCATCACACCCAGTGCTTGGCAGGCTTGTTGACCGAGATAAAGAGGGCGGAGGAGGGGGCAGTACCAACAAGATCTACACAAGTGCACCAATGCACTCGATCATCATCTGATACAGACGATATAATACAGATCATCGATAATACAAATAATACAGATCATCTGATACAGACCATCGATGATACAAATAATACATATCATCTGATACAGATCATCGATAATACAAATAATACAGATCATCATCTGATACAGATCATCTGATTCAGATCATCATCTGATACAGATCATCTAGTACATATCATCATCTGATTCAGATCATCTAATACAGATCATCATCTGATTCAGATGATATAATACAGATGATCTGATGCAGATCATCATCTGATAGATATGATCTAATACAGATCATCTGATACAGATGATAGATAATACATAATGCACTGGCGCAGTGTAGCTGACTAAACCTTCAGCTGTAATGCGCCAATGCACTTAATCAAACACACTCACACTTCCCATCATCGCAAAACACTACCTAGTTATAACAAGCCTTACCTGCAGCTGCTCCAGCAAAGAGGGGTGCGAGGTGAGACTGGTTTCGACCCACTCACACCCACCACCACACCCGCCCACCACCCGGCTGCTGCCAGGTGTACACACACCACGCACACTACCACCACACCCGGTGCTTGGCAGGCACGTTGACGGAGATGAAGAGGGCGGAGGAGGGGGCGGTACCTACATGAGCTACACAAGAACACACTCGCACTTCTCGTCAACCACCCTAGCAACACAAAGCACTGCCTTTCCAGAACAAGTGTGTCTACCGTACCTGCAGCTGCCCCAGCAAAGAGGGGTGCGAGGTGAGACTGGTTTCGACCCTCAAGCTCGCCCTCTACCCATTGCTTGGCAGGCTCGTAGACGGAGATGAAGAGGGCAGAGGCGGGGGCGGTACCAGCAAGGTTTCCCCAGATGCCTGCAAGTGTTTGTTGTGAATAGTTTAAGGTACAGTGTAGGTTGTGATACTTCTCATGTACTTATGTTACGTATCTCACAAATCTAGCCAGTACTTGGCAAGCTCATGGATGTAGACAAAGAGGGCAGAGGCAGGGGCTGTACCAGCAAGGTTTCCCCAGATGCCTGCAAGTGTTCGTTGCGAACAGGTTAGGGTACTGTGTAGGTTGTGATACTTCTCATGTACTTATGCTACGTGTGAAATATATCCAGCCAGTGCTTGGCACGCTCATAGATAGAGACAAAAAGGGCAGGGCAGGGGCTGTACCATCAAGGTTTCCCCAGATGCCTGCAAGTGTTTGTTGTGAACAGGTGAAGGTACTTTGTAGGTTGTGATACTTCGTTTGTCACTTCTCTAATATATATTAGTATCTAGCCACTGCTTGGCAGGCTTGTATGCTGAGATAAAGAGTGCAGGGGCGGGGGCGGTACCAGCAAGGTTGCCCCAGATGCCTGTGAGTGTTTGTCGTGAACAGGTTGGGTCTAGGGTTAAGGATTCGGGTTGCCCCAGATGCTTGTGAGTGTTTGTCGTGAACAGGTTGGGTCTAGGGTTAAGGATTCGGGTTGCCCCAGATGCCTGTGAGTGTCTGTCGTGAACAGGTTGGGTCTAGGGTTAAGGGTTCGGGTTGCCCCAGATGCCTGCAAGCGTTTGTTGTGGACGGGTGCTAAGGTGCTGTCTAGGCTGTGATACTTCTTATATAACTTGTCTCGTATATCTAGCCAGTGCTTGGCAGGCTTGTAGGCAGAGATAAATAGGGCGGAGGCAAGGGCGGTACCAGCAAGGCTGCCCCAGACGCCTGCAAGTGTTTGTTGGGGACAGGTTAGACACACACATACAAATACATATAAACACTTCCCTTATCTATCTATCTACATACACTCCCCACACCACTTCCCTGTCTAGTCTTCACACACACACTCACACACACCATGTCACTCCCGCTATCTCTCCATGTTTTTATTCTGCACCTGCGTATGCTCTCTTGCCTCTAACAGGGTCTACGGTCTTCGAAGCCACCACCACCACCAACCATGGCTTGGGGACACACACACTCACACACACACCCACACACACACAGACATACACACTCACACACATACACACACAAACTCACACTGAAACAGACACACATACACTCACACACATACACATATACACACACACTCACATACACACTCAAACAGACACACACAGACAGACATACATACATACACACACACTGACACACAGACACACACAAACACACTCACACACAGACAGACAGACACACTCAAACACACAGACGCACACATTCACACAGACAAACTCACACAGACATAAACACACAGGGTGATACCACACCTGCATACAGTCTCTTGCCTTCACCAGAGTTCATGAAGGCCTTGAAGCCACCTCCCCCAACCATGGCTTGGGGGCACACACTTACACACTCACACATCCACACTCATACATCCACACACAGACATACACACTCACACTCACTTACAGAAATACACTGACATACACACACAGGATGATACCACACCTGCGTACAGTCCCTTGCCTCCACCAGAGTCCATGAGGGCCTTGAAACCGCCACCACCAACCATGGCTTGGAGGCGTGTCTTGATGGTGTCAATAGGGTACAGGGCTGCAGGTGGGTAAGGAGGGACAGGAAATTGTAGATATGCACAGTTATGCAGCACAATTGGGGAATAAATAACAAATTACCGGTGTATCATTAGGAAACAAGGAGTCGTGATGGCGTCAATGGGGTGAACGGGTGCAGGTGGGTAGAGAGAGAGGAAGTTGTGATAATGCAGCACAATTGGGGTTTTGAACAGTATAAAACAACAATTATGGGGGGCATCAATAGGGTACATAAAGTCTTGATGGCGTCAATGGGGTGAACGGGTGCAAGTGGGTAGAGAGAGAGGAAGTTGTGATAATGCAGCATAATTGGGGTTTTGAACAGTATAAAACAACAATTATGGGGGGCATCAATAGGGTACATAAAGTCTTGATGGCGTCAATGGGGTGCAGGGCTGCAGGTGGGTAGGGAGGGACAGGACAGTGCTTATGCAGCACAATTTGCGTCTACAAGAGTCTAAAACAACAATTCTGGGGGTATCAACAGGATACAAAGAGTCTTGATGGAGCCAGTAGGGTACAGGGCTGCAGGTGGGTAGGTAGGGACAGGAGGTAAGTGAATTAATGGGTGACTCCCTCCCATTGTTTTCGATCCCACACCCCTGATCAGGCAGCACAATTCGAGGCACACATTTGGGGTATCCATGGGGTAAACACACATAAATGGGAAGCCTATGGGAAGCCGCCCCCACCAGCCCTGGCCTAGAGGTGTGTCTTGTTGGTGTCAATAGGGTACAGGGCTGCAGGTGGGTTGTAGGGAGGGGCAGGAAGTTATGGTTATGCACAGTTATGCAGCACAATTGAGGTATAAAATAGTATAAAACAACAATAAATAGGATACAAAGAGTCTTGATGGTGCCAATAGGGTACAGGGCTGCAGGTGGGTTGTAGGGAGGGGCAGGAAGTTATGGTTATGCACAGTTATGCAGCACAATTGGGGTATAAAACAGTATAAAACAACAATTATGGGGGGGTACAAATAGGATACAAAGAGTCTTGATGGTGCCAATAGGGTACAGGGCTGCAGGTGGGTAGGGAGGGACAGAAAAATGATTATGCAGCACAATTTGGGTATAAATCAACAACTACAGGGGTATCAACAGGATACAAGGAGTCTTGATGGCGTCAATGGGGTGAAGGGGTGCAGGTGGGTAAAGAGGGACAGAAAATTGTGATTATGCAGCACAATTTGGGCATAAAACAGTCTAAATCAACCATTCTGGGTTTCAATAGGGTACAAATTGTATTGATGGCGTCAATGGGGCGCAGGGCCGCAGGTGGGTAGGGAGGGACAGGACATAGTGATTATACAGCACAATTTTGGTCTACAAGAGTCTAAAACAACAATTGTGGGGGTATCAACAGGGTACAAAGAGTCTTGATGGCGTCAATGGGGTGCAGGGCTGCAGGTGGGTGGAGAAGAACAGGAAGTTGTGGGTATTCAGCACTGTTGGGGTCTAGAACAGTACAACACAACAATTGTGGGGGTATCAACACGGTATACAGAGTCTTGATGGCGATAATGGGTGCAGGGCTTCTGGTTGATAGAGAGGGAAAGGAAAGAGCAGATAGGGTTGTCTGTGTGTTGTTTTTGTTCTTTGTTTAGTCTGTTTGTTTTGTTTGTTTTGTTTGTGAGTGTATTGTCTGCTTTGTTTATATGTTTGTTTTGTCTGTCTGTTTGTTTGTTTGTTTCAGTTCAGTTCAGGGGTAAGCCAAGTAGATCAGTTTGGGGGATAGCCACGGGGTAAAAAGAAAGACTTCATGCTGTGAATGGGGTACAGGTCTGCAGGTGGATAGGGAGGGACAGGAAAGCAGATACATATGTTTGCCTGTTGTTTTTATTCTTTTTTTTGTCTGTTAGTTTGTTTTCTTTCCTTGTTTTGTTTGTTTGTATTGTTTGTGTATTTTTTGTCTGCTTTGTTTGATTGCTTGTTTTGTCTGTTTGTTTGTTTGATTGCTTGTTTTGTCTGTTTGTTTGTTTGTTTGATTGCATGTTTCGTCTATTTGTTTGTTTGTTTGTTTGATTGCTTGTTTCGTCTGTTTGTTTGTTTGTTTTGGTTCAGGGGTTAGCCAATCAGGTCATTTTTGGGGGTAGCCACGGGGTAAAAAAATAGACTTGATACTGTGAATGGTGTACAGGGATGCAGGTTGATAGGGGGGGACAGGAGAGCATGTACGTTTGTTTGTCTATTTTTGTCTGTTTGTTTGTAAGTTTTGTCTGTTTGATTGTATGCGTTATTTTTTTGTGTGTGTGTGTGTATTTTCCTGCTTTATTTCTTTGTTTGTTTTGTCTGTTTTGTTTTTATGTTTGTTTTGTCTGTTTTGTTTATATGTTTGTTTTGTCTGTTTTCTTTATATGTTTGTTTTGTTTGTTTGGTTTATTTGCTTGTTTTGTCTTTTTTGTTTATTGGTTTGTTTGTTATAGTCCACGGGGCCAATTAGGCCAATTTTGGATCTCATGCACGGGATGGCTCTTCTGTATATTAAGATGCATGGTGGTGTTGGTGTTGGTGATGTTGGTGTCACTGACGGTGGCCGTAGTGGAGTGTGTGGCGGTGTTGGTGTTGGTGTTTCGGGGGAATCCATGGGGTGAACAGATACTTGATGCTGTCAATGCCAGCAGCCAGGCTGCCCACCATATTTTGTAATTCGTATTCAAATTCAAAATACAGTTGTAGGTGACACACACCACCATTCCCCCCCCCCACACACACACACTACCACTCACTCACCAGCTTCCACTGAGCAACCGACAGTAGCTCCAGCAGACAGTTTTCCCGCCACATTTATAAATTTGTATACAAATTCAAAATACAGTCAGAGGTAACACACACCACCATTCCCCCCCTCCCACATTCCCCCCACCCCCTCCACACACACACCACCACCACACACTCACTAGCTTCCACTGAGCAACCGGCAGTAGCTCCAGCAGCAAGGTTTCCCGCCACGTACTTCCAAGTGGGGTGGGTTTTAGCTGAGGGGGGCTTCTTGTCCTCCTTGGCTGAGGCTAGCATGAACATGGGCATGGGGGCAGAGCCTGAGGGGAAGAAGGGTGCAAGCTGTGTTGAGTTGTGTGGTGCTGAGTTCTGTGTGTGGGTGTGGGTGTTGGTGAGTGGTGGTGGTGGGTTTTTTAGGGGGTTCGATATGAAGGGGGCCTCTTGTCCTCCTTGGCTGAGGATAGCATGAACAAGGGCATGGGGGCAGAGCCTGAAGGGGAGAAGGGTGCAAGCTGTGTTGAGTTGTGTGGTGCTGGGTTGGGTGTGTGTGTGTGGGTGAGTGTGAGTGGTAGTGGTGGTGATTTTGTTTTAGTGTGTTGAAGATGAGGGGGGCATCTTGTCCTCCTTGGCTGGGACCAGCATGAACATGGGCATGGGGGCAGGGCCTGAAGGGGAGAAGGGTGCACGCTTTGTTGAGTTGAGTTGAGTGGTGCTGAGTTCGGTGCGTGTGTGTGGTTGTGGGTGAGTGGTGGTGGTGGTGGTGGCATTTTTATTGGGTTGAAGATGAGGGGGGCTTCTTGTCCTCCTTGGCTGCGGCCAGCATGAACATGGGCATGGGGGCAGAGCCTGAGGGGGAGAAGGATGCACGCTTTATTATGTCATGTTGTCCGGTGTCATGTCATGTTGTTCAGTGTTGTGTTGCATGGAGGGTTGGGTTTAGCAACAAGGTGATAGGAGGAACTGCATGTTGATGCTACAGTTTAACAGTAGTATAGAACAGGGGGATGCGGGCATAGCCTGGGGAGTAGAAGGGTGCATGTTATGATGTGTTGTGTTGTCTCGTGTCAAATCGTGTTATGTCGTGTCATGTCATGCCATGCTATGCTATGTAATGTAATGTAGTGTAATGTAATGTAACATAACGTAGTGTAATGTAACGTAACGTAATGTAATGTAATGACTTGTCATGTTGTGTTGTGCCGTGTTATGCTGTGTTGTGTTTTACTATATTGTGTTGAGATATGTTACTACACAGCTTAACAGTAGTACAGAACAGGGGAATGGGGGCAGAACCTGGGGAGTATAAGGGTGCATGTTATGCTGTGTTGTGTTGTGTCATGTCATGTAATGCTGTGTTGTGTCATGTCATGTCATGTTATGCTGTGTTGTGTCATGTCATGTTATGTTATGCTGTGTTGTGTTGTGTCATGTCATGTTATGCTGTGTTGTGTTGTGTCATGCCATGTCATGCTGTGTTGTGTTGTGTCATGTTATGTCATGCTGTGTTGTGTTGTGTCATGTCATGTTATGCTATGCTGTGTTGTGCCATGTCATTTATGCTTGTGTGTCATGGGGGGTAATGTTATATGCTTGGTTGTGCTTGTGTCATGTCATGTTATACTGTGTTGTGTTGTGTCATGTTATGCTGTGTTGTGTCATGTCATGTTGTGCTGTGTTGTGTCATGTCATGTTATGCTGTGTTGTGTCATGTCATGTCATGTTATGCTGTGTTGTGTTGTGTCATGTCATGTTATGCTGTGTTGTGTCATGTCATGTCATGCTGTGTTGTGTTGTGTCATGTCATGTTATGCTGTGTTGTGTCATGTCATGTTATGCTGTGTTGTGTTGTGTCATGTCATGTCATGCTGTGTTGTGTTGTGTCATGTCATGTTATGCTGTGTTGTGTCATGTCATGTTATGCTGTGTTGTGTGTGGGTCATTGTATGTATGATGTGTTGTGTGTGCATGTCATGTTATGTTTATGATAGGGCTGTTGTTGGTATGTTAATGTTATGCCGTGTGTGTGTGTTGTGTGGTTGCATGTCATGTTTATGCTGTGTTGTGTTGTGTGTCCTGTCTGTCATGCTGTGTGTGGCAAGTCATGTTATGCTGTGGGGTGACGTGGGGGGAAAGGAATTGGATGGGGGATGGGGGGTGGTGTGGGAAGGGAATGAGGGGTGGTGTGTGGTTGATTAGGGAGTAATGGTGAGGGATCGAAATGATCGTAGGGGGTCAGTGTGTCATGCATGTAGGTTATGTTGTTGTTTGATTTGTGTCTGTCATTGCTGTGTCTTTGGGTCATGTTCAAGGTTAGCTATGCTGGGGGTTGTTGTCAATGTCAGGTTTGATGTGTTGGGGGGGTGTAATGATAATGGAGGGGTTGGTTGTGTTCATGTCATGTTATGCTGGTTGTGTTGTGTCATGTCATGTTATGCTGTGTTGTGTCCATGTCTGTATGTGTGTGTGTGTCATGTCATGTTATGCTGTGTTGTGTTGTGTCATGTCATGTTATGCTGTGTTGTGTTGTGTCGTGTCATGTTATGCTGTATCGTGTTGTGTCATGTCATGTTATGCTGTGTCATGTCATGTCATGCTGTGTTGTGTTGTGTCATGTCATGTTATGCTATGCTGTGTTGTGTCATGTCATGTTATGCTGTGTTGTGTCATGTCCTGTTATGCTGTGTTGTCTTGTGTCATGTCATGTCATGTCATGTTATGCTGTGTTGTGTTGTGTCATGTCCTGTTATGCTGTGTTGTGTTGTGTCATGTCCTGTTATGCTGTGTTGTGTCATGTCATGCTGTGTTGTGTTGTGTCATGTCATCTCATGTTACGCTACGCCATGCAATGTAATGTCATGGCTTGCCATGTTATGTTGCATTGTTCAGTGTTGTGTTATGCTATGCTATGCTTTGCTATGCTATGTGATAGTATGTTATGTTATGCTAAACTATGCTATGTTATGTTATATTATCTTATGTTATGTTATGTTATGCTATGTTATGTTATGTTATGTTATGCTATGCTATGCTATGCTATGTTATGTTATGTTATGTTATGTTATGTTATGTTATGTTATGGTATGGTATCTTATGTTGTTAACATTGTTATGTTATGTTATGTTATCTTATGTTGTGTGATGCTATGTTATGTTATGTTATCTTATCTTATGTTGTGTGAGGCTATGGTATGCCATGTTGCTTAGTGTTGTGTGATGTTGTGTGATGCTATGCTATGTCATGTTGTCCAGTGTTGTGTTGCATGGAGAGTTGGGCTTAACAAAAAGGTGATAGGAGGAACTGCATGTTGAAACTACAGTTTAGCAGTAGCACAGAACAGGGGAATGCGGGCATAGCCTGGGGAGTCGAAGGGTGTATGTTATGATGTGTTGTGTTGTGTCTAGTCATGTCATGCTATGTCATGTCATGTTATGCTATGTTATGTTATGTAATGTCATGGCTTGTCATGTTGCCATGTTGTCGTATTGTGTTGTGCTGTTTGTGCTGCGTTGTATTGTGTTTTATTTTTGGGTTGAGGTATGTTGCTACACAGTTTAATAGTAGTACATAACAGGGGAATGGGGGCAGGGCCTAGGGAGTAGAAGGGTGCATGTTATGTTATGTTGTGCTGTGTTGTGTCATGTTATGCTATGTCATGTTATGTAATGTCATGGCTTGCCATGTTGTGTTGTACAGTATTGTTTTGTGCTGTGTCATGTCATGTCATGTCAGGTCATGTCACGTTGTGTTGTGTTGTGTTATGCTGTGTCATGTTATGTTGTGTTATGCTGTGTTATGTGATTTTGTGTGTGAGATATGTTGTTACACATTTCAGCAGTGAAAAGAGGGGCATGGGTTAAGAGCCTGAGGGGGGAAAAGGTGAACGCTTTGTTGAGTTGAGTTGAGTGGTGCGGTGCGGTGCTGAGTTGGGTGTGTGGGATTGGGTGTGTGGTGGTGGGATCCTCCGCATGCAACTTGATCCATGCCAACCGACTAACCGCCAGCTGCCAAGTAGGCGGGTTAGGAACACGATGAACGTAGGTAAATATTTTTACGCATGCAACATGATGGAGCAGCAGATGGCGGCAAGTTCGGGCCCGCCGGAAGATAACGTTGGACAGGCGGGCCCCCCTTATTTGATCTCCCTGCCCCGTTTCATCGATTCCATCAATCACCGCATCAAAAGCAGAAATTTGCATATGGGCATTGGTCGGGATGGGATGTGGTATTGGTGAGTGTTTTGTGAATGGGAGGAGCGGACCTGCAGACTGTGTGGTGCCATCGAAATATCCAGACATGCTGACAGATGCGAATGCTGATGCTCTTTGATTCTTTCCGCGTCGAGGCTTGCTCATATTCTGGCTCACTGCGCGCGTGGAGGTCTGGCCAATGGACTGGGAAAAGGGCTCCCTGCGTCCGGTGCGCACGAGCATGCTTGCCTTGCGATCAAATCCAAACTGCAGCTCATTGTCGAAGCTGTCCATGCTGTCGGGCGAGGTTAAGGTAATGGGCAAGGCGAAAAGTGGATACGGTCGGAGATTGGGGAGATTGGAACCCGGGGGAACTGTACTGCAGCTGTACATCAGTTCGAGAGCGAAATGATGTCACGTCCAGCCGCGCGATGCACAGACACGGGCACGGGCACGGGGTACGGGCCTCAACTCAAGCATTTGATGAACATGCGTCGGCCTGCGTCGAAGTATTACTGCCAGGTGCTGCTAGACAGGGCAGCCAAAAACGTACATGTTTGCGTCACGAAGCCATAAAACACGCACACTCCAGAGGCGCGAGTGCGCGTTTTCACGAACACAGTAACTGGGGACGTGCGTGTTTCCCCTGGGTTTCGCAGGTTTTAACGAACCTTTTAACAGGGACGTGCGTGTTATCACGCACACTGGGGGGGGGGGGGGGGGGGGGGGGGGGGGGGGGGCTGTGCGTGTGTTACGTTACCTCAACGAGGTGTTGGAAGAACCCCAAAGACGCAACGTGAGGATGGACCGTTGACCAGAAGGAAGGGTCCGTTGTGTCGCAGGACGCAGGCTACAAAATTGGTTGCGTCTCAGGCAGCAGAGCTAGGACTCTTCCTGGAGTACCCTGGCACCGCCATGCTCCAATCAGCTGTTCGGGTGCGAGTGACAGCGGAACATGGTCTACTACTGTGGCTATGAGAACATCTGCCAGATCAAAAAGGTATCCCACAGCTAGGGCTGTCAGCAAGTAGCCCCTTATTTGTCTCCTGCAAGGCTAGCCCCAGGGATATTTTTTGCGGAATATATTCCGATCGGAATACGAGACCCTGTTATGGCCCAAATTGCCGGAATAAGAAACCTAAAAAAAGTATTTTTTCAACTGAAATTTACTAAAAATCACCCAAATCAACCAAAATCGGAATAAGGATCCTGTTTGGGGAGGGAGAAAAGGAGAGAAAAAGAAAAAGGAATAAGATTTCCTCTTTTTTATTTGAAAAAAATCCCTGGCTAGCCCTAACAGGCTGCAAGTCTCTTTTGTTACTCTTACTTACTAAATATATGATGACAAACGCAACGTTGAATTATAGCACGAAGCCTAGTTATCCCTGATAATGCAGGGTCTCCGGTGGTAAAAATATGTGTTGGGGCCCACTTCATCAATGCCTGTGTCCGTATTAGCCCCTCCTGAATCGAGTTTGGGCAGTTTTACCCTATTTGGCTACCCTCGACTGTAACATACAGTATTTTACATACGTTTCACACACATTCCCAAAACAAATCAACAAGGTAGCCCTTGTGCTACATACGGCATTCTGTAGCACCTTAACTACCATATCGCAGTAGTTTACTGTGGTGTATGAGGAAAACGTGTTGTCCGATCATCCGTATGATACACCATAACTCACCACCTTTTCGAAAATCGACGCCCACCTCCGGTCTGAGATGTGCACGTCCGCCCGAGCCGGCCCCCTCTTAGCGAGGTTTTCCAACATGTGCCCGCCCGGGATCGAGCCAGCGTAGTGCTGGTGAAGACCCCAACTTCCGTCCAGTCGTTCCACTCGACCAAAATCGAAACCATTTGTGGTGTATAAGGAAAACGTGTTGTCCGATTGGGGAATCTTATGGTTATATCCGTATGATACACCATATTTACAAGTAAAATTGTACAAGTACGCTCGTTTTTGACAAGTAGGAGTCATTCTGTCATTGCACGCCTGAAGTTATTGCAAACGGTTTGGCAAACGCCCCCTTGTGAAATAACAGTATAACAATTCCAATAAATTAAACAAATCAAACTCTTACTTATTCAGCCAGGAAGAAACAGATTACGGTGAGCACTGTGTGCCCCAGAGGTTGGTTGCACAAGTTCTATGCAGCGTCTCATGCGACGCTAATAAATGGGGAAAGAGTGATCGCGACGGAGCAACAGGTGGCAAGGGAAGCGAGTTAGTAACGAGACCGTTGGCTGGCGTGTCAGGCTTCATCATGGATTCATGGTCAAACGGTCGGTCGGCGGGTTGCTCTGTCGAACGGACAAATGGGTAACACTGGGGGCTCCCGCCTCCCAGAAGGGGGGGCTCCGCAAAAAAAAACATGTAACCAGTGGTTACTTATCATAAGGGAACAGCAACTAATATTAGTGGTTGAAAAACTAATATACACTAATATTATTATACCGGTAGTGTCACAATAGTATTAGTTTTTCATCTAATTTCAAAATTCTGGTGAGACGGCTCGTCAGTCAAATATTAACTAATATTCACTCAAATTATTAATTCCCCAATATTAACTAATTTAGCCTCTCCCAACTTATGACTCCTCATACCAATTCATCAAAGCATCTGCAAGCATACAACAACTAATTTCTCGTACATGGCACGCACGTGCCACGCACTTGGCACGCAAACATGCACTAGGGGGTCTGGGATGTGCATGTAACACGCACTCAGGGGTCTGGGATGTGCGAGAAGAGAAAACAAACCCAGTGAAAGTGTGCGTGTTCACACGCACCAACCCGTCCGGAGTTTGCGTGTTCACACGCAGCCACGTACGTGTTGAACTACCCCCCTGACCCCAGGGGACTACGACCGGACTACGACAGCATGCTATACGACGACACAGCTCACCTCGCCCGACCCTTATATATGCACTGCGGCGTGGGGATGGTGACTGCAGAGAACAAACGAAAGACGGCTTGTTCTAGTAGCGAAATGACCTGTGGAAACAAAACAAGTGCGATACGAAGCGTCAACGTTGCCTGCCTTGCCGTGGCAGGCAGCGTGGCGCCAGAATGGCCTGGGGAATGCCCAGCTGTTCACCCCAACGATTCCGGGGAATCCACGTAGATGAAAATTCACTGCCAGGTAGATCCTCCCCCCAGATCCAGAATTCCGATCCGGGAAGGCCCACACTCGCACTCGTCTGTGGATTCAACCCCCGATTCAACCCTCGAATCAACCCCTGGATCGCCCTGGATCGCCCTGTCCCCGCCCTGTCCCCGCCCTGTCCCCAGTAAGTTCCCGTACCGCATGTACCGCACCTTGGCAGTTGCAACCGGGCTGGAAATATATCGCTCGTCGGAAAGGTGCTAAAGAAGCCTTAACAAGTACGATCACTGCTAATCATACGCCTAGCTTTCGACCTCCCCTCCCCCCTCCCCCCCCCAAGTCCCAGACTGACAGTTAAAGTCCCTCGGACCATCTCCAGCGCGTTCATAACACCTGACCTCGTATATCCCCTCCTCTCTCCCTTGTAGTTTATCCCCACCCCTCTATTGTTGCACCGTCGCTTCACGGTTGATGCTTGCTTGAGGCAGGGGTTTTAGTCCCACCTGCCTAGTCAGAGCCAGCTACTGGGAGGCTACTCCCCACCTACTCTGCCACCACCAGATATCTAGTGGCATTGGTGGAGGGCAGGGGATTCCTCTGCGGGGCGCGCTCTGCGCGCCTTTGGCTCCTCCCTCAATCCAGCCCTGGTCACAACCCCCAACACAGCCCTGAGCACGGCCCTGGCCACAGTACCTGGCAGAAGCCCCCAACCCAGCACTGGCTACAGCCCTCAATCCAGCCCTGGCCACAACCCCAACCCAGCCCTGGCCACAGTACCTGGCAGCAGCCCCCAACCCAGCCCTGGACACAGACCTGGACTCAACCCCCAACACAGACCTGGACACGGACCTGACCACAGCCCTGACCAAATTCCCTGCCAGCACTCCCATCAGCCCCCAGCACAGCCCTGACCACAGGCTCTGTCTGCAGCCCCTAACCCAGCCCCCATGGTCACCCCTGAGCGTGACTCCCTGTCCACCTTAGCCCCCCAGTGGTTCAAGAGGGGCTCCTATGCCCCTTCTTTCACTCGCCCGGTGGGATCTAGCTTTGTAAAAGAAGGTGAGTAGTGTTGTGCACTGTTTTGTTTTCTACGATGGCTCGCCACTGCGTCGCCATTCCGTCGTTGCTTGGTGACGCATAAATCCCCCGCCTTGTTGTTGTTGTTGGTGGTGGTGGTGGTGGTGGTGGTGGTGGTGGTGATGATCTTGTTTTTGTTGTTGTTGCTGCTGAAGATATTGTTGGTGTTGGTGTTGGTACACATGTTTCACATATGTATTATATTTGGTACATGATGTACATTGTTGTGCGCATGTATTGCATGTATTGTATGTGATACATGTTGTGCACATGTATCATGTATGTATTGTATGTGATTTGTGCTGTACACTGTTGTACACATGTATCACCTCACTTGTATCGCATGTATGACACATGCTGTACCCTGGTGTACACTTGTATCACATGTGTATTATACACATGTTGTACACTTGTCTCACATTTTTTTTATTAAAGTTGTGAAAGGACTTTCACCCCAAGAGGTGTATGTGATTCGTGTTTTACACTGTTGTACACATGTATGGCACAGGCTGTACACTGTTGTACACTTGTATGACAGGTGTATTATATGTGATACATGTTGTGCACTGTTGCACGCATGTTGTAGACTTATCTGTATTAATCACTAAATTCAAAAATCGCTAAAAAAGTACCAATCGAATGCCTTCAATTTTTTGTCAAGCCTTTTTTATTATAGGGGCTGTAATTCTCTAGAAATGTACTGCTACTAAGCCAAGTGCGCGCTGCCTTTTTTCTATATCTGAAAGTGGTTTTTTTCAAGCTCTTTGGTCTAAGGCCTCCTCCAGGGACAGCGATTTATTGCTATTTAGGACCATTTAGGGCCAATACTTTGTATTTGTTTTTATTTTTATGGAGGTAATTTGGGCCAAAACGGGGTCAAAAGCAGCAATCGCTATATATAGCGAGAATCAGTCCCTGGCTGCCTTGGCTTGACGCGGTTGTTTCCGCTGCCGTTGCTTGGAAATCATAGGTGGCCTTGGCCCTTCGACCATTTCATATTTCTGCCCCCGGTTTGATGGTTTAAAATTATTAACTGTAGTAATTGCTGTGCTTTAACTGTAGTAATTGAACATGAATTAGTTTTTTCAAGACTTGACATTTTGTTGCATGAACTTGAAGTGAACACCCATTCTCTTTCATGTTTCTGCCCCCCCTCCTGCAGCCGAGGTCAATGTAGCCTCTGTCGCACCCTCACAGTTTGTTGCCCTCGGGAGTGTGACAGCTGTTCATGACACCATTACCACAACCAGCGGTAGTGGCGGGGGCAGCATTGGTAGCAGACCACCACGGCGGTTTGTCGACAGCTCAGCAATGGCCATCCCAGGTGGCGGTAACCGAGTGAAAGCATCTCTCACTGATCGTCCGTGGACCCCCCCCGTCCCCGCCCCCACGCCCAACAGTACCGCCAGTATCGCCACAGACAATTCCATGGGTGAAAGTATTGTACGGCACAAGAGTTGGGGTGCCAGCGTGGCAAGCAGCCAGATGCCAGCTGGTAGAACCAGGATGACTAATGGTAGGCTCTCAGACGATGAGCCTTTGCAAATGCAATTCTCTGCAGACGGATCTTATTCAAGACCAGCGCCAGCTGTCAACAGGTCAGCATCCTTAGGCGACAGTGCACCAAGTGTTCCGCGTTGGATGTCTGCTGACCTGGATGCCGCTCCGGAACCAGGCTATCTGCAAACATCTGTGGCAGGGTATCAGAAGGTAGGACTCAACAGCCTTGCAGTGAGTGGTAGGGTAGAACAGTTTCTTCTGTGATCTGACTGAGTGAGTTTGATCTGACTAAGTGAGTTTAATCTGATTGAGTAACTTTGATCTGACTGAGTGAGTTTGATCTGTTTAAGTGAGTTTAATCTGAATGAGTAACTTTGATCTGACTGAGTGAGTTTGATCTGACTGAGTGATTTTGATTTTGATGAGTGAGTTTGATCTGACCAAGTGAGTTTAATCTGACTGAGTGAGTTTGATCTGACATAGTGGGTTTGATCTTACTTGGTGAGTTTGATCTGACTGAGTGAGTTTGATTTGATGAGTGAGTTTGATCTGACTGTGTGATTTTGATTTTGATGAGTGAGTTTGATCTGACTGAGTGAGTTTGATTTTGATGAGTGAGTTTGATCTGACTAACTGAATTTAATCTGACAGAGTGGGTTTGATCTGACAGAGTGGGTTTGATCTTACTTGGTGAGTTTGATCTGACTGAGTGTGTTTGATCTGACTAAGTTTGATCTGACTGAGTGAGTTTGATCTGACTAAGTTTGATCTGACTGAGTGAGATTGATCTTAGTGAGTTTGATCTGACTGAGTGAGTTTGATCTGTCTAAGTTTGATCTGGCTGAGTGAGTTTGATCTGACTGAGTGAGCTTGATATGAGTAAGTTTGATCTGACTGAGTGATTTGATCTCAGTGAGTTTGATCTGAGTAAGTTTGATCTGATTGAGGGAGTTTGATCTGAGTGAGTTTGATCCGACTGAGTGAGTTTGATCTGAGTATGTTTGATCTGACTGAGTGAGTTTGATCTGTCTAAGTTTGATCTGTCTGAGTGAGTTTGATCTGTCTGAGTGAGTTTGATCTGTCTGAGTGAGTTAGATCTGTCTGAGTGAGTTTGATCTGACTGAGTTTGATCTGACTGACTGAGTTTGATCTGACTGACTGAGTTTGATCTGACTGAGTGAGTTTGATCTGGCTAGTTTGATATGAGAGCACAAAACAGCACAACACAACACAGCACAGCACAGCACAACACAACACAGCACAACACAGCACAACACAGCACAACACAGCACAACACAGCACAACACGTACTAAACCAAATGCCCCCCCCCCCCCCCCCCCCTACAGGTTGTGTTTGATAAGGAATGCCCCTCCTTGAAGAATTCAAATACGAATTGGGCTAGTCCCCTAGAAAGGTATCCCCATACAAGCAAAGCCTTCTTGGCACTAGCCCTTGTACCTACTGGACTTCCAGCACAACACAACACAGCACAACAACACAACACAACATAACACAACTCAACACAACACAACACAGCACAATACAGCACAACAAAACAAAACACAACACAACAAAAAACAACACAGCACAACACAATACAGCACAACACAACACAACACAACACAATACAGCACAACAAAACACAACACAACACAACACAACTCAATACAGCACAACACAACACAAACTAAATCAAATGCCTCCCTCCTACCAACCCTTCACTACAGGTTATGTTTGAGAAGGAGTATCCCTTCCTGAAGAATTCAAAACAAAACCTTTGGCTAGTCCCCTGGTAGGGTATCCCCATACAAGCAAAGCCTTCTTGGCATCATGCCCTAGTACCAATTGGACTTCCAGCACAGTGCAACACAACACAACACAGCCCAACACAACACAGCACAACACATGACAACAAAACACAGCACAGAACATCACAGCACAGCACAGCACAACACAGCACAACACAACACAACACAGCACAACACAGCACAACATAGCACAACACAACACAACACAAACTAAATCAAATGCCTCCCTCCTACCAACCCCTCACTACAGGTTATGTTCGAGAAGGAGTATCCCTCCCTGAAGAATTCAAAACAAAACCTTTGGCTAGTCCCCTGGTAGGGTATCCCCATACAAGCAAAGCCTTCTTGGCAGCATGCCCTAGTATCAACTGGAATTCCAGCACAATGCAACACAACACAACACAGCACAGCAAAACACGACACAACATAACAAAGCGCAACACAACACAGCACAGCACAGCACAGCACAACACAACACAGCACAGCACAGCACAACACAGCACAACACAACACAGAACAACAAAAACACAGCACAACACAACACAAACTAAACCAAATGCCCCCCCCCCACCCCACCCCACCCCCCTACAGGTTGTGTTTGAGAAGGAGTATCCCTCCCTGAAGAATTCAAAAAACTCTTTGGCTACTCCCCTAGAAAGCCCTGGTACAATCAAACCTATCTAGCATCATGCCCCACTACCAACTAGAATTCCAGAACAATACAGCACAACACAGCACTACACAGCACTACACAACACAGCTCTGAGTGAGTTCGATCTGACAGCACAACACAACACAACACAGCACAACACGAACTGAATCAAATGCCTCCCTCCCACAGGTGTTGTTTGAGAAGGAGTTTCCCTCCCTGAAGAATTCAAAAAATCCCTTTGACTACTCCCCTAGGGAGACCCATCCAAGCAAACCTTATTGGCATCATGCCCCACTACCAACTGGACTTCCAGCACAACACAGCACAGCACAACACAGCAAAACAAAAACTAAATCAAATGCCTCCCTCCTACCAACCCCTCACTACAGGTTGTGTTTGAAAAGGAGTATCCCTCCCTGAAGAATTCAAAAAACCCCTTTGGCTACTCCCCTCGTGAGGCTCCGTACAAGCAAAACTTCTTGGCATCATGCCCCACTACCAACTGGACCTCGAAGCTTGCAGAACCCATTCCCCCAGCATCGGGTGATCCCGATGCTGAGCTGGCAGCCGCCAGCTCAGCGCCTGCGTCTGCAGTCTCCCTCGAGCTGAAGGCTGCAGCGTTGGCTGCTGTAACAGAGGGGCAGCTCCACTCAGCTACATCCTCAGCTACATCCACGCACCACGTGGGTTGGTTCTCGGTGGCGTCCTCGGCCACCGGGGGGGGCCAGGCTGGGAGGCCTGGTGGGGAGGAGGGCCTGCCCAACACAGAGAGGTTAAGAGAGCAGCTAGCGATGAGACAGTCCAAACAGCTGGTCCCAATGATGGCCAAAAAGGAGGACCCCAAGAAATCGGTCAATACACGTGGAGGAGTGCGACTGGTCCCCCCTGCCAAGGTCCCAGGCCCCCTGCCCTTGTCCGCAGCCCCCGAAAGTGGCAAGCCCCTGCGACCTGGCATGGCAGCCCTGACCAACGGCTCGCTCACCACCAAGGTGGCCACGAAACTGGGTTTGGATAAACCCTGCACAGGCCCCCGGGCCCCCTTAAATGCCCCCCCCTCCGGTCTGGTTAACCTGGCCAAACCTGCGGGAGGGCACGGGAGGGTCTTCCAAGGCAAGAAGGTTAGGACAGAAACTGGTAATTCGGTTAATTCAGCTACTTCAGTTACCCCAACCACCAGTGCCAACTCCCCACCTGCCCCAGGTACCACCTCTGCCCCCTCCTCGGTAATTTCCCCCACCGCAACGGACCCCAGCCCCGCAGACCTGGGCCAGACCGTGTCACAGCACACAGATTCTCAGCCGGTTTCGGTTTCAGTTTCGGCTGGTAGCCAAACCGCAGCCCCCCTAGAGCCGCAGGCCATGCCAGCTAAGCAGCCACCAACATCCATGTGGACGAACGGCCCTGCTGGCAGCCAGATGTATGGTAACAGGACCGGGTGGGAAACGCAGCAGCAGCAGCAGCAACAACAGCAGAAACAGCAGAAACAGCAGCAACAGCACCACCAACAGCAGCAGCAGCAGCAGCAACAAGAGCAGCAGCAAAAACAGCAGCAGCAGCAACAGCAGCAGCAGCAACAAGAGCAGCAACAAAAGAAGCAGCAGCAGCAGCAGCTACAAGAGCAGCAGCAACAACAGGAACAACAACAGCAGCAGCAGGTCTTGCAAGATACTCAGCTACATACTCAGCTACAATATCGTGACTCAGCTACTGCCCCCCCTCCTACCATATTTGAGGTGAGAGACTGTAACTTCAATAAATAAAGAAAGAAAATAAAGAAATACCAATTTTGTAGGGAGCGGCAAATAGGTCTATGTGGGCCCAGCCGATATATATATATAGGTCTATATAGGGCAAAATATACCTATATCTGCCCTATCGGTACACCAAGGAGGCCTCTGAAAAATCTGGTATTATTTTTACATGTCCTGTGCTGCATTTCAGGGTGCCCTGCACCTTCAAAAAAAATAAAGGATTTGTTGAAGCATCAAAAATCACTTGCGTCGCTTGTTCCTGGCGCGGTCGCGCACCAAACCCAACTACGTAGCCTCCAAACCAACCCAGGCCCAGCACCCCCCTACTCCCATCAACACAATCATCAGTTCATCACCATCAGCAATCCAGAAAGTCTTTTAAGAGTCTTTTAACTGTCTAATTCGTTTACTTTTTCTAGGTCACTGTGTGCATTTGTGTTTGTGGGTGATCGGTGTGTATGTGTTGGAAGGTAATGGTGTCAATGTGTCATACACCCACCTGCATGGACATCCACCTACATGTATGTGTGAGTTCGTGGATGGGTGGAGTTTGAGTGTGGGAAGTTGCTGGTGTCAACGTGTCACACACAGGCATGTACACGCACCTACATGCATGTGTGTTCGTGTGTGCCCTTGCATGTGTGTGCGTGTGTCTATGCTTGTGTGTGTGTCCATGCGTGTGGGTTTGCATGGGAGATAAAGCACATGTGTATGTGTGTGTGAATATGTTAGGATACATGATATCAATGCATGCAAGTGTGTGTGTGTTGGTGTGCTTGTGTGTGTGTTTGTTGGTGAGTGTACGTCCATGAAGGGAGGTGCATATGTTTCCCCCTCTCGTTAGTGAGCTTCACTATGCCAGGCACAGCTTTCTTGGGTAAGAGCTCAAGGAAATAAAGACCTTCAACCCTACGAACATCAGTGGAGCACTGGCTGGGTCTACATCCAGGAGCTCGACATGCCTCAGCCTCCCAGGCCCTGGCTCAGAGTACCCAGTAGCTATCCTCTGGCAGGACCTCATGCCAGTCGTCTTCGGAAATCTTGCTCAAATACTTCGTCCTCCTCCTCTGAAACATCGCTAGATAACTCATTCTCCGACATATCGCTGGCGTCAAATCCCTCCAGTTCGACCTGGGAGCTCGCCGGGACAAGACTCTTAAGACCAGGCTGGACTCCGCCTCTGATATTGAGCGTTACAATGAAGCTGCGGCCTTTACCACGCTGCTTTATGTCGCCAGGGAACGTGACAACGCTTGAGGCCGATGCTATGGGTGCGGCTGATGATCCGTCCTGCACAGCTGTGTGCGCAACGTCCGCAAGAATCTCTCAACGATTGCCAGGTTTCCAGTCGTTTTTAGCTAATTCGCCCGCAATACCCGTAGGCTGTTTGCCGGCTTCATTCAGTGATACGAAAGCGAATGATACGAAAGCGAATCGCAAGAGGAAGGAAGCTCAGACGGTGTGTGTACGCACGAATCATACCAACATAGACCTATCTGGTCGAGGGGGGGCGTCGGACAAGGGAAATCGATAGATCTATCGGCTTCGCGGAGATAGACCTATATAGGTATATATAGATGATAGATCTATAGAGACCTATCGGTCTTTTGCCGCTCCCTACAATTTTGGGGTGAGACACAGTTGCTTCAATAAATAAATAAAATGAAAAAGCAAATGTGAGGTGAGAGACTGTTGCTGCAATAAATAAATAAAATGAAAGTACACACATTTGAGGTGCGACACTGTTGCTTAAATAAGAAAAAAAAGAAAAAAAAGAAATACGGATTTTGAGGTGAGAGACTGTTGCTTCAAAAAATTAATAAAAATAATAAATACACATATTTGAGGTGAGACACTGTTGCTTAAATAAGTAAATAAATAAAATAGATAAATAAATAAATAAAATGAATGAATACAATTTTTGAGGTGGGACACGGTTGCTTAAATAAAGACATTAAACAAATAACAAAATTGAGGTGAAAGACTGTTGCTTAAATAAATAAAAAATATATAAGAATGATATATCCCGTACTGACAGGAAAATGTAACGTTATCAGGCGCGATATTAGGGTAAAGGCTCCACACAGGGCTTACTACCCCGCCTTGGGACCTGCCGTCTGCACCTGCCAGCTCAACATGCAGCGCTCGACAAGCTTTCCCATATCTCATGGCCAAGCCTCTCGATAGATCCCCAGGGGACGTTTGCGACCTCAGTAACTCAAAATCACGATTAGCAAAGCACTCAGCAGGGCTTCTTTAAGCGTCTAGAACCTAGACAGATCGCCACCTCTAACAACCAATTGAATCGGGTTTCGGCCGAAGTTTGAGAGGCTGTCGCTCGTAACCATGCGACAACCCCGGCGATGATAAGCAGCAAGTATTTCTCTAAAAGGGCAGTGAACTTCCTGTAAACTCTGGGGTACCTTCTGGATGGGTCAGAGTTAAAAACCAGACATCAGAAGAAGAAGTATGTGAAGTAGGGGGCCTTCCACAAGCTAGTGGCCATTGAAAGGCACTCATCTCTCAACTACAAGTGGTTGATCACACCTTCCACTACAAGAAACCATTTGGGAAGCATTGAGCCCACTGTGCAAAGCCTCAGAACCCACTATCCCAAGGCTGGCCAATCTAAAATGTTGATGCAATTAATTTGATCATTTTACTGAGTGTATAACAAGCTAATTCTCATGATTATTAATGTTGTTCATATGTTTCATAAGTCGTTCCAACAATATGACATAGTGGCCTTGTAAACACTTGTTTTGTTTTGAAACTTGAGCTTTGGTTACATGCCTCCATGCCTCCAGCCAGGAACATGTAAAGCAAAATTGGCAGCTCACCTTCTGATGAAAGGCAATGAACCAGTGTAACATGTTCAAGTAGAAACATTCAGTTGTATGATAGCCATTCAGGTGATAGCAACACATTCAGTTGTATGATAGCCATTCAGGTGATAGCAACACATTCAGTTGTATGATAGCCATTCAGGGGATAGCAACACATTCAGTTGTATGATAGCCATTCAGGTGATAGCAACACATTCAGTTGTATGATAGCCTTTCAGGGGATAGCAACACATTCAGTTGTATGATAGCCATTCAGGTGATAGCAACACATTCAGTTGTATGATAGCCATTCAGGTGATAGCAACACATTCAGTTGTATGATAGCCATTCAGGTGATAGCAACACATTGAGTTGTATGATGGCCATTCAGGTGATAGCAACACATTCAGTTGTATGATAGCCATTCAGGTGATAGCAACACATTCAGTTGTATGATAGCCATTCAGGGGATAGCAACACATTCAGTTGTATGATAGCCATTCAGGGGATAGCAACACATTCAGTTGTATGATAGCCATTCAGGGGATGATTTGGGAAGCACACTTTGTACTTCGGACTTGGTTCTCAGAATCTCAGGCCAATTATCGAGAATTCTTGCGAGAATTCTCAGATTTCCAGGCCAAATTCTCGATCTCATGTACGAAGTCCGGGTTCTTCAGAAACCTTGAACCCAAATCATCCGCTGAATGGCTATAATGGATTTTATTAGAACTAGCATCTGAGCCCGTCGTACCGACGGGAGGACCCCCCCCATGGCCACGTCAGCGACAGGTGTCAAAAAATCGAGATCCACAACCACTGAAACCAAAAGCCTAACTGCCTGGGCCAAAAAGGCTAAACCATATCACGGACAACGCGCTATTATACATAGAATTATAACCGTCAAATGTATGCAGTTAAACTGCATTCCTCTAGAATAAAACGTCAAATAAAAAGAGTCAAGTTATAATAAAACCCCTCAAAACGACTGTCAAATTTTAGAAACATTCAATTTTTCTGTCAGTACGGTATTTGAGGTGAGAGACTGTTGCTTAATAATAATATTAATTATAATATTAATAATAATATTAACAATAATAATATAAAATAATAATATTTTTGGGAGTAAAAAAAAAAGATAAGCCACACCACGCCTAAAAAACCTGGGGAGGGCTGACCCCTCCCCCCCCCCCCCCCCCCCCTTAAATAGAAATGACCCCTTTTTGAAAAACTTAGATATGGATTCTGGGGGGTTACAGTATGGCGCACATAATGGCATCCTCGGAATTCCCACATAGGGATTGTGTGATAGTCAAAACCCACCCATATCCTCTCATACTCTGGGCTGGGTTTGGGGGGGGGGGGGGGGGGGTAAATACTTGTTGCATGAGGTCGAAAGTGGTGCCAATAGACTACCCTTACCATGGCCTAGTTATAGGTGGTCTTGGAATTTCATTTGGAGGTCTGAGTAAAAAGTTAGCAAAAAACCAAATGAGGGCTGACCCCCCCCCCCCCCCCCCCCCCCCCCCCCCCCCTAAATGAGGTGCTCAGAATGACCTGAAAAGTCACTTTTAATATCGCCTAGTTACATGCCATTACAGCCTCGTTCTTTGAAAAAATCGATCGGCCTGACTGAAAATTCTGTGGCCTTGGCACCTCCTGATAATATTAATAATAAAATAATCCGAGGCATCGTTGTCACCAGGCTCCGGACGCGGTTCCGAGTGTGAAATCTGATTGGTACTAAGTCTGTAACGTGGAACCGAGTGAAATAATGACCATATATGACCATAAATAACCATCCACCCTTTGACCCTTTCTCTCAGCGACCCACCCACTCACCCACTCACTCCCCCAACCACCCAACCACACACGCATATCCACTTACTCACCCAACCACCCAACCACACACGCATATCCACTTACCCACCCAACCACCCGACCACACACGCATATCCACTCACTCACCCAACGACCCTCCCACCCACCCACTCACCCACGTACCACAGGTGCAATGAGAGGAAGCCTTCTCGAGGTCCCTGGGCTGGACTGATGTTGATGATGACACCTGCGATGTGTTGACTGAGGAGGAGATTCGCCTGCTATCTAACCAACCAACCAACCAACCAACCAACCAACCAACCAACCAACCAACAACCAACCACAACAACCAACCACAACAACCAACCAACCAACATCCTCCCACCAACCAACCAACAACCTACCAACCAACAACCAACCAACCAACCAACTGCCAACCAACCAACATCAACCAACCACCAACCCACCAACCACAGGTTCCAGCTGAGGAAGAAGCCTTCTTGAGGTCCCTGAGCTGACCTGATGTTTTTCAGCCACATGCCTACTCACACATCCACACACCCACTCAACCTTCCAATCACCAACCGTCTCACCCACTGACCCACCTACCCACTCACCCAACCACCAACCGTCTCACTCACCCACTCACCCACTCACCCACCCACTCACCCACCTACCACAGGTTCCAGCTGAGGAAGAGATTCGCCTGCTATCTTACCAACCAACCAACCAACAACCCAACTAACCAACCAACCAGCCGACCAACCTACCACAGGTTCCAGCTGAGGAAGAAGCTTTCTTGAGGTTCCTTGGCTGGACAGATGTTTTTCAGCCACACACCCACTCACACATCCACATGCCTATTTTCACAGCCACACACCTACTCACACATCCACCCACCCACCCACTGACCCTCCTGCCACAGGTTCCAGCTGAGGAAGAAGCTTTCTTGAGGTCCCTGGGCTGGACAGATGTTGATGATGACACTGACGATGTGTTGACTGAGGAGGAGATTCGCGCGTTCCAGCAACAACACCCGCCTACCACCCTCCCCAATAACACTTGTCCTCCTGGTTTCGAGGTTTACAAGGGTCAGTGGCCCTGAACACCCCCTTGCGTGTCTGTGTGAGAAGGTCATTCGAGCTTTCCAGCAGCAATACCCGCCTACCACTCACCCCACCAACACTCCTCCTGGGTTCAAAGCTATGGCCCTGACCACCACGATGAGTTGGTTGATGAGGAGATTCGCGCGTTCCAGCAGCAGCACCCACCTACCGCCCACCCCACCAACACTTGTCCTCCTGGTTTCCATGCTTTTACGGGCCAGTGGCCCTGACCAACCCCATGTGTGTGTAGGCTGAGGAGAAGATTCGTGCTTTCCAGCAGCAATACCCGCCCACCACTCACCCCACCAACACTCCTCCTCCTGGGTTCGAGGCTTTGGCCCTGGCCACCCCCATGTGTTGACTGAGGAGGAGATTCGTGCTTTCCAGCAGCAACACCCGCCTACCACCCACCCCACCAACACTTGTCCTCCTGGGTTTGAGGCGTACAGAGATCAGTGGCCCTGACCACCCCCATGTGTGTGTGAGGGGGGTCTAGAGTTTATGTGTGTGCGTGCGCGTTTGTTTGTGTGCATATGTGTGTTTGACAGGTAGCCTAAACAGACTTTCCCAAGCTCGAATGAATCAGATTAAGCCCTCGAGGTCGCTGGTTTGTGTCTGGAGACCCACATCCTGGGGTGAAAGTCCTTTCACAACTTTAAAACAAAAATGTGTGGTATCTGGAGGTACCCCCATGAGGCTGTGACAGCTATGTACCGTAGGCGCATGATGTAATGGCGGAAAATAGAGATGGCGGAAGGCACCCAAAAGGGGTTATAAATCAGTGCTGCGCATAAAGGTCGGCGGTGGGGGGCTCAACAAATTTGCTCAGGTTACCAATAGCGGAATCCTTTTTACATTTTTTCAATTCAAACCAATGATGAGAATGGCTTGATTCCCTTTACATCTGCCTTACATAAGCAGGATCAGATTCGTTCTATAGCACAGTTTAGAATGGGTTCCCATTGGCTGAACACAGAAAGAATGAGGGTGGTGGATAGAGCACACATCCCTCGTTCAATGAGACACTGTCAAATGTGTGGGTTCCAAAAACCTGAGGATGAAATGCATATGTTTGAGTGCCCTTTTTATAATGATATTCGCCTCCGCTACCAGAAGCTGTTTACAGATATTTATAGGCATGTCCATGAGGATACCGACTTAACCGTATGGAATGTGGAATTCTGCGATTCCACATTCAGAACCTTTATGAATGGAAATGGCACTAAGACTTTCTGGAGCAACCTAGCCGACTATCTTTCTACTTGTAGAAGAGCAAGACAGGAAGCCCTGGACTGCTTAGTGGCACCGAAATTTATTATCCCTTTTTTCTTTTTCTTTTCTTCTTGTGACTTCTCATTTGTTAGCTTCTTACCTCCGTCACTGTAAGTGGTTGAGATCTGGGTCCGGCTCTAGGGGGTTTAATACCTACGCCACCAAAACGGTGGTTGGGAGCTTGGTTTGTTTGTCCTCGACACACCCCTGATGTAATGGGTTTTTTTGCTTTGTGGGTGCTTTTTCTTTTTGTTTAAAGCACAGAGTCTCATACACCCTCGCGGTGTCAAGTAGACTTTAACATGTAATGTAAATGTAAATGTAAACCAGATTTGAAGTAGAAGCATCAATAATATCTTTGGTATGTAAAGAAGCTTTTTTGGCGGAGCCCCCCCTTCTGGGGGTCGGGAACCCCCAGGTTCACCGTGTTGTCCGTCTGAAACGCGAAACACAAAACAAGTAATCCTGGCCCTAACTGTCTTGTAAACCCTGGCTTCGGTCTGTTAGCCACCTGTCGCTCCGATATCCAACACTCTCCGCTAATTTCCCGCGAGAACTACAGTGACTATAGCTAGATCCAACTTACGCTGTGGTGTCCTTAATTTCACGTCTTGTGAGTGACTGCATTACACGGTACACATGACATTCGATGTAACAATTTAAATTTAAAATTCCCGCGAGGACTTGTTTATGACTCACGTGGGCAGCTTTAATTTGGCGTCGTGTTATGACTGCAAAATATCGGATTGGATTGTTACATGTTTTTCAAGACTGCAAAATATCGGATTGGATTGTTACATGTTTTTCGAGACTGCAAAATATCGGATTGGATTGTTACATGTTTTTCAAGACTGCAAAATATCGGATTGGATTGTTACATGTTTTTCAAGACTGCAAAATATCGGATTGGATTGTTACATGTTTTTCAAGACTGCAAAATATAGGATTGGATTGTTACATGTTTTTCAAGACTGCAAAATGCTGTAAATAAAGTAGGATGTGGTCCAGGGTAATTCAAAGCGCGCGCTTTTGGGCGCTGACTTTTCGACCCCCTCTGCGCTTTAATCGCAGTTTTTTGCAACTCCCTATGGGCGCAGCAAGCAATTTTTGCGCTTTTTGCACTACAAAGCGCAGTTTTTTTGTCTTCAAGTGCGCTAAAGCGCTGGCCAATTTGGCTATTTGAAGTACCCTGATGTGGTCTCTCCCGCGCCTCCTCCCAGTTCGATTTGGTCACAGGGTGTATGTATGTTACAGTCCAGGTCTAGGCCGAATAGGCCAAAGGGACTTGCCCAACCGTGATAGGAAGGGCTTAAAAAGAAAAAGCACTGACGAACTGAACCCCAAACAATCGTTATACCGACGGGGGCCCTTAGTTCGTGCTACAGTGACCATCTAGTTCTACAATAGAATTAAATCATCATCCCATCTAGGATGATCACTTAATTGCTATGCTTTGGCTCTTCTAGTCTTTTGCACTTGCAGCGGGGATGTATGGGTCCCAAATCTGGATCCCAAGCCACAATAAATAGTAGGGGGCCCTGGCGGGTCCCCTGGAGGTCGGCCCCGGGGGTGGGGTAATGTTCGTCAAGCAGCAGTGGCAGCAATCCCAAGCCACAATAAACAACTTATGATATTGAAGGTACTACCGGTAGTCGCTCAATTTACGACGAGTCGCAAAACAAAGTGAAACGCTCTGTCCTTTTTCAGTTGCAGTTGTTTGCACTGTAGACTCAATGGAGTGAAGATAAGATTTAATCGCAACAGAGCGATATATAAGGAAGATCTAAAGCGTGCTTCATAGTACTGCATAGTGGCGTGCGGGCCATAGCTAGCCAGAACGCCTGGCGACAGACAACACGGGACCTGGAGGGAACAGGGACCGGTGTGTACTTTGCCTACTCAGGTGCCGACAGCAGGTGCCAACAGCCTGGACGCCTGGCGGCAGACAACACGGGACCGGTGTGTTCTTTCCTACTCATGTGCCGACATATAAGTCGGACAATAACATCCTTCAATTAATTGCTATGAAAGAAGCGGGCCAGATGCACAACTACTATTGAAATTGAAATTGTTACATCCGTGTAATACAGTTACTCACAGGGCGTGAAGTTAAGGACACCATAGCGTAAGCCAGAGCTAGCTATAGTCACACAACTACTACTTCTACTACTACTACTACTACTACTACTACTACTACTACTGTCTTAAATTTGTGGTTAAATTCTGGTACGCTTTTGTGAAGTATTGTGAGGGCGACTCTGGAATAATGAGGAGAGTCGTTTATGCTGCCAAGGCTGTTGGAGCGAGGAGGTATCTGATGTTCCAAAGCTTTTGTACTCCTTAGAAGATTCTCATTTTACTGACAGCGTTCATCAAATTTGCTAGCTGGAGCTATGTAAACACGTCCAAGTTCAAGAATAAATGATAACGCCTGGTGGGGCTTGGTGTTAAGGGAGCCCTGTATTATGACGGTAGAGAACGGGCTGCTACTTAAGCTGGACTGTGCTACCATGCATGGCTGTTGGCAGCGCACCCGTGGGGATTCGAACCCAGCACCTTCTTCAGTCCAGCGAAATGATCAACAAGTTCAAGAAGATTCCCAAGATCTCTCTGTCCCAACCTCTAGGGTTGTAGCCTTGAAACCTGAACCAGGGTACTACATGACGTGTGCTATTACGCACAAGGTTTTTGAGCCCTACTGCGCGATTGACACACATTTAAAAACCCCTTTGGGCGCAGCACGCAGATTTCCGTTTTTAGTTGAGTCAACCCAAAAGGAGGCAGTTGCGTAAAAAGCGCAACTGAAAATGATAAAATGTAGTACCCTGACCTGAACTAGTTTACCGGAACAAGGTGGAGACGGTCATATTCTCAAATCAGATTTTCTTTCACCACAACGTAAAGTCAGGATAATCAAATACTAGAGCGGGAAATGCTTTATATCCATTGGCCTATTTGGCTTACCCCTGGACTGTATCATACAAACCCTAAACATACATACATACATAATTGCTGGCTGAAGCTACGTAACCAAGTTCAAGTTCAAGTAACATACATACATATCAGGCGGTAAAAAAGTAATTTGATCGCGCTTACATTTTCCTGGTAATAATGCTTTTTACTGCCGAAGACGGTGAGCAGCCAAATTGCTGGCTGAAGCTATGTCACCAAGTTCAAGTTCAAGTTTATTTCAGACGATAAGAATCGCACAATCAAATTATCATCCCATGGGGGATGACGATTAAATTATAAGTGTATCATTAAATCATCACTACAGCACAAACTCAGCCCCCCCTTTGGTAAAACGATTGTTTGGGGTTCAGTTACTCGTCGCTTTTTCTTTTTAGCCCTTCCTGTGACGGTTGGACAAGTCCCTTCAGCCTATTTGGCCTACCCTTGGACTGTAACATACACACAAGCTGGTGGAAGAAAGAATGTTACGTACGGCAGCTTGGCATCCACATTGATGATATCAACCCCCCTCACAACTCCCCCAAATCATGTGTCCTAACCCACCACCACACACACACAAACTCCCCCAGGTGGGCTGAGGTTAAGGACCACCTAGGCCCAGTGTGGAGCATGATGCTGCGCTGCCTAGATGACATCAAACCCAGCTTGGCATCCCCGGGTTGGAATATGGCAATGCAATGTGCTGCATTGCTTAATTGCTTGCACCCTAGGAAGCCCCCCTCGGATGTGGAGTGGGCTTGTCTTGGGTCAACTATCGCCTGTCTATGGCAGTACAATGTATTGTACCACTCCGTTGCCATTCCGTGTATAAGAAAGTAAGGATTTCATGGTGGTGGGTTGTGACAGGCTGTCAGGGACTGGAATTGGAGGTGACAGGCTGTCAGGGGCTGGAATTGGAGGTGACACGCTGTCAGGGGCTGGAATTGGAGGTGACAGGCTGTCAGGGACTGGAATTGGTTGTGACACGCTGTCAGGGGCTGGAATTGGAGGTGACAGGCTGTCAGGGGCTGGAATTGGAGGTGACAGGCTGTCAGGGGCTGGAATTGGAGGTGACAGGCTGTCAGGGGCTGGAATTGGAGGTGACAGGCTGTGAGGGGCTGGAATTGGAGGTGACAGGCTGTGAGGGGCTGGAATTGGAGGTGATAGGCTGTGAGGGGCTGAAATTGGAGGTGACAGGCTGTCAGGGGCTGGAATTGGAGGTGACAGGCTGTCAGGGGCTGGAATTGGAGGTGACAGGATGTCAGGGGCTGGAATCGGAGGTGGTAGGCTGTGAGGGGCTGAAATTGGAGGTGACAGGCTGACAGGGGCTGGAATCGGAGCATCTGCGATCTTCGTGGATGGCTTTGATGAGATGACCTGGACACTTCTTTATAGTAACTAGCATTGAGCCCGTCGTACCGACAGTGACCCCGTGGCCACCTGGGCGACAGGTCAGCAAGATATCGAGATCCGATCCGGCGACAGCTCAGAAAAGCCCTAAGGAAAGTGGCTAAACACGCGCCAGACACGCGCTAAACCCTCGACAGAGCGCTATTATATATAAGATTCAGCTTGGCTTGGCTTGGCTCTTGGGCAAGGGTGGAGAATTCATATCTTTCCAGGAATGAGTGACCAGAGAGTGCAACCAGTCTCCAGTAGACAACTGTAGTTACTGTGAGGAGGAGGGGGATTATAGCCGTTCAGCAGATGATTTGGATTTGGGTCTTGTAGTTCGCAGTCCTCCACTTTTTGGCGGAGCCCCCATGTTAACCCATTTGTCCGTCTGACCGAAAAAAATCTTGAAGCCTGACACGTCATCCAACAGTCGCGTAACTAACTCGCTTCGGTCAGCTCCATCGTTGCCACCTTTCGTTCCATCACACTCTGCCATTTTTCCGTGTCGCTTGCGACGCTGCATAGGACTTGCTCAGGCAAAAATTCCGAAAATTCTCTGACTTCTCGACTCTCAGGCCAAAATGTCATTATTCTCAGGCAAAATTCTCAAGTTCGAGGTGCGAACTACGAAATGTTTTGAAAACCCAAATCCAAATCATCCGCTGAATGGCTATAAACTGTATAATCTGTTAAGTGTGCTCCCTGGTATCGCCCAGTGGGACTTGGATTTGTCTGGACAAGTCTTTAAACCGTATAATCCGCTTTGTGTGCCCCCTGGTTTCTGCGAAGAAGACGGCGAGCAGCCAAATTGCTGGCTGAAGCTATGTAACCAAGTTCAAGTTCCAGAATCGCACAGTTGGACTTGGATTTGGAAGACGGTCAGCACCCCAGAGTTGGCTGAAAATCCATGTAACAATCCAATCCAATCCTCTAGGTGGTTGGCCCCAGTGCAAGCAAACGGGCTGGCCCCCTCAACCTCACGCCTTATAATAAGGTCTTCTATTTCTTTACCCGATCTTTGTCGAGATGAGCGAACTCTAGCCAACAGCTTGAACGGTGGTGGTCCGATGCCTGGGTGCAGGGGGAGACAAGTGATTCAAAAGATTACCTTTGAGATACAATTTGAGATATCATCATCATCATCATCATCATAATATATTGTATGCATATAAATAAGTACAAATATTGAACGGTGGTGGTCCGATGCCTGGGTGCAGGGGAAGACAAGTGATTCAAAAGATTACCTTTGAGATACAATTTGAGATATCACCATCATCATCATCATAATAATATATTGTATACATATAAATAAGTACAAATATTGAACGGTGGTGGTCCGATGCCTGGGTGCAGGGGAAGACAAGTGATTCAAAAGATTACCTTTGAGATACAATTTGAGATATCATCATCATCATCGTCATCATAATAATAATATATTGTATGCATATAAATAAGTACAAATATTGAACGGTGGTGGTCCGATGCCTGGGTGCAGGGGAAGACAAGTGATTCAAAAGATTACCTTTGAGATACGATTTGAGATATCATCATCATCATCATCATCATCATAATTATATATTGTATACATATAAATAAGTACAAATATTGAACGGTGGTGGTCCGATGCCTGGGTGCAGGGGAAGACAAATGTATGAAAGTTTAAATTTGAATTATACATACACAATATAAATATTGAACGGTGGTGGTCCGATGCCTGTTTGCAGGTGAAGACACATGTTTGAAAGTTTAACTTTGGAGTAAATATACACAATATAAATATCGAATATAAAGTTTAACGCGCATATAAATATTGAATATAAAGTTTAACTTTGAATAAAATACACAGATACAAATATTGAATAGTGTTGGTCCGGTGCCTAGGTACAGGTAAAGACATTGTTTTGGAATTTTAACCTTCGAATAAATATAAATAATGTGACTCGAGGGGGGGGCAAGGAAAAAGATTTCGGACCGCATGTTCGATATGGATAGAGAACCGCGAGCAATAGTCGATACACAAAAGTCATGTCGATACACCCACGGGCGGCCCAGATACGAGGGGGGGGGGGGGGGGGGGGGGGGGGGGGGGGGGGGGGGTCCGACAGTTTTCCCAATTTTATTTGTACCTCGTGTAACTCTCTTGCCAGTGCGAATTTTCGAGCGTGAGGTACACCAATAAGTACGTCTCGACGAGAGGAGTGCGAATCTGCATTCGTTAGTAAGTTACACGCAGGGTGTAATAGGTGGATCTCCTGGAAGGTACATCCAGGCTGGACGCCAGGCTGGACGTCACCCAGACCTTCGCGCCCAGCTTCGCACGAGCGGCAGTTGGCGGCGAAAAAGGCGCGCGCGCAACGCGTTTGGATGCGCGTTCTGAAACTCTGGTCCCCTACGAGGTTCCTAAAGCAGTGGACCCCCCCCCCCCCCCCCCCCCCCCCCCCCCCTCCCCCCCCCCCACACACACACCCCATACACACACAACACACCACCCGAGCAGACCATCAGGCTCCAGAATACAAGTTGAGTCGATTAATCCATGATAATTATGATAATTAAGTTAGATACGGTAGACAGATAAATAGCGCCTTCAGTCCTCAACATACCTTAGTGATCTCCTCCAAGGGTGCGGACGACTGCGGAGCGCTCAAGAAAGTTGTAAAAATACTGAAATCTAAATAACTTTGTCCAAACTCGATATTTGTATCTTTTGGTTGTATGGTTGGAAAGGCCTTGACGAGATGATGCTCATGGACCCCCCTTTCACTATGTTATACTGTCTGGGTGTTCAGATTTGAGGTCTCAAAGGGGGGGAGGGGGGGGGGGGGGGGGGGGGGGGGGTCCAGGGGTCAATATAACAACTTCCGAACATGCGGTCTGCCAACTTTATTCTTGCCCCCCCCTCGATGTGACTTAAATATACATATATAATTGTTACATTCGAATAAATATAAGAATATAATTGCAACCTTCGAAAAAATGAAACTTAAAAACAAATTAACCTTCGAATAAATTTAAAGAATTTGCTTCATTATACCCATGATGCTTTAATAATAAAGTTATGTCCTTATCATGCTTTAATATTCAACCTTGAAATAAATGTAAATAATAAACCCATAAACAGCCATGAAGCTGAATTAAACTGAAGCTGAATTATGAATTAAATATGAATAAAATACGAATTAATTAAATCTGAATTAAACTGAAACTGAAGCTGAATTAAATATTATACCCATGAACAGCCATGCATTTTGAGTCTGAATTAAACTGTTAAAAAATATTAAAAACGTAAATATTGAACACGGTGGTGGTGGTGGTCAATGGTGGTGGTCTGATGCCTGGGTATAGACAAAGACAGATATTTGGAAGTTGAACCTTGTAGTATATATAGGCCCCCCCCCTGTCTCACATCAATAGTTCCACCCTAGTCCTCAGTCGCCATCGCGCACGGAGCCTAATTATAATTGCTGCGGGAGATAGCGGCCTCACAAGCTTGGGGAGGAGGGGCGTGTGTGTGTGTGTGTGTGTATGTGTGTGTGTGTGTGTGTGTGTATGTGTGTGCCCGTGTGTGCCCGTGTGTGTGTGTGTGGTGGTGGTGGTGGTGGTGGGTAGGGCACAAAAACATACGAGCATAGGGTCTAACCAAAACTTCCTACCCTCCCCCCCCCCTTGCCCCACATCATTAGTTCCCTCCTAGTCCTCAGCAGCCATCGCACACCTAGCCCAATTATAATTGCTGGGGGAGATACTGTTCTCACAAGCTTGTGACGTGGGGAGTGTGTGTGTGTGGTGTGGTGGGTGGAGGGGGGGAGGAAGTTTTTGTTGAGGACATATCGGTCTCACATGCTGGGTGTGTGGGTGTGTGTGGGGGGGGGGGGCATGCTTGTGTGCGCATGTGTGGTGGGGGGGGGGGGGGTAGGGCAAATTACAAAAATGTCCGAGCGTAGGGTCTAACAAAAAACTCCTGACCCCCCCCTTGCCTCACCTCAGTAGTTTCCTCCTAATCTAAAGTTGCTCCCTGACACTGAGCCTAATCGTAATTCCTGGAGGAGATACTGGCCGCACAAGCTTGGTGTGTGTGTGTGTGCGTATCTGTGTGTGTGTGTGTGTGTGTGTGTGTGGTGTGTGTGTGTGTGTGTGTGTGTGTGTGTGTGTGGGTGGGGGGGGGGGCAAAAAAACTACCCCCCCACCCCATGCCTCACATCAATAGTTCCTTCCTAATCTTAAGTCGCTCTCGTACACTGAGACGCACGCTCTCTTCAAAGCAGCGGTAAGAGTTCTGGTAGCACACCTGTAGTACGGCAAGATACAAGAGGCAGGGCTTAGGGCTTATGGCAGAGACATGGGGTAGGGTTCTGTAAGCACATTTGAAGTGTGGCTAATTAAGCAGCGGTACGATTTCTGATAGCACATGTGCAGTACGGCAAGATACAAGAGGCAGGGCTTAGGGCTTATGGCAGAGACATGGGGTAGGGTTCTGTAAGCACATTTGAAGTGTGGCTAATTAAGCAGCGGTACGATTTCTGATAGCACATGTGCAGTACGGCAAGATACAAGTGGCAGGGCTTAGGGCTTATGGCAGAGACATGGGGTAGGGTTCTGTAAACACATTTGAAGTGTGGTTAACAAAGCAGCGGTACGATTTCTGATAGCACATGTGCAGTACGGCAAGATACAAGTGGCAGGGCTTTGGGATTAGGGCAGAGGCAAGGGGTAGGGTTCTGAAAGCAAATTTGAAGTGTGACGAACAAAGCAGAGGTACGAGTTCTGGTAGCACATGCGCAGTACGACAAGATACTAGTGGCAGGGCTTAGGGATTAGGGCAGAGGCAAGGGGTAGGGTGCTGTAAGCACATTTGAAGTGTGACGGAAAAACACACACCCACTGACACACCCACCCACACCCACATGCCTTACGCACATGCACACCCACTGACACATGCCTTACACACACGCACACACACTGACACACCCACCCACACCCACATGCCTTACACACACGCACACACACTGACACACCCACATGCCTTACACACACGCACACCCCCACCCCCACCCACATGCCTTACACACACGCACACACACTGAAACACCCACCCACACCCACATGCCTTACACACACACACACACTGACACACCCACCCACACCCACATGCCTTACACACACACACAGACACTGTCACACCCACCCACCCACACCCCACATGCCTTACACACAACGCACACACAACTGACCCACCCACCTACCCCCCACATGCCTTAAACACACACACACACACACACTGACACACCCACCCACACCCACATGCCTTACACACACGCACACACACTGACACACCCACCCACACCCACATGCCTTACACACACACACACTGACACACCCACCCACACCACATGCTTTACCAGTATGGAACCAAGGAGAGAGAAGATGATCCTGAGCACATAGAGTAGACCACTCCGAGACAGACGGTTACTGAAATCTGAGCTGTTGCCGCGCTCTACTTACACACACGCACACCCACTGACACACCCACGTGCCTTACACACACACACTTACAGACCAACCAATCCAACCACGCACACATGCCTCACCAGTATGAAACCGAGGAGAGAAAAGAGGATCCTGAGCACATAGAGTAGACCACTTCGAGACTGAGGGTTACTGAAATCTGATCTGTTGCCGAGCTCTACTTACACACACGCACACCCACTGACACACCCACATGCCTTACACACACACACTTACATACCAACCAATCCTACCACACACACAAGCCTCACCAGTATGAAACCGAGGAGAGAAAAGAGGATCCTGAGCACATAGAGCAGTCCACTCTGAGACAGACGGTTACTGAAATCTGAGCTGTATGAGAGCTCAAACCAACGAGGGTTAAGGTTGTGTGCGTAAGTCAGCTCCTGGTCGAAAGGAGTCAGCAGGGCAGAGATAAAGAAGGCCGCCAAGTACAGTGCTACCTGCATGTGTGGGCAGCATGTGTATCAGCGTGTGTGTGTGTGTGTGTGTTAAGGACACTATCGTGGGTTCTGCTTGTGTGCGTAAGTCAGCACCTGGCTGAAAGGAGTCAACAGGGCAGAGAAGGCCGCCAAGTAAATTGTTACCTGTTCTTGTGGGCATGTGTGTCAGCATGTGTGTGTATAGGACATTAGCATGGGTTCTGCTTGTGTTTCTAAGTCAGCTCCTGGTCGAAAGGAGTCAGCAGGGTAGAGACAAAGAAGGCCGCCAAGTACAGTGCTACCTGTTTGTGTGGGCAGGTGTGTCTGCGTGTGTGTGTGTTTGTGTGTGTGTGCGTGTATAGGACACCACTTAAAGACAGGGAAGGTGACTAACACAGAGCTGTTGGTAAGCTCTAACTAGCGTGGCTTCTGGTTGTGTGTGTAAGTAAGCTCTTGATCGAAAGGCCACCAAGTACAGTGCGACCAGTTTGTGTGTGTGTGTGTGCGTGTGTGTGTGTGCGTGTGTGTGTTTGTGTGTGTGTGTGTGCGTGTATGTGTGTGTGTGTGTGTGCGTGTGTATAGGACACCATCGTGGGTTCTGCTTGTGTGTGTAAGTCAGCTCCTGGCTGAAAGGAGTCAGCAGGGCAGAGACAATGAAGGCCAACAAGTTAATTGCTACCTGTATGTGTGTCAACGTTTGTGTGTGTGTGTGTATAGGACACCATCGTGGGTTCTGCTTGTGTGCGTAAGTCAGCTCCTGGCTGAAAGGAGTCAGCAGGGCAGAGACAATGAAGGCCACCAAGTACACTGCTACCTGTTTGTGTGGGCAGGTGTGTCAGCATGTGTGTGTACGTATAGGACACAACTTAAAGACAGGGGAGGTGACTAAACCCTTTTTTGCGAGGAGCTGACTTGAGGAATACAACCAGAGCTGTCGGTGAATACTGAATCGATGAACTTAAAGTACAATATCCGCACAGCGTCTGATCTCGCTCTTTGCAAACCTGTATTGGGTTGGTGAACTTGAAGTACAATACATAACCAGTGTCAAATCACATTCTGAGAAAACATGTTTTGGTTCGGTAACCTGGAAACCCTTTTTTTTAATCCTTGGTGGTTTGATGAACATGCAACACAACATATCCCCCCCCCCCCCCCCCCCTCCCCCACCACACACACACAAACCACACACACGAGTATCTAATCTCATGATGTGCAAACCTGTATTGGGTTGATGACCTCGAAAGCCTTTTGTTTAACCCTTAGTGGTTTGATGAACATGCAGCACAACACCTGCCCCCCCCCCCCCCCCCCACCGTCACCCCACACACAAATATCTATCCGCACAATTGCAACCTTGTCGGGTCGATGAACTTGAAGTACAACATCCCCCACCCCCCCCCACCCCCCCCCACGACGCAAACAACAAACAAGTATCTAATCTCATTATGTGCAACCTGTATTGGTTTGATGAACAATGCCAGCACAACAGTTGCCCCCTCCCCCCCAAAACTTCAACTCCGCGACGCAACAAATATATCCCAATCTCGGCATGTGGCAAACCTACACCTCCAACGGCACATGTTTAGCGGGGTCCAAACACCCAGCTGCCCCCACGCACATGTTGTGGGGTCAAACTACATCTTCACCTCCCACGCACATGTTTGTGGTCAAACAGCCAACCCCCACCACTCCCACTCTACTCCCACGCACATGTTGTGGGGTCAAACACCAGCTTCACCTCCCACGCACATGTTGGTGGTTCGTTAACGCCAGCCTTCAGCCTCCCAACGCACATGTGTTTAACACAGCTTCACCTCCCACGCACATGTTGTGGGGTCAAACACCACCTTCAACCTCCCACGCACATGTTGGGGGGTCAAACACCAGCTTCACCTCCCACGCACATGTTGTGGGGTCAAAACACCAGCTTCACCTCCCACGCACATGTTGTGGGTTCAAACACCAGCTTCACCTCCACCGCCATGTTGTGGGGGTCAAACACCAGCTTCACCTCCCACGCACATGTTGTGGGGTCAAAAACCAGCTTCACCTCCCACGCACATGTTGTGGGGTCAAACACCAGCTTCACCTCCCACGCACATGTTGTGGGGTCAAACACCAGCTTCACCTCCCACGCACATGTTGTGGGGTCAAACACCAGCTTCACCTCCCACGCACATGTTGTGGGGTCAAACACCACCTTCACCTCCCACACACAAATATCCAATCTCGTCATGTGCAAACCTGTATCGGGTCAATGATCTTGAAGTACAAGTGCGGGGGCTCCCAGTCGTGTCTCCTGTCTTGTGCTAACCTGCAGTCAGTGGAAGTAGCAGTGGTGGTGTTTGTGGTAAGGGGTAGTGGCGTTTGTGAGGGAATGTTTTGGTGAAGGATGTTTGCGATGCTGTCTGTACTTCGATTGAGCTTTCCGTTGAATGAATCGTCCACCATCTCTTGACACACAGGTCATCAGGATCGTAGGGTACGTCTTTCTGTGGTGGGAGGTTAGGGTGGTTTTGGAGGTGAAGTACAAGTGAGGGGGCTCCTAGTCATGTTGCCTGAGTCGTGCTAACCTGCAGCCAGTGGAAGTAGCAGTGGTGGTGTTTGTGGTGCGGGGTAGTGGTGTTTGTGGTGCAGGGTAGTGGTGTTTGTGGTGCGGGGTAGTGGTGTTTGTGGTGCGGGGTAGTGGTGTTTGTGGTGCGGGGTAGTGTTGTTAGTGGTAAGGGGTTGTGGTGTTTGTGGAGAGGGGTAGTGGTGTTTGTGGTGTGGGGTAGCCATGTCAGTGGTGAGGGGTAGTGGTGTTTGTGGAGAGGGGTAGTGGTGTTAGTGGTGCAGGGTAGTGGCGTTTGTGAGGGAATGTTTTGGTGAAGGATGTTTGCGATGCTGTCTGTACTTCGATTCAGCTTTCCGTTGAATGTGTTGTCTACGATCTCATCGGCCCACGATCTCGATGAATCGCCCACGATCTCGATGAATCGCCCACGAGCTCGATGAATCGCCCACGATCTCGATGAATCGCCCACGAGCTCGATGAATCGCCCACGAGCTCGATGAATCGCCCACGATCTCGATGAATCGCCCATGAGCTGTCCGTTGAATGAATCACCCACGATCTCTTGACACACAGGTCATCAGGATCGTGGGGTACGTCTTTCTGTGGTGGGAGGTTAGGGTGGTTTTGGAGGTGAAGTACAAGTAAGGGGGCTCCCAGTCATGTCCAGGGAACGGCAACTAATATTAGTGTTTGAAAAACTAATATTAAGTAATATTATTTTAGTGTCACAATAATATTAGTTTTTCAAATGAATTCGAAATTCTGGTGAGACGGCTCGCCCGACGAATATTAGATACTATTAGATAATTGTATTTATTCACTAAAATTATATAACATAGCCGACCCCTAGACATGCCTCATGTCCCGTGCTAACCTACAGCCTGTGGAAGTAACAGCAATGTTGTGTGCGTGTTGTTGATGCTGGGCATGTTGTTGATGCTGTTTTTATTGTTGCTGAGAATTTTGATGCAGCAGCGATGTTGTTGATGCTGGGCATGTTGGTGTTGGTGTTCTTGATGCTGGACGTGTTGTTGTTGT
Organism: Chlamydomonas sp. ICE-L; assembly: GCA_013435795.1. Classification (NCBI taxonomy): domain Eukaryota; kingdom Viridiplantae; phylum Chlorophyta; class Chlorophyceae; order Chlamydomonadales; family Chlamydomonadaceae; genus Chlamydomonas; species Chlamydomonas sp. ICE-L. The sequence continues at coordinate 25,552,595 of JACBWV010000223.1, read as the reverse complement.
TGTTGTTGTTGTTGTTATTATTGATGCTGTTGTGGCTAACGTTTGTGCATTTGTTGTTGATGCTGTTGTTGTTATTGCTGATGATGATGGTGAAGCAGCAGCGATGTTGTTGATGCTGGGCATGTTGTTGTTGTTGTTGTTGTTGTTGTGGTTGACGTATGCGTATTTGTTGTTGATGCTGTTGTTGTTATTGCTGCTGATGATGTTGAAGCAGCAGCGATGTTGTTGCCGATGGTGATTTTGGGGTTGGTGTTGTTGGTGTTGGTGTTGGTGATGTTGTATACGATGTTGCTGTACATGATGGTTATGTTAGTGTGGGTGATGTTGGCATTGATGCTGACCTTGATGCAGTTGTTGCTGTTAATGTTGTTGATGATAGCGATGTTGGTGTTGGTGATGTTGCTGCTTATGCTGCTGCTTTTGTGGTTGGTCATGATGCTGCTGATGTTGAAGCAGCAGCAATGTTGTATATGATGGTGGTGTTGGTGATGGTGGTGATGGTGGTGTAATGCTGACGTTGCTGTTGCTGTTGTAGCTGTATTGGAGAGTGATGAGAGTGCTGGGAGTGTGCTGGGAGTGTGATGAGAGTGACGTGGGTGTGATGGGATTGATGGGAGAGTGATGAGTCTGATGAGAGTGTGATGAGAGTGTGATGAGAGTGCTATGTGCGTGATGTGAGTGTGATGGGAGAGTAATCGGAGTGTGATGGGAATCTGATGGGAGTGTGATGGGATTGATGGGAGAGAGATGATATTGAGGGGAGTGTGAAAAGAGTGAGTGTGATTAAAGTGCTGGGAGTGTGATGAGAGTTCTGGGAGTGTGCTGGGAGTGCAAAGATAGTGATGGGAGTGTGATGAGAGTGATGGGCTACTTGGCGTCACACACTTACCTAACTACAGATCCCACAACAGCCAGAGGGATGAGTGTGTTGTAGAATTGGGTCATCTGGAAGGCGATGGGGCAGTAGTACCTGAAGACATGGAGGAACCAAGATAAGAGTGATCATAGTTTATATATGTATATATAAAAATAATAAACAGTGGTCTTGAGTTTGGACAAAGCCATCCAGGATTTTCCATATTTTGTTATGTACTTATTTTCCTCTAATGTAACGTGTTGATATAATAATACGGCGATCTTTGTTTGCTCCAGCACTTGTGAGCTACTTCATCATGAACTAATGACGGTAAGAAGTAGTACCTGAAGACATGGAGGAACCAAGATAAGAGTGGCCTTAGGTTATACATGTAGATATAGGATATTAGTTATATATTTATGGTTTGGAGGGGGGTCTTAGCTCCTTAGCGCTAATAGCGCTATATGTGCTTATTAGCGTTAAAATAAATCCCGTTATTAGCGCTAACTAGAGGTGAAGAGAAGAGAAATAGCACGTCGAGGTACGTAGCCCGTCGTACGTACCCTACGCAGCCCGTCGTACATACCCTACGTAGACCCTCGTACGTTCCCAACGTAGCCAGTCGTACGTACCCTACGCAGGTCTACGTAGCCTTACGACGCCCCACGCACGCAGCCCACGCAGCCCTACATACGTACCCTACGCAGCCCGTCGTACGCAGCCTGACGTAGCCCTACGTATATACCCTACGTGGGCAAAATAATATACAGTGGTCTAGAGTTTGGACAAAGCAACCCAGGATTTTTCCATATTATGTTATGTACTTATATACTTCCAATGTAACGTGTTGATATAATAATAATACGGCGATCTTTGTTTGCTCCAGCACTTGTGAGCTACTTTATGGCACCACCATTCGAATTGAATCCTCCATGTCGCTGGTTTGTGTCGGGAGACCCACCTCCTGGGGTGAAAGTCCTTTCACAACTTAAACAAAAAAATCATGAAGTAATGACGGTAAGATCCCAATGCACAATTGCCCCAAAGTTCAGGAGGGAATGGCAACACTCTCCTACACAGTGGCACTTTTTCTGGGTTGTTTGGGCTAAGTTTGGCTGAATTAGTTGTTACTATTAGGGCTAATTTAGCTAATAGCTCTAATAGGGCTAATTTTGTGCGACATAAGCCGTAACCTCCGAAGCCTCCTAGATATATTGGATATTAGTTATATATAGGATATTAGTTATATATATAGGATGCTAGTTATACATATTACTGTATAGGATGTCAGTTATATATAGGATATTAGTTATATATATAGGATGCTAGTTATATATATTACTGTATAGGATGTCAGTTATATATAGGATATTAGTTATATATATAGGATGTTAGTTATATATATATATAGGATGCTAGTTATATATATTACTGTATAGGATGTCAGTTATATATAGGATATAATAGGATATATAGGACATTATATGATATTGTATGTACATGGTAACTTTGGCCTATTCAGACTGCCGGCATCATATGAGATCACATACAATCTCCTCCACACCCGCCACCCACATTCACCACCACCAATACTCACATGAGAAATGTATTCTCGGGATGTGTCAAATTTTACCAGAAAATCAAGTAGAATACGTTAACATACCCCCCCCCCCCCCCCCCCCCCTTCCACACACACACCTCCTCCTCCACCCTCACCCATCCCCTTCATAAAAGCTCACAATCTTTCCCCCCCACACCCCCTCCCCACACCCTCACCAGTCCCATCACCTTAAAAAAGCACACAATCTCTCCCCCCCACCATCCCCCCCACCTCCTCCACACACACACACCCTTCATAAAAGCACACAATCTCTCTCCCCCCCCCCCCCCCCCCACCCCCCCCCCCCCCCCCACACACACACACACACACCATTCATCAAAACGCACAATCTACCCCCCCCCCCCCCCCCCCTCCCTCCC
>JACBWV010000223.1:25521440-25549210 GCA_013435795.1 Chlamydomonas sp. ICE-L | reverse complement strand
CCGGCCCCCGGAGCAAAACACACAATCGCGCCGGCCACCCAAGCCGCCCACACGCACAGGATACATTCGTTGTCCCCCCCCCTGGTCCCCCCCCCTTTCTCCGCCGGCTGTCGCCGTTGCGCCCCGCGCCCCCCCCCCCCCCCCCCGTCCCTTGTGCGCCGCGGCTGCGCTGCGCAAACCACACTGCACCAACCCCTAACACGGACAAAATGCCAGCAAACCCATCCCCCCCCAACACCCGCATGCGCCTATGAAATGGCCACGTGTCTTACTCTCCCTCCCCCCCCCCCCCCCCCCACACACCATTCCACACAATCTGCTCGTGGCCCCTTTCAACCCACACACAAACACAGTATAATACCACACCCACCATTGGCAGGCATAATACCATATGAAAAAATTATTCTCGCCATGCGTCCTATTGTACCAGAAGGTCATGTAGAAAGCAATCCCCCACCGCCGTACATAAACACTCTCCCCACCTACACAAACACAAAAGATCCCTCACCCAACCCCATCCACAACCCAATACTCACACGAGGAATTTCCTCTTGTCGTGCGTCCTTCACACAAACACACACATACACAGACACAAACACCTCACCCAACACACCCTGCAACTATTGCCAGGCACACACACACACACATAAAGACTAATACACACCCATCATCTGCCAGCACCAACACTCACATGAGAAATTTCTTCTCGCCATGCGTCCTTTTATACCAGAAGGTCATGAAGACTACGTTAAATACTACCCACCACCCCACCCCCCCCCCCCTATAAAAAAGCACAATCTCTCCCTTCCACCCCCTCCTCTCACATGAGAAATTTCTTCTCGCCATGCCTCCTTCTGTAAAAGAAGGTCATGTAGAAGTTAAGTACAGAGAAACCACCGGCGAGTCCTTGTGAGGAGAGGCTGAGTACTGAGAAGATGAATGGCGTTCGTTTTACCCCCACCCCACCCTCTCCTCCCCTCCCCCCTACACACACCACCATACAGTCAAACACAAACCACCATCGCACTACCACACTCACATGAGAAATTTCTTCTCGCCATGTGTCCTTTTATACCAGAAGGTCATGTAGAAGTTAAGAACAGAGAAACCACTGACGAGGCTTGTGGAAAAGGAGATGAATATGAGAGATGAGATGATACGGTTTTTTGTTCTTTACCCCCTCCCCTCCCCCCTTCACACACACACACACAACACATAAGACACCTACACACCACCATCTGTACCAAGCACATTAAACTATGAGAAATTTCTTCTCGCCATGCGTCCTTTTATACCAGAAGGTCATGTAGAAGTTGAGTACAGAGAAGACACCGGCGAGTCCTTGTGAGGAGAGGCTGAGTACTGAGAATATGAATGTGCTACCGTGATTTACCCCCCACCCCCCCCCCCTCCTTCTCCTCCCCCCTTCACACCCACATACATACAGTCTAATACACACCCACCATCCGCCACGACCAACACTCACATGAGAAATTTCTTCTCGCCATGCGTCCTTTTATACCAGAAGGTCATGTAGAAATTGAGTAAAGAGAAGCCGCCGACAAGCATTGTGAGAAAGGAGGGCTGTTGAGTATTGAGAGATGTTGCCACGTTTGTCATACTGGGATTCAGCTTCCCGTGAATTGTGTCGTCTACGATCTCCTGGCCACAATTGTATAGGTCGTGGGGCACATCTTCTGGTGGGAGGTTGGTTGGTGGGAATGAGGATGATAGATGATTGTGAGAGAGTGTTGATTGATTGTGATTGGTGTTTGTTCGTGATGAGGGCGTTTGTGTGTTGTGCCTGAAGGGTAGTGTGTTTGTGGAGGAATTTCGGAGGAGGGAGGGTTGGTTCCCACGTTTGTCCATACTTTGATTCAGCTTTCCGTTTATTGTGTCGTCTACGATCTCATTGGCCCACAGGCCATCAGGATCGTGGGGCACATCTTTCTGTGGTGTGAGGTGTGGGGAGGTGAGGTGTGAGATCTGGTGTTGGGGTTGTGTTGCGAGGTTGTTGTTGGGGGTTGGTTGTCTGGGTCGGTTTTGGGGGAGGTTTTTGGGTGGGAGGGTTTGCGTTAGTGCTGTGCGATGAGGTTCTTCTGAGTTTCGCCTTATTTGGTGGTTGGAGGGTTTGGTGGGAGTGGCGTGGTTGGAGTTGGGGGGCGCGTTTGTGTTGGGAGGTTTTGGTGGGAGGTTGTGTTGGGATTCCTTTCGGCTCAGTGTCGGGACGATGTGTGTTGGGAGGGTTTTTTGTGTGGGAGATGGTTGGCGTTGGGAGGGGTTGTTGGTGCCAAGGTTTTTGGTTGCGAGTTGAGAGGCGCTTCTGTTGAGTTGTGGGAGGTCGCGTCGAGGCTTGAGGTCGTTTTTGCGCTGGGACAGTTTTGTGTTGGGAGTTTGTGTTGGGAGTTTGTGTTCGGGCTCGGTGTGTGGTGAGGAGTTGTTTAGGTTGATGTTGGATCTTTTTGGTAGGTCTAGGCCTATTCGGTAGTGTTGGAGGAGATTGGGTTGGGAGCGTTGTGATTGGGAGGTTGTGGGTGGATACGGTGATAGTTTGTGTTCGGGAGTTTGTGTGGGGATGTTAGGTGGGCCGGTGTTTGGTGGGAGTTGTGTGGGAGTTTGGGAGTTTGTGTTGGGAGTTTGTGATGGGAGTTTGTGGTGGGAGTTTGTGGTTGGGAGGTGTTCGGTGCGGAGGTGTTGGTGGGCAGGTTGCTGGGTTTCAGGTAATAGGGTTTGTTAAATGATGAGGTGCAAAGGTTGGGGTGGGGTGTGGTTTATGTGCAGAATTTGTGGTGTTTAGGGTGAGGGTTTAGGGTGAGGGTAGTATTTGGGGTGAGGGTTGTGGTGTTTGTGGTGAGGGGTATTGGTGTTTGTGGACGAATGTTTTGGTGAAGGAGGTTGCAATGCTGTCCGTACTTTGATTCAGCTTTCCGTTGAATGTGTTGTCTACGATCTCATCGGCCCACAAGTCATCAGGATCGTGGGGCACATCTTTCTGTGGTGGGAGGTTTGTGGTGTCTTCTATATCGGTGGCAGGGTGGGTGGGAGAGTGTGTGGTGTGCAGGTTGTGTTGGAGGTTGGATTGGTTCAACGGTGTTCGCTAACAGGATTTGAGGGCAATGGTTGATGTTGGGTGGTTTGGTGCAGAGTTTTTGTTAAGTGGTGTGGGGGTTTGCGTTGGTTGCGTGGTGAGGGGGTATGGTATTTGGGAGGACATGTTTGGTGGAGGATTGTTGGCCACGTGTCCATAATTGATCAGATTCTATGTGCATAGTGTGCACAATTTTATTGGCCCACAGCTCATCAAAATAATGTGGATTAATTCTTGTTGGGTGCGAGCGTTTAGGGTTTCCAAACTCAACAAAAACTAAACATGCAACCGATGTGGCTCCACCATGTTTCTCCATACTAGATTCTTAGAGTGATCCGCTAGAAGCCACCCCCCCACCCCCCCCCCCAGACCCAACAACCAAACACAAAAAATCATGAACATTGTTCTTGTCAGGCACCTTGTGGAGTTGTCCTGGCCAGAATTAGTTTGAACCGCCTACCAAAAAGCACGAAGGTAACCCCCCCCCCCTCACAAACCCACACCCACAACACACACAAACTAAATGAAGAGTGCAGCTATTGTGAGCCACAACAGAATCCACCTTGTATATTCTCACAAGGCAGCCAAGGCATTCTAAGCTTATACGCATCACAAAAGCACTAGGGAACAAAATAAAAGTCAATGCCAATCCCAACCCAACTCCCCCACAAAACCCCACACCCCCCCCCACCCACTCATAACACAAACAAAGGACTCCATGACAAACTATTTGTATATGCCCACAAAGCCACCCTTATGCCTTTCATGCAGCCATAGAGCTATACGCTTCCAAAAGAACAATGGTCACACAACACGCCCACCCCCCCCCCCCCCCCCCCCCACCCTCCCCCCCCCCCCCCCCCCCCCCCCCCCCCCCCGCCCTCTACCCCCTCCTCCCACACAATTGACAGCACCCCACAACAATACACACACTCCCACATCACACACAAACAACAGCATCAATTGTCAAGCACACCTATTGCGGTGCCCCTGCAGCATGAGTGATCCGCCTCAAAAGCCAGCCCCCAACAGCACGATACAACCTCTGCTACCTACCCCCCCCCCACCACACACACACCACACAACACACACACCGCCCATCCCACACACAAAACACACACACAAGACAGCATGCAACTGCTTATCAAGCCACCTTGTTGCGGTGCCCGCAGCCTTGAGGACCGCTCCAAAAGCAATGCACCCTCCCACGCAGACGGTTGAACTATGATACCTAACCCCCCACACACGCCCACCACCACACATACACACAAAAACAGCATGCCATTATTATCAGGCCCACCTTGTTGCGTGCCGCAGGCATGAGTAAACGCTCCAAAGACAGGCAAATCCAAGTCGGAGAAGTAGCAAGTAAAAAATCTATATCATTGTATGGCATCGGCGAGTTCATTGGTCCTAGATTTAAATTGCAAGTATGTAGCATGAGAATTGTGGTTGTGGGGGGGTCGGTAGTGTGTGGTGTGTGGTGGTGTAGAGTTGGAGGGGGTAATAGTGTGTGTGGTGTGTGGAGGTGTGGTGGTGGTGGGTGGTCAACTTTATGCCTAGCCACGTTACCTTGGATCCTCAGTACCTCTATATTGCATGGGTCAGCGAGTCAACGGTCATGTCCTCGCCTTCCATTTGCCCTGTTGCATGAGGCATTGTGTGTGTGCTGGTGGTGATGGTGGTCGTGTGGTGGTGGTAGTGGTGGCGGGGGCATTGTGTGTGTGTGGGTGGTGGTTATGGTGCGCTGATGGTAGGTGTGGTTGGAATGGTGGCGGGGGCTTGTGTTGTGTGTGGTGGCGGTGGATGTTGGTGGTGGTCACAATTACCCTATTGATTGTATGACTAGGCGAGTAATGTTCTAGCCGTTCATTGGACCTGGGAATTGAGGGCAATGGTGTTGTGGTCAAGTGGTGATGGTGGTCGTGTGGTGGTCGTAGCGGTGGCAGATTGTGTGTGTGTGATGGCGCGTGTGTGTGATAGCGGTGGCGGGGGCATTGTGTGTGTGTGATGGTGGTGTGATGGTGGTCACAATACCCTACCCTGTAATGACCACGGGGTCATGTCCTCACCTTCATATGGCCTGTGCATGAGGAATTGTGTTGTGTTGGGTGTGTGTGGCCAACAGCGTATTGCTGCAACGTCACAGCAGAGCATCTAGAAGTAGCAGCAGCAGCAGTGGCAGCAGCAGCAACAGCAGTAGTAGCAGTGGACAACAACACTAGAGCAAGTAGAAAACACCTGCGGCGTGGAGGCATGACAGCTCCCCTTTTTCTTCTTCTTCCGTCCCTTTCCTATTCTCCCTCCTCTTTCCTCCTACCTCCCCACTTACCCTGTCCTTGACCTCCCTTCTCGCTTACCTGTCTTATTTTTCTTCCCCCCCTTATTTTATTCCCCTTGTCCCCCTCCTCCCTTTCCCCCTTTCCCTCCCCCCCTCCCACCTCTTTGTAGCGATACCGTCGGTAACAGCGCAACAGACAGGCAAAACATGTCCAGCCTGACAGAGTGCAGTGAATGTAGCAGCAGCAGCAGTAGTAGCAGCAGTAGCAGCAGCAACAGTAGTAGTAGCAGCAGTAAAAACGGCAATAGCAACAGCAGTAGTAGCAGTAGAAACTCACATGCGGCGTTAAGCATGTCAGTGTCCTCGTTGTAGCGATACACATCAGTAACAGCTGCAACAGCAGTAGCAACACGTCTGCTGCAATGGCAGCTGCAGTAGTAGTTGTAGTAGCAGCAGCAGCAAAAGCTGTAGCAGCAGCAGTAAGAACAGCAGTAGCAGCAGCAATAGCAACAGCAGTAGAAACGTACCTGCGGCGTTGAGCATGCCAGTGTCCTCGTTGTAGCGGTACACATCGGTAACAGCTGTAACAGCAGTAGAAACGTACCTGCGGCGTTGAGCATGCCAGTGTCCTCGTTGTAGCGGTACACCTGGCCTGGCGGTTCCCACTCTACCACAGGATCCGCTATACAGTGAGGGCGAGCCTCATCGTCGAAACTGCCCATATGAGGGGGGGCGTGTGGAGCCTGTGGGTGGTAAGGGTGTTGGTGTAGGTGGTGGTGGAGTGTGATGTGATGTGCTATACAGTGAGGGCGACCCTCATCGACGTAGCTGCGCATATGGGGTGGGGGGCCTGTGGAGCCTGTGGGTGGTCAGGGTGTTGGTGTAGATGGTGGTGGAGTGTGATGTGATGTGCTATACAGTGAGGGCGAGCCTCATCGTCGAAGCTGCCCATATGAGGGGGGCCCTGTGGAGCCTGTGGGTGGTCAGGGTGTTGGTGTAGGTGGTGGTGGAGTGTGATGTGATGTGCTATACAGTGAGGGCGACCCTCATCGACGTAGCTGCGCATATGGGGTGGGGGGCCTGTGGAGCCTGTGGGTGGTCAGGGTGTTGGTGTAGGTGGTGCTGGAGTGTGATGTGATGTGCTATACAGTGAGGGCGAGCCTCATCGTCGAAGCTGCCCATATGAGGGGGGCCCTGTGGAGCCTGTGGGTGGTCAGGGTGTTGGTGTAGGTGGTGGTGGAGTGTGATGTGATGTGCTATACAGTGAGGGCGACCCTCATTGACGTAGCTGCGCATATGCGGTGGGGGGCCTGTGGAGCCTGTGGGTGGTCAGGGTGTTGGTGTAGATGGTGGTGGAGTGTGATGTGATGTGATGTGATGTGATGTGATGTGCTATACAGTGAGGGCGACCCTCATCTTTATCGCTGTGCATATGGGGTGGGGGGGCTGTGGAGCCTGTGGGTGGTGTTGGTGTTAGTGTTGGTGTTGGTGTTAGTGTTGGTGTTGGGGTGTGATGGGGTGTGATGTGATTCGCTTTACAGTGAGGGCGACCCTCCTTGTTATAGCTGCACATATAGGGTGGGGTGGGGTGGGGGCTGTGGAGCCTGTGGGTGGTCAGGGTGCTGGTGTAGGTTACGGTGGTGGTGGTGGGGTGTGATGTGCTATACAGTGAGGGCGAGCCTCATTTTTATAGCTGCGCATATGGGGGAGGGGGGGGGGGGGGGGGGGGGGCTGTTGAGCCTGTGGGTGGTAAGGGTGGTGGTGTAGGTGGTGGTGGTGGTGGGGTGTGATGGGGTGTGATGTGATCCGCTTTACAGTGAGGGCGACCCTCCTCGTTATAGCTGCACATATAGGGTGGGGTGGGGGGTGTGGGGGGGCTGTGAAGCCTGTGGGTGGTAATGGTGTTGGTGTAGGTTACGGTGGTGGTGGTGGAATGTGATACATACATACATACATACCGCTATACAGTGAGGGCGAGCCTCATTGGCGTAGCTGCCCATATGGGATGGGGGGGGGGGGGGCGGGGGTGTGGTGTGTGTGTGGGGGGGGGGGGGGGGGGGGGGGGGGTACCTGTGGAGCCTGTGGGTGGTAACGGTGTTGGTGTAAGTTACAGTTTTAGTGTCTGCCTGTCTGTCTGTCTATGAGTCAGTCTGTTTGACCGCCCGTCTGCCTGTCTGCATTCATGAACGTGTGGGTGGAACGCCCGCCTGCCTGCCTGCCTGCAAGTTTGCCTATGTATCTAGCTGTGCCTCTGTGTGCCTCGCACCACTGCCCCCAACTCTGCCGCCATCCCATACTGTGCGTCGTCATTACTAACAGCAGGGGCCACAGATTCCTCAGAGCAAGAAACGTTAAAGGGCACATCTCCCTGATCTTTGAATGGGGTGGCTGTCTGTCTATCTGTCTGCCTGTCTGTTTGTCTGGGAGCCTGTCAGTTTGTCTGTCTGCTTGTCTGCCTGTCTGCTTGTCTGTGTGTCTGTCTCTTTGTCTGTCTGTCTGTTTGTCTGTCTACATTCATGTACGTGTGTGCCTGCCTGCTTGCCTGCCTGCAATTTTGCCTGTCTGCATTCATATACCTGTGTATTTAGCTGTGCCTCGATGTGCCTCGCACCTCTGCCCCTAGCTCTGCCGCCATCCCATACTGTGCGTCGTCATTACTAACAGCAGGGGCCACAGATTCCTCATAGATAGAAACGCCAAAGGGCACAACTCCCTGATCTTTGAATGGGGTGGCTGTCTGTCTATCTGCCTGCCTGTCTGTTTGTCTGTATGTCTGTCTCCTTGCCTGCCTGTCTGTTTGTCTGTTTGTCTGTGTGTCTGCCTGTCTCTTTGTTTGTCTGTCAGTTTGTCTATCTGCATTCATGTACGTGTGTGTCTGCCTGCCTGCCTGACTGCAATTTTGCCTGCCTGCATTCATTTACATGTGGTTCTAGCTGCGCCACTGTGTGCCTCTCACCTCTTTGTGTATCTATGTGTCTGTCTGTGTATGCCTCTTTATTTGTCTGTGAGTCTATCTCTTTGGCTGCCTCTTTGTTTGTCTGACAGTTTGTCTGCCTGCATTCATGAACGTGTGTGTCTGCCTGCCTGCCTGCAAGTTTGCCTGTCTGCATTCATGTACGCGTGTGTCTGCCTGCCTGCCAGACTGCAATTTTGCCTGTCTGCATTCATGTACGCGTGTGTCTGCCTGCCTGCCTGACTGTAATTTTGCCTGTCTGCATTCATGTACACGTGTGTCTGCCTGCCTGACTGACTGCAATTTTGCCTGCCTGCATTCATATACATGTGGCTCTAGCTGTGCCACGGTGTGCCTCTCACCTCTTTGTGTATCTATGTGTCTGTCTCTGTGTATGCCTTTTTGTTTGTCTGCGAGTCTTTCTCTCTGGCTGTCTCTTTGTTTGTCTGACAGTTTTTCTGCCTGCATTCATGAACGTGTGTGTCTGCCTGCCTGCCTACTTTGCCTGCGTACCTAGCTGTGCCACTGTGTGCCTCTCACCTCTGCCCCCAGCTCTGCTGCCATCCCATACTGTGCGTCGTCATTACTAACAGCAGTGGCCACAGATTCCCCTGAGCCAGGAATGCGAAGGGGCACATCTCCGAAGTCTTGAAAGGGGGTGACTGGCAGGGCGGGGAACTTGAGCAGCTCATCATCTGGCTGAATGTAATCTTCTTTACCTGTAAAATATGAAAAGTCAACATACATATTGTGGTCTGATTATGTACTAAAAAGGTGGTTTATTGCGGGTTTATTGTACAGTTTATTCTGTTACTAGCAGGGTGGGGAACTAGGGCGCAGCTTATCTTCTGGCTTAATATAATCTTCTTTACCTGTAAAATATGAAAAGTCTACATATTTTAGTTTGATGATGAACTAAAAGTGTGGTTTATTGTACAGTTTATTCTGTTACTAGCAGGGTGGGGAACTTGCGCAGCTTATCATCTGACTTAATATAATCTTCTTGACCTGCGAAATGTGAAAATATAATAAACATATTTTGGTATTATGATGTACTTAAATGTGTTTTATTATTATACAGTTGATTGTATGTCTAGCAGAGCGGGGAAGCTGAGCAGCTCATATTGCTAAATATAATCTTCTTGAACTGTGAAATAAGACAAGTCAATATATATATTTAAAATAAGACAAGTCAATATACATATTGAAAATAAGACAAGTCAATATACATATTTAAAATAAGACAAGTCAATATACATATTTAAAATAAGACAAGTCAATATACATATTTAAAATAAGACAAGTCAATATACATATTTTGGTTCGATGTAGTACTAAAAAGTGTGCAGATGTCATATAATAGATGTCATATAATAGATGTCATATAATAGATGTCATTATAATTGAAAACCAACCAGGAAAAGTTAATATAACTATGAAGTCAATATCTATGATAACAATGTAGTACTCAAAAGTGTTTATTGTACAGTTGAGTTTATGTCTGGCAGTGCGGGGCACTTGAGCAGCTCATCAACCACCTGGCAGCTCATCAACCACCTGGCAGCTCATCAACCACCTGGCAGCTCATCAACCACCAGGCAGCTCATCAACCACCTGGCAGCTCATCAACCACCTGGCAGCAGCACCGAACAGGTCATGCTCATACACACACGTATGCATGCACATACAGACTTGCACACACATGCATCCACACACAACCACACACAATCACATAAGCACACACACGCATACAGACACACACACGGCAGCAGCCGCCCACATGTCTGCCTGGCAGCAGCACCGAACAGGTCATGCTCCTCAGCCTGCCTCCTTGCCAGCAACATTAAACACAATCCCACACACACACTCACGCATGCAGACACATACAGGAGCAGCCACCCACCTCTCTGCCTGGCAGCAGTACCGAAAGGGTCATGCTCCTCAGCCTGCCTCCTCGCCAGCTCTTCTGACAATCCAAACACACCAGGAGCCCCAACTGCTGCCAACCGCTTTCTGGGGCGCCAGCTTCGACCAACACCTGTGGCAGAGAGGGGCAGTAGTAAAATAAAATATACAAAATGATGGTGAAATATATATATATATATATATATATATATACCCGTGTACCTCATCCTACCCCCCCTAAAATGGGGGTCTTTCGAAAGATGTTTTTTCCCATTCCAATTATGCTCATACATCTTTCATGGGGTCGCCCAAACGTGATTTATCGCGAAGTTAAGATTTGGGCCGCTTTGGGTGAAAACAACTTTGGACCCCTCTTATGTACAACTTTATTTTTGGCTCAATAACAAGCTTTTTTAATAGTTTGAGGATAAGCTCTTTTTAAAGCGAAGATGAAGCCCGGCAGCTTTTTCCTTGCCCCCGCCCCCCTCGTATATATATATATATATGTATATATGTATATATGTATACAGGGTGTATATATGTATATATGTATATATATATATATATATATATATATATATATATATATATATATATATATATATATATATATATATATATATATATTAAAAATGATATCATAGTGTGAACAAATGCCGTTTCCATAATTCATACATACGTCATCATCCCATCCATCCATCATATAATCATCATCATCATCCTGTCATCATATCCATCCATCCATCTGTGGCAGAAGCAGAGAGGGGCACTAGAATAAAATTAAAGTGTAAAAAATTGCCGTTTCCATAAATCATACATACGTCATCATCATATCCATCCATCATATAATCATCATCATCATCATCATCATCATCATCATCATATCTATCCATTCATCCACCCATGGCGGAAGCAGAGATAGGCACTAGAATAAAATTGAAGTAAAAAATGCCCAAATCCAGAAATCATACATACATCATCATCACCATATCATCATCATCATCATCATCTTATCATCCATAAAGTGCCATATCTGTATCTGCTTCAAACTTTGACTGCTTCAGGTTGAAATGCTTTGACTTTAATACATGAATGCTTGACTTATTCAAATGCTTTGACTTTAATACATGAATGCTTGACTTATTCAAATGCTTTGACTTTAATACATGAATGCTTGACTTATTCAAATACTTTGACTTTAATACATGCGTGCTTGACTTATTCAAATGCTTTGACTTTAATACATGTATGCTTGACTTATTCAAATGCTTTGACTTTAATACATGTATGCTTGACTTATTCAAATGCTTTGACTTTAATACATGTATGCTTGACTTGTTGAGATGCTTTGACTTTAATGCATGTATGCTTGACTTGTTCAAATGCTTTGACTTGAATGGCTTCAGCTTTTGCGGATTTAACTTGGGTGGCTTTGACTTTGGCTGTTTCAACATTAGCAGCTTTATCTTTGACTTTTTTGACATGGACTGCATTAACTTTGGCAGCGTCGGTTTTGCCTGTTTGGACGTGCTCTTCTTTAACTTCGACTGCTACATCTTCAAATGCTGAAGCTTTGGTGGCTATAACTGTAATGGCTTTGACTGTTTGGACATGATGTTATTTCACTTCCACAGTTACAGGATTAAATGCTTAAGCTTTGGTGGCTATAACTGTAATGGCTTTGACTGTTTGGAAATGATCTTCTTTAACTTCTTCTGCTACAACTTCAAATGCTTAAGCTTTGGTGGCTATAACTGTAATGGCTTAGGCTGTTTTGACATCAACTGCTTTATCTTTGAATGCTTCGGGTTAAAATGCTTTGACTCGAATGGCTTCAGCTTTGGCTGATTTAACTTCAGCTTTTAACTTCAGTTTGAAATGCTTTGGCTTGAATTGCTTCAGCTTTGGCTGATTCAACTTGGGAGGCTTTGACTTTGGCTGTTTTAACATTAGCAGCTCAATCTTGTATTGCTTCAGGTTGAAATGCTTTGGCTTGAATTGGCTTCAGCTTTGGCTGATTTAACTTCAGCTTTTAACTTCAGCTTTTAACTTCAGGTTTAACTTCTTTGACTTCAATGGCTTCAGCTTTGGCTGATTTAACTTCAGCTTTAACTTCAGTTTGAAATGATTTGACTTGAATGGCTCCAGCTTTGTCTGAATTTACCTTGGGTGGCTTTGACTTCGGCTGTTTTGACATTAGCTGCTCAATCTTGTTTTGCTTCCAGTTTAAATGCTTTGGATTGAATGGCTTCAGCTTTGGCTGATTTAACTTGGGCTGTTGTGACTTTGAAAGCGGGGGGAGGCTTTGACTATAGCTGTTTTAACTTTGGCTGTTGTGACTTTGAAAGCGGGGTATGGGTTTAGCAGCACCTGTGGCACGTCCATTCTCCACCTCTGCGGCCAAGCCAAAGTCCTCTGAGGTCAATGGGTCTACGGGGTATGGGTCCAGCAGCTTTTGCACTTAGTCGCACCTACCCCCCCCCCCCCCCACCATCACCCCCTCTCCACCTGTGGCACGTCGCCTCTCCACCTCCGCGGCCAAGCCAAAGTCCCTTTTGGTCAACTACTGGTCTGCAAGTATGGGTCCAGCCGATCCCTGCCTATCCATATTGCCCCCCCCCCCCCCCCCCCTCCCCCCCTGCTCGCCCACCCCCACACCTCCACCACTACAAACACACCCACCAACACACACTGTGGGCAAACGTCGCCTCTCCAACTCTGCTACCAGCAAGGTCCCTTGAAAGGTCACTTGGTTGTGGCGGGGTATGGGCCAGCAGCTCTTGCACAATGCTGTAGTGCCCCCCCCCCCCCCCTCCCTCCCCCCCTGCTTCCCCACCCCCAACACCCCCCTCCCCACCCTCACCACACACAAACACCACACACACACCTGTGGCACGTCGCCTCTCCACCTCTGCGGCCAAGCCAAAGTCCTTTGAGGTCACTGGGTCTGCGGAGTATGGGGACAGCAGCTCTTGCACCATGCCTTAATGCCCCCCCCCCCCCCCCCCCCCCCCCCCCCCCCCCCCCCCCCCCCAACCCCCACCCCACCACCACCACCACGCACCAATACACCCCCACCCCCCCCTCAACCCCCCCTCACACATGCACACCTGTAGCACGTCGCCCGTCCACCTCTGCAGCCAAGTCCCTTGAGGACACAGGGTTTGCGAGATATGGGTCCAGCAGCTCCTGATGTATGTCGCAGTGGAGTTAGTCACCCACACCCGCACACCACCACCACCACCACCAGCACACACCACCACAACCCTAAACACCTGTGGCACGTCGCCTCTCCACCTCTGCGGCCAAGCCAAAGTCCCTTGAAGTCACTGGGTCTGCGGGGTATGGGTCCAGCAGCTCTTGCACAATGCCATAGTGGGGTTCGTCACCCACCAGGTCTGGAGTCACTAGGTTGGCTCCTGAAAATGCAACGTTGGGGTCTTGGGCTAGGCCCCCCATGTCTCCTGGGTAGCCACCACCCTGCTGAGCGCCATCGAAGCCATCTGCAGGGTGGTGGTGTGGGGGGAAGGGTGGTGTGTGTGCATGGGGGAGGTATATGGTGTGTGTGGGGAGAGATTGGGGGGGTATGTGGTGTGTGTGAGTGTGTGTGTGGTAGTTTTGGGGGGCGCATTTGCAATCATGATGCATGCTGTTGCAGCTATCTACATGGGTAGCGTTGAATCCGCGGAGATGTGTGTGTTAGTTTGTGTGTTTGAGTGTGTTCATGTGTGTGTGTTTGTGTGTGACGGTGGGTGGGGGTTGTTTGTTTGTGTGTGTTTGTGTGTGTGTGTTTGTGTGTGTTTGTGTTTTATGCATGTGATTGTGTGTTTCTGTGGAAGGGGTGTGTAGGGGTGTAGGTGGGGGTAGGGTCCCTCCACATACACACTTGCAGCATCACCGACATTGTCAGGGGTGCTGATGAAGAAGTGGTCACCCTTCCCACACAAACAAGCGGTCCTTACCAACAACAAGCGGTTCACATTCCCACACAAACAAAGCGGTCCCCCTTCCCACAACAAACAGCGGGTCACACCTTCCACACACCCAAGGGTCACCCTTCCCACAAAACAAGCGGGTCACCTCTCCACACAAACAGCGCGGTCACCCTTCCCACACAAAAAAGCGGGTCACCTTCCCACAACAAACAAAGCGGCACCCTTCCACACAAACAAGCGGTCACCCTTCCACCACAAACAAAGGGTCACCCTCCCACACACAAGCGGTCACCCTTCCCACAAAACAAGGCGGTCATCCTTACCACACAACAGCGGCACCCTACCACACAAACAAGCGGTCACCCTTCCCACACAAACAAGCGGTCACCCTTCCCACACAAACAAGCGGTCACCCTTCCCACACAAACAAGCGGTCACCCTTCCCACACAAACAAGCGGTCACCCTTCCCACACAAACAAGCGGTCACCCTCCCACACAAACAAGCGGTCACCCTTCCACACAAACAAGCGGCACCCTTCCAACACCAACAACCGGTCACCCTTCCACACAAACAAAGCGGTCCAACCTTCCACACAACAAGCGGTCACCCTTCCCACACAAACAAGCGGTCACCCTTCCCACACAAACAAGCGGTCACCCTTCCCACACAAACAAGCGGTCACCCTTCCACACAACCAAGCGGTTACCATTCCCACACAAAAGGCGGTCACCCTTCACACACAACAAAGACGGTCATCCCTTACCACCCCAAACAAGCAGGTCACCCTTCCCCACACAAACAAGCGGAACCCTTCCCACACAAACAGGCGGTCACCCTTCCCACACAAACAAGCGGTCACCCTTCCCACACAAACAAGCGGTCACCCTTCCCACACAAACAAGCGGTCACCCTTCCCACACAAACAAGCACACATCATGCACAATATCTGACACGCACACTCCCACACATACAAACAAGCACACACAGCATACACACACACCCAAACACACACAAATCACGCACACACTTGCACACACACACTCTCACACACACACACACATGATGCACACACACATGATTCACACACACATGATGCACACACAGCCTGTCAGACACCCCCTGCTAAAGCATCACCCACCTTGTGAAGGGTGCTGACAAAGTGGTGGCAACCCTTCCCACACACACCCAAACACACACAAATTACGCACACACTTGCACACACACACTCTCTCACACACACACACCCAAACGCATACAAATCAGACACAATCTCTCTCACACACACTCCCACACATACGCACAGCATGCACACACACCCAAACACACACAAATCACGCACACACTTGCACACACACACTCACACACACACCCAAACACATACAAATCATACACAATCTCTCTCACACATACGCACACATACACACAGCATGCACACACACCCAAACACACACAAATCACGCACACACTTCCACACACACTCTCTCACACACACACACACACACATGATGCACACATAGCCTGTCAGACACCCCCTGCTAAAGCATCACCCACCATGTGACCTTGCTAGTGGTGCTGACAAGCTAGTGGTTACCCTTCCCACACCCACCCAAACACGCATAAATCACACACACATATGCACACACACAGCCTGCTAGCCACCACCTGCTAAGGCACCACCCACCATGTGAGGGGCGATGATGAGGTGCACGTATCCCTCTCCTTACAACACAAACACACACACATGATACACACGCATCACACATGATACACACACAACACACACAACACAAACACACACACACATGATACACACACATGATGCACACACATCACACATGATACACACACCACACACATGATACACACACCAAACACATGATACACACACAAATGATGCACACACACCACACACACACATGATACACACACACCATACATGATACACACACCACACACACACACATGATACACACATGATACACACACATTATACACACACACCACACCCCTATCGCACAGGTGATCTCCCACCTTGTGAGGGACGATGACGAGGTGTAGGTATCCCTCCCCTTACAACACAAACAGACACACATGATACACACACACCATACATGATACACACACACCACACACACATGATACACACACATTATACACACACACCACACCCCTATCGCACAGGTGATCTCCCACCTTGTGAGGGGCTATGATGCGGTGTAGGTACCCCTCCCCTTACAACACAAACACACACACATAATACACACACACCATACATGATACACACACCACACACACACACATGATACACACACACACCATACCCATATCACACAGGTGATCTCCCACCTTGTGAGGGGCTATGATGCGGTGTAGGTATCCCTCCCCTTACAACACAAACAAACGCAAACACATGATACACACACATGATACGCACATACCACACACACACATGATACACACACACACACATGATACACACACCACACCCCTACCACACAGGTGTCTCCCACCTTGTGAGGGGCGATGATGAGGTGGCCACCCAGGGGGGCCCTGGTACACGGACTCCTGCTGCTGTGATTGTCGCTGAGGTGGATGGTATCCAGCATCTGCCAACTGCTCTGCCAGCCCCCAGTTGGCGTGGGGCTGGCCAGAACTTGGGCGAGGCCCCCCTGAGGCTCCCGTCAAGGGCAAGGCCATGTGAAGGGGATGATTCATTTCCCCCTGGGTCTGGATGAGTTCTGTGGCGAGACCATATGGTTGTTGTGAGCTGCCAGGCTGTGCTGTGGTCTCGGGGAGGGTGCCTGCTTGTGGGTCGGCTCCAGGGGAGCGGCCAAAAGCACGTCTCGGGGCCAGGCTGAGGCTGGCGCTTGGGTGCTGGGGGATGGAGTGCATGGTACTGGCGAAAGAAGCGAGGGACATGTCCGGGTCCTGGCGACCTGATCGGACAGATTGGTTGTTGTTAGTACTCCCACCTTCACGCAGCTCCCTAGGCTTCTCCATGGGGTTCACGGAGCTCCAGCTGCTAGCTACTCCTTGCTCGGCTACTAGCTACTCCTTGGGAACCCAACTTGCAACCCTCTGTGGCTGAGTGACCCTGAGTGACCCTATGCTGGGCTTGACAGCTTCCTCAGCTACTACCTACTGGTCGGGAGTCCAACTTGCAACTCCTGTGGCTGACTCACTTGGTTGCCTTGGCTAGCTACTTCCAATGCCTGTGCTGCATGCCACAGCATCTAGGGGGCTGGCCTTGCACCTAGAGAACAAACGGCTGAGGGTGTGACTGGTGGAACAGAACAGTCTGTCAACTGTTCGATCATCCGCTATTACTGGGGTGGAGGGGGGTAGGAGTTTTTGATCTTGGCAGTACTCTCCTACAGTCTGGGAAGACCCCCATGCATGCTGTGGAGAAAAGCTTGTATTGGGTCGAGAATGGCCTGTTTATGCCAATCCGAGCTGCAATGTAATGTAATTTCAAGCCTCGACTACGCTCCTTGAGCGCATTGCTACTTGTCGAGATGAGGGCTAGTATTGGGTCGAGAATGGCCTGTCTACGACAACCCTCGTTGCGATGGAACGGATTTTCAAGTATCTGCAGATCTCCTTGGGCGTATCGAAACTCGTCGAGACGGGTTCAATGCGTCGGATGAGCTAGTCCTGGCGTTGCGACTCAAGCAGCTGTTGCTGCAAGGCAGTGTCGATAGCTGTCTCCGATTCAAATTCGAAGCGTCGAGGCTTTGGGAGCAGTGTGAGGAGCTTGCGAAATAGTGGGTGGTGCGAGATACGAAGAATTGCACAGTGCACTGATTGAACGTGCAAAGCCCGAACCAGGTGGAAGGTAAACATGGCAAAACATAAGATTATGTCGGGTGGCGTGGTTTCAGGTAGGAGCCGTATCCGGCCGTATCTCGAAGACCTCCCGCTCCGCCGGACGGAGGGGGTAGGGGCCTGGGGTAGGGGGGGGGTAGAGGTAGGGGGTAGAGGGGTGAGGAGGTGGGTAAGGGTGGGCAAGGGGAGTGTGACTGCCTGGAGAAACGGGATGCAGATGGCTTCACCGTCGACCCCCCTTAAGAATCTGGCCGTGTCCCTCGCAAGCATTTACATGCTATCGAATTGAATAAATTGGCAGGAAGGTGCATGGTACGTGCCCTACCTGGAATTATATGGGGGGGGGTGGGGGGGGGTGGGGTGGGGGGGGGTAATGAGTGACCAGGCATCACACTGCCCGGCAACAGCTCGACAAACCAGATACTCTCGCAGCGCGTGGCAGGACGTTTGAAACTCCGTTTGACAATTCGCTGGCGCAGGCGCAGGAGCAGGCGCAGGGGGGGAAATATTCGCAATTCCAGGTAGGGTACGTGCATATATTTTGCAGATTTTGGCGAGGGTGGCCTGTCTCCTTTGAGTCGGAAGTGTCTCGTCCAGGCTGGCACGAGATAGAGATAAGGCAGGCCGGCAGGCCCCAAACTCTGTTCGAGACGAAACTGATGCGGTTCAGGTGCTACTTAAAAACGAGATTGCGCCCGGGATCTATTTAGCCGACAGAACCATCCGCGGGGCTGACCTTCGATTTCTTTCGAGCGATTTTTGATCTTTCAAAGGTGCGAGAACGCGAATGGTGCGGATCTGGTATAGAAACGAAAAGAGTGACATGCAGTACGTTGTACTGGCTCGATCTTGATCCGACCCTGCCCCCCAAGCTCTTCTCTAAAGCCTCCTCCTCCTCCTCCTCCTCTGCCTCACAGCTCCATGCTGTTGCTGCTGCAGCACGCTGCTCAGTTCGCATCCCAAGTCTAAATTTGCAGATTGAAAAACGCTGTAAGCCCAGTAGCTGAACCCAACAACCGACGGGCTCAACCCAACCATGCTAGCTGCCGATGATGAAGCGGAGGTTGCCTTGGGCTGCCCGCAACCTTCCCTACCTCCCCCCTTATAAATCTGACCCTGTTGGCGAGCAGCATAGCCACCCTAGCAGCACCGCATTGAGCAGGCGGTCTGGAGCATCTTCGAAGGTGTGTGTGTGTGTGTGTGCGGGCGGAGTCGGGAGGGGCGGGGTCATGCAGTCGGGTGTTACATATTTCCCCAAACTCCACGACCCCAAGCTTGCTTCATAAGACGAGGCTACATAGCATCTCGAATACAAACACGCCTTGGCATGCACGTTGGTTCCTCCCTACTCAGCCCCCCACCCCACCCGACCCCACCCATGGGTGGCCACCCACCCACCCATCCACCCAACTCTCCTGCCGGGCTGGTCCAATCTCCCCCGCCCTGCAGTTGAGTTGGAATACTTCTAGCCCCCATAAAATGCGTGTATGCGGGGATCCGTCGTTCCGATATTTACCCATCCAATATATCCATAAACACAACAAAGGCGTGCAGGTTGGTTTCGTTCATACCCGCACCGGCAGTCACCTGGACCCGGACTGCTCCCCCTGGAATTTTGCACCGTGGCGTTGGAATAACATAGGAAGCATCCCACGCCTGTGTCTGTCCAACCCAGACCCTTAAACCCAGACCCATCAAAAATTCGGGACAGGGATGTTGACCAGCTAAGGGCGTGCGGATATCATGACTGGGCATTAACTCCAGGGGACGTGACGAGTGGGAATTCAGTTCCCCCGTGGATGTGCACGGTTAACTTACGGGTCGTGTTTTGCGGGGGTCCGCAGGTACACGCGCACCGTGTCTCGGATCAAGTGCCGGTCGAAGTTTCGAAATCCGAAGGGGGTCGGTTGGTCGAGATGGAGGAAGGGGAGTGGTGGAAAGGGGTGGTATGTGGTGGGGTGGATGGGGGTAGGGAAAACAAAGGCCGTCCTAGTTCGTGTGCCGGTCGGAAATTTCGGAACCCGTAAGGGGCGGGGTGGGTCAGGCGGGCGGGGAGGAAAGGGGAGGAAGGTTTTCCACCCGTCCACCCCACACCCATCCCTCCTTCTTCCCCTCAGGTGTATGAATGCCCAAGCAGATGCAGGAGATAATTTTATAATTAAATGATCACTGTAGCAGGAAAACTGTTTAGGTTCAGTTCATCAGCATTTTTTCCGTTTCCAATACGGAAGATAATTGTTCAATTAAATTATCAACTGTAGCACAAACAGTAAAACGACTGTTTGAGGTTCAGTTCATCAATTGTTTTTTCAGTTTAGCCAATCTCATGGCTGGGCACACCTGCCTGTTACATCTATGCAGTTGTGGCAGGGAGTGATGTCAGCGATAGCTGTCCGTTGTCTCTCTGTCTCACTACTGTCTGCTATACCGCCCAGTCATACCGTCCGAGCTCCGTTGACAAGTGAGTCACCGTCACACCAAGTCAGCCAATGCTGACTGACCAATAACTAACTCCTAACCAACTTAACCACCTTGGTTGGCTCCGTTGACAAGTGAGTCACCGTCACATCAAGTCAGCCAATGCCGGCTGACCAATAACTAACTTCTAACTTACTTAACCACTTTGGTGTCACTTCACAGGCTTTGTTTCGGTAGGGGGCCCAGGGAGGGGGGCGATGCAACAGGCGGGAGACCAACCTGGTGATGAATTTGCGGACGCAGCCCCCCATACACTCCATCCCCTCCCCAATAGCACACCTGGCCCCTTGGTTTCGGAGAGCCAAGCGTGGGGCCAACCGCATCTAGGAGACCAATGGGCCTCCCAGGGGGGGTCCTTGCCCGTGGGTTTAGACTCCCAACAGGGCGATGCCATGTTCGGTGAGTAGGGGGTGCAGGGGTTGGGGTGCAGGGGTAGGGGTGCAAGGGTAGGGGTAGGGGTGCAGGGGTAGGAATGAAGGGGTAGGGGTGAAGGGGTAGGGGGGCAGGGGCAGGGGGTCAGTGGAAGGGGTAGGGGGGCAGTGGTAGGGGTAGGGGAACAAGGGGGGTAAGGGGATCTAAGCCTGCGGGCATAGCCCCATCACCACCACCACCACCAGGCCATGTTTTCCCCAGGCGCGTGTGGATGTGTGTGTGTGTGTTGGGGGGGGGGTGGGGGGGAAATGTGGGGTGTGTGTGTGTGATGGGGTAGGTTAGGGGGGGGGGGGGGTGGGAGGATATGTGTGTGTGTGTGGGGTGGGGGGGGGGGGTAGGTGGGTGGGTGCATGCGCGTGTGTCTGTGGGTGGGTGGGGGATAGGTGGGTGTGAGTGAGGGGGGGGGTATGTGTGTGTGATGTGTGGGGTATGTGTGTGTGTGTGTTGTGGGGGGGGGGGGGGGGGGGGGGGGGGGGATGGGGATTTGGGCTGAGGATCGAGAGATCGCAGGTTCCACATGGGGATGTCTTGTTGGTAACTGTGCGATCGTGGGTGGGTTGAGTGTGTGTTTGTGCATGCGTGTGTGGTGTGTGTGTGTGGGGGGGGGGGGTGGTTGTGATGGTAAGTGGGGCGGGGGTCTATGGTGGGTGGGGCGGGGGTCAGTGTGTGTGCGTGATGGTGGGTGTGGTCGGGGGTCAGGTGTGTGTGTGATGGTGGGTGGGTTGGGGGTCAGTGTGTGTGTGATGGTGGGTGAGTTGGGGGTCAGTGTTTGTTTGTGATGGTGGGTGAGTAGAGGGTCGGTGTGTGTGTGTGCGTGAGAGTGTGTGTGTGTGTGTGGGGGGGGGGGGTGGGGGGGGGGGGGGGGGGTGCTAGGTGTGTGTGTAGGGTTGAAGGGTGGATGGGTGGTTTGGGTGGTAAGGTCTGGGCTGATGAGGCTGAGGATGGGTGGGTAGTGTGGGTGGGGGTCGAGGGTCAGTGTGTGTGTGATGGTGGGTGGGGTCGGGGGTCAGTATGTGTGTGTGATGTACTACCCCTCACCCTCTCTTAAATCCTACCTCCTACCCCTCATGCTCTCCTACCTTCTTGCAGCATATACAACTAGGTCTCCACGCTCTCCCTACCGTCCTACCATCCGACCTCCTACCGGCGCTACCGCCTACCTCCTACCCCCCCTCCTCCTTCGTACCCACCTCCACCCTCCTACCACCCCTAACTCCTAACCTCCCTACACTCACCCCTTCTGTCTACCTCCTACCTCCTACCCTCATACCGCCTACCTCCTACTTCGAACTTCTACCTCCTACCGCCTACCTCCTACCTACCGCCTACCTTCCTACCCTCCTTACCTCCTACCACCTCGCCTACCGCCTACCATCCTACCTCCTACCTTCTACCCTCCTAACTCCTTACCCTCCTACCTTCGAACCTCCGGACCAAACCCTCCGACCTTCGACCCCTCCTACCTCTACCTACTACCTTCTAACATTCCTACTACCTTTCTACCCTAACTACAATCTCATCTACCCTACTACCTCCTACTTCTACCCTACCGCCTACCCTCCTACCCACCGCCTACCTTCTACCTCCTACCTCTACCTCCTACCTCCTACCTTCTACCTCCTACCTCCTACCTTCTAACTAACCGTCCTACCCCTCCTACCTTCTACGCCATCTGGCTACGTCGACCTCCTACTGTTCCTACCGCCTACCTGCTACCCACCTCCACCTCAACCTCCTACCTCCTACCTTCTACCTCCTACCTTCTACCTCCTACCTCCTACCTCCTACCTTCTACCTCCTACCTCCTACCTTCTACCTCCTACCTCCTGAACCTAACTCCTAACCTTCGACCTCCTACTTCAAACCTTCTACCTGCCTACCTTCTAACCTCCTACCCCCGCCTACCCCCGCCTACCTCCTACCTTTTACCTCCTACCTCCTACCTCCTACCTCCTACCTTCTACCTACTACCTTCTACCTACTACCTACTACCTACTACCTACTACCTACTACCACCTACTACCTACTACCTACTACCTACTACCTTCTACCTAATACCTACTACCTACTACCTACTACCTCCTCCTACCTCCTACCTCCTACCTCCTACCTTCTACCTCCTACCTCCTACCTCCTACCTCCTACTTCCTACCTCCTACCTTCTACCTTCTACCTTCTACCTTCTACCTCCTCATGCCCTCCTATCTTCGTGAACAAGCATTATACACTATGCCTCACTCTCTCCTACCTCCTACCTCCTTGGTCACCCACCCGCACCACACCACCACACTGTATCTTGCCTCTGTGAACTGGCATTATGCACTATGCCTCAATCTCATCTACTTCCTACCTCCTCTGCCCCCCATCCCCCCACACACGCACACACTCACCCACAAACACACCCACCCACACACTACCAACACACCACCAACACCAACACTCTCTCTCTTACCTTGGTGAACAGACATACAAGACTAGGATACTCTCACTCTCACTCTCACTCTCACCTACCTTTGTGAACAGGCATGCATTAATATGAGCATGTGATGGTTGATGAGAGCTAGGGCACTCTCACTCTCACTCTCACTCCCACTCACTCCCACTCCCATTCACTCCCACCTGCCTTTGTGAACAGGCATGCATGACTATGATGAATATGAGCATGAGATGGTTGATGACAGACAGAGCACTCTTACTCTCACTCTCACACTCTCTTACCTCCTACCTCTTACCTCCTACCTCATCTGTCACCCCCCCCACCACACACACACACCCTCGCACTCTCTATTACCTTTGCAAACAGACATACATTACTACATTACTCCTACTCTCACTCTCACTCTCACTCTCTCCTGCCTTTGTTAACAGGCATGCATGACTATGATGAATATGAGCATGAGATGGTTGATGATAGACCGAGCACTCTTACTCTCACTCTCACTCTCTCCTACCTCCTACCTCCTCTGTCCCCCCCCCCCCTCCCCCCTCCCCCCTCCCAGTCTCTCTCTTACCTTTGCAGACAGACAGACATTACTACATTACTCCAACTCTTACTTTCTCCTGCCTTTGTGAACAGGCATGCATGACTACGATGAATATGAGCATGAGATGGTCGATGGCAGACGGACGACTCTTACTCTAACTCTCACTCTCTCCTACCTCCTACCTCTTACCTCCTACCTCCATCTGTCCCCCCCCACCCCCCCCCCCCCCCCCTCCCACTCTCTCTCTTACCTTCGCAAACAGAAATACATTACTACATTCCTCCTACTCTCACTCTCACTCTCACTCTCACTCCCACCTGCCTTGGTGAACAGGCATGCATGACTATGGTGAATATGAGCATGAGATGGTTGATGACAGACAGAGCACTCTTACTCTCACTCTCACTCTCACTCTCTCCTACCTCCTACCTCCTCCTCTGCCCCCCCCCCCCTCCTCCCTCCCCCCTCCCACTCTCTCTCTTACCTTTGCAGACAGACAGACATTACTACATTACTCCAACTCTTACTTTCTCCTGCCTTTGTGAACAGGCATGCATGACTACGATGAATATGAGCATGAGATGGTCGATGGCAGACGGACGACTAAGAAGAAGTCAAAAGGGGTAAGCGATTTATTGATAACATATGCTGCATTTATCACATATATCTTTTTAATATCATTTATATCCGTATAATATGTGTCTAATATATGAAGTCAAAAGGGGTAAGCATTTGATTTATAACAGCGGCTGCTTATATCATGTGTACCTGTTTAATATTCGTTTAACATCATTAACGTCACGTATATCCACCTATTATCCGCTTAACAGCATTAATATCATGTATATCCATTTACTATCCGTTTGACATCGTTAATGCCATGTATATTTGTATAATATCTGTTTAACTTCATTAATACCTGTTTAATATCCATTTAATATCATGCATATCATGGATATCCATATACTATATGAAGTCAAAATGGGGAAAGTGTTTATTTGATAACATATGCTGCTTATATCATGTGTATCAGTTTACTAAATGTTTAACATCATTTATGTCATATATACCCGTTTGATATCATTAATATCATGCATATCCATTTGTATATGTTTAATATCCATTTAATATCATGCATATCCATTAATATATGTTCAATATCCGTTTAATATCATGCATATCCTTGAAGATATGTTCAATATCCGTTTAATATCATGCAGATCCGTCTAATATATGAAATCAGAAGGGGTAAGCATTTGATTGATAACAGCGGCTGCTTATATCACATATACCCGTTTTAGATCCATTTCACACCATTGATATCATGGATATCTGTTTAATATCTTCAACATCATTAACATCATGTATGTCCGCCTAATATCCGTTTAACAGCATTAATATCATGTATATCTGTCTAGTGTCCGTTAAACATCACTTATTCAGACGGTTGACTCAGATTCCTTTACTGTTGCTTTTCATATTTCCAATACATATAATTTACCCCAAGGTTGAGGAAATAAGCACATGCAGGCTTCATCATTGTCAGTACTTATATTTGCAAAAGTAGGGGGCCTGCTTGCTGGACATTGAGACACTGCACGAGAGGTCCAGCGATCTTTCAGATGGGGCCCCCATTGGTACAAGTGCTAGTAGACATATTTAAGGTGTATGCTGGGCCTTGTAAAGTTTTAGCTTTGTGTGCGATATTTCCCTTAATTAGGGGGTATATCACAACACTGGCTGGCTTTACTGGTCTTATCAGCTTTTACCATTAAATAAAGTCAACTGCACTATCTAGCTTGTAAGTCCAGACTGTTCAGGTCTGTCTTTGTGCTACTACCAATAGAGTCGCTACTGTCAAATAATAACAGAGTCACTTCCCCTTGGAGGCTCTGGTAGCTTCTGGAAGATATAACTCCTGTGGGACAGAGGGATGGTGGTGGGAACTCGAAAAACTGGTTAAGATCAAGGCTTAGGCAGCTTGGGGCACCAAGATTTTAGTGCCCCCAGCGACTGTGCACTTGATTATATACCGGGCAGGACAGTACTGCTGGGAAAACACTGGCGGTGGTTACTCCTGGTTTTGCCCGGGGGTTTACGGGTAATTGAAATATGAAGGCGTCCTACGGAATCTTATCGTCGCGCATCTGAATACTCCATTTCTCCCACTACTGTGTGGGAAATGCGGCATATCATGTATATCCACCTAATATCCGTTTAACAGCATCAATATCATGTATATCCATTTAATATCCGTTTAACATCATTAACATCATGTATGTCAACCTAATATCCGTTTAACAGCATTAGTATCATGTATATCCGTCTAGTGTCCGTTTAACATCATTAATGTCATGTATGTCCGCCTAATATCCGTGTAAGAGCATTACAACCTGTTAACTATCCATTTAACATCCGTCATACATCCTTTTAATATCATTCATATTATGCATCTCCGTCTCATACAAGAAATCAAAAGGGTAAGTGTTTGCCAGATAACAGCTGCTGCTTATATCATGTGTATCCGTTTAATATCCGTTGAACATCATTTATATCATGTATACCCGTTTGATATCATTAATATCCATCTATACCCGTTTAATATCTACATTTAATAACCATGTAATATCCTTCATATCATGCATATACGTCTTATATAAGAGGTAAAAAGGGTTCATAATTCCATTGATAAAAGCTGCTGCTTATATCATGTACATCCGTTTAACATTTTATATCGTGTATCGCCGTTTGATATCATTAATATCATGTGTACCCATGTAGTATCCCCTCACGCCTCCCCCCCACACCCTGCCCCCGGAAGGGTCGCATCGCCTCGAGATAACCCGGGAGGAGCTGTCCAACTGTTTCAACATGGCAAGCGAGGACGCTGATGGGCTGGGCTGGTCCCAATCTACCCACCCACTACCCCTTACCCCCCGCTCCACTGCCTCTCCTCCCCCACCCACCCACCGACACAACCACACACACTGCCCCCCCCACCCCCCACCCCACCCCACCCCACCCCCATCTCAAGGGTTGCATCGCCTCAGAGATAACCCGTGAGGAGCTGTCCAGCTGTTTCAACATGGCAAGCGAGGATGCTGCTGGGCTGGGCCGGGCCCAATCCACCCAGCCACTGCCTTTCACCCGCCCCACTGACCCTAACCCATCCCCACACACACTGCTCCTGGGGAAGCTGTCAAACTGTTTTAACATGGCAAGCGAGGATGCTGCTGGGCTGGGCTGGGCCCCTCCCCTTCTTCCCCTCCCCCTCCCCACTTACACCTCCCCACCCACACCTCCCCCACAAATACTGCCCCCCCTCCCCTCCCAGGGCCGCATCGCCTCCGAGATAACCTGTGAGGAGCTGTCCAACTGTTTCAACATGGCGAGGATCCTGCTGGGCTGGGCCGGGCCCAATCCCCATCCACACTTCCCCTTACCCCCCCCACACACCGCCCCTCCCCTTCTCCCCCTCCCCACTCCCCACTCACACCTTTTCCCACAAACACTGCCCCCCCCTCCCCTCCCAGGGCCGCATCGCCTCCGAGATAACCCATGAGGAACTGTCAAACTGTTTAAATATGGCATGCAAGGACGCTGCTGGGCTGGCCCAGGCCCAATCCACACACCCACTGCCTCTTACCCCCACTTCACTGCCTCTCCCCCCCCCCCACTCCACTGCCTCTCCCCCCCCCCACCCCCCCACCCCACCCCCCCACCCCCCCCAGGGTCGCATCGCCTCAGAGATAACCCGTGAGGAGCTGTCAAACTGTTTTAACATGGCAAGCAAGGATGCTGCCAAGAAGTTGGGTGTCAGTCTAACGGTGCTAAGCGCATCTGTCAAAAGTTCGGATACTGCTGGGCCGGGCCCAATCCACCCACCC
>JACBWV010000223.1:25503940-25516440 GCA_013435795.1 Chlamydomonas sp. ICE-L | reverse complement strand
CCACTGCTTCTTGCTGCATCGGACTCAACCCTTTCAACCCCCCCTCTATCCACCACAGTGCTACTGATCTGTATTGTTCTCTCTATCCACTGCTTCTTGCTGCATCGGACTCAACTCTCTCAACCTCTCTCTCTATCCGCTGCTCTCTGCTGCTACTGAATTTGAATGTACTCTATATCCACTCCATCTTGCCACTACTGACTCAACCCTCTTTCTATCCACTGCTCTCTGCTGCTACTGAATTTGAATGTACTCTATATCCACTACGTCTTGCCACTACTGACTCAACCCTCTCTATCCACTGCTGTGGGTATATGGATATATACACCCCCCCACACACACACACCTCTCAATCCACACCCACGCTCTACCCTCTCTTTTATCTACTACAGTGCTACCTGATGGACACATCCACTTGGAAGCTAGTACCAGTATAGACCTCATACCCCCCAACCCCCACCCCACCCATCCCACCAACCACACACACACCGCTCAATTCACACACACATCCAACCCTCTCTCTATCCACCACAGTGCTACCCTTATGGATACATCCACTTAGAAGCTAGTGCCAGCATGATCCAAAACTGCACTCTCTACCCGCTATGTATGCGCTGCATGCAACTCAACCCACATCCAACCCTCTCTCTATCCACCACAATGTTACCCTGATGGGTACATCCACTTGGAAGCTAGTACCAGCATAATACGAAACTACACTCTCTACCCACTATGTATGCGCTGCATGCAACTCCACCCACATCCAACCCTCTCTCTATCCACCACAATGTTACCCTGATGGATACATCCACTTGGAAGCTAGTACCAGTATAGACCCCATACCCCCCTACCCCCACCCCACACACCCCACCACCCCCACGCACACACCTCTCAATCCACACACACATCCAACCCTCTCTCTATCCACCACAGTGCTACCCTGATGGATATATTCACTTGGAGGCTAGTACCAGCATGGGAGGCAGCTTTAACGATGGCTCTCAAGATGTTTCGGTTGGACAGATGGAGGTGAGAGCTGTTTATAAGCCACACACACACACACACAAGTACACTACCCCCCCCCCCCCCCCCCCCCCCCCCCCCCCCCCCTCCCTATCCCATCCCCCCCACACACACACATGCCGCACACGCGCACACACCATACACACACGACCCCTCCTCCCCCCACACACCACACCACCCCCCAGACACAAACACATACACACATACCCCCCCACCCACAACCACGACAACAACCACAACCACCCACCCACCCACACAAGTATGCTACCACACACGCATAACCACCCCTGCACCTTGCCGCATGCAGCAGAACCTGATACCACCCAAAAGCGGGCAGCAAGACAATCAGCTCGAGTCATAACTGCTGCAACCAACCTACCCCCCCCACCCCCCCCACCCACCCCCCCCCCCCACCCCCCCCCACACGCACACAAGTATGGTACCACACACTCGCACACAAGTATGCTACCACACACACGCACATACACGCACACAAGTATGCTACCACACACACACACACACACACAAGAATGCTACCACATATACACACACATACACACAAGTATGCTACCCCTCCCCCCCCCCCCCCCCCCCCCCACACACACACACACACACACACACACACACATTAAGTATGGTACCACACACACACAAACACACACACACACACGCACACGCACACGCACACACACAAGTATGCTACCACACACACATAACCACCCCTGCATCTTCCCCCATGCAGCAAAACCAGGCACCACCAGAAAGCGGGCAGCAAGACAACCAGCTTGAGTCACAACTGCTTCAACCAACCTTCCCGCCTCACATACCACCCCAAGGGGACCTGGGGGACCCGGATTCCCTGGCCCACACCAATAGGCTTGCAAATGGGCATGTGGGTGGGAAGCTGCGAGCTTACCAGCAGCAACAGGAGATCATGGAGGCTGATCTCCATTCAGGTTGGTACTAAGTGCTAGGTGTAATCGTTTTTACTACCTCCACTCTCTTCTCTCTCTCTCTGGGGTCTGGGTCTGGGCCACCGGCCCGGGTCTGGGGCAGTCTGGGGCAGGGGCATGTGAGAAGAAAGCTACAAGCGTACCAGTGCCAGGGGAGCATGCAGGCTGACCTCCATTCAGGTTGGTACTAGGTGCTGGGTGTAATCGTTTTTACTACCTCCACTCTCTTCTCTCTCTCTCTCTCTCTATATATATATATATATATATATATATACATATCTTTTGGGTCTGAAGCAGTCTGGCGTCTTGGGCAGGGGCATGTGAATGGGGAGGTGCTTGTGTACCAGTGCCAACAGGAGATCATGGAGGCTGATCTCCATTCAGGTTGGTACTAAGTGCTAGGTGGATTCGTGTGAAGTACCGCCACTCTCTCCTTTCTCTCTCTGGGGTCTGGGTCTGGGCCTTGGGTCTTGGGCAGTCTGGGGTCAGAGGCAGGGGCATGTGAATTTGGAGGTGCAAGTTTACCAGGGGCATCTGAGCGGGAAGCTGTGAGCTTACCAGCAGTAGCTGGATGTTGTTGAAGCTGACCTCCACTCAGCTTGGTACGAGGTGCTAGGTGGATTCGTGTGAAGTACCGCCACTCTCTTCTTTCTCTCTCTGGGGTCTGGGTCTGGGCCTTGGGTCTTGGGCAGTCTGGGGTCAGAGGCAGGGGCATGTGAATTTGGAGGTGCAAGTTTACCAGGGGCATCTGAGCGGGAAGCTGTGAGCTTACCAGCAGTAGCTGGATGTTGTTGAAGCTGACCTCCACTCAGCTTGGTACGAGGTGCTAGGTGGATTCGTGTGAAGTACCGCCACTCTCTTCTTTCTCTCTCTGGGGTCTGGGTCTGGGCCTTGGGTCTTGGGCAGTCTGGGGTCAGAGGCAGGGGCATGTGAATTTGGAGGTGCAAGTTTACCAGGGGGCAGCTGAGCGGGAAGCTGTGAGCTTACCAGCAGTAGCTGGATGTTGTTGAAGCTGACCTCCACTCAGCTTGGTACGAGGTGCTAGGTGGATTCGTGTGAAGTACCGCCACTCTCTTCTTTCTCTCTCTGGGGTCTGGGTCTGGGGCTGTCTGGGGCAGGGGCATGTGAATGGGGAGGTGCAATTGTACCAGTGCCAGGGGGGCTTGGAGGCTGACCTCCACTCAGCTTGGTACTAGGTGCTAGGTGGATTCGTGTGAAGTACCGCCACTCTCTTCTTTTTCTCTCTGGGGTCTGGGTCTGGGCCTCCGGCCTGGGTCTGGGACTGTCTGGGGCAGGGGCATGTGAATGGGGAGATGCAAGTGTACCAGCAGCAACAAGATATCATGGAGGCTGACCTCC
Source organism: Chlamydomonas sp. ICE-L (assembly GCA_013435795.1). NCBI lineage: Eukaryota > Viridiplantae > Chlorophyta > Chlorophyceae > Chlamydomonadales > Chlamydomonadaceae > Chlamydomonas > Chlamydomonas sp. ICE-L. The sequence continues at coordinate 25,513,105 of JACBWV010000223.1, read as the reverse complement.
ACTCAGGTTGGCACTAGGTGGTAAGTGTAATCATTTTTAGTACCGCCACTTTCTTCTCTCTCTCTTGGGTCTGGGCCTAGGTCCTGGGTCTGGGGCAGGCGCATGTGAGCGGGAAGCTGCGAGCTTACCAGCAGCAGCAGGAGATCATGGAGGCTGATCTCCATTCAGGTTGGTACTAGGTGCTAGGATTTACTCGTTTTTACTACCTCCACTCTCTTCTCTCTCTCTCTGGGGTCTGGGTCTGGGCCACCGGCCTGGGTCTGGGACAATCTGGGGCAGGGGCATGTGAGTGGGAAGCTTCAAGCGTACCAGTGCCAGGGGAGCATGCAGGCTGACCTCCACTCAGGTTGGTACTAGGTGCTAGGAGTAATCGTGTTCACGCCACTCTCTACTTTCTCTCTCTCGGGTCTGGGGCAGTCTGGGGTCTGGGGCAGGGGCAGGGGTGTGTGAGCGGGTAGCTACGAGCGTACCAGCAGCAGCAGGAGATCATGGAGGCTGATCTCCACTCAGAGTGGTATTAGGTGCTGGGTGTAATCGTTTTTACTACCTCCACTCTCTTCTCTCTCTCTCTCTCTATATATATATATATATATATATATATATATATATATATATCTTTTGGGTCTGAAGCAGTCTGGCGTCTTGGGCAGGGGCATGTGAATGGGGAGGTGCTTGTGTACCAGTGCCAACAGGAGATCATGGAGGCTGATCTCCATTCAGGTTGGTACTAAGTGCTAGGTGGATTCGTGTGAAGTACCGCCACTCTCTCCTTTCTCTCTCTGGGGTCTGGGTCTGGGCCTTGGGTCTTGGGCAGTCTGGGGTCAGAGGCAGGGGCATGTGAATTTGGAGGTGCAAGTTTACCAGGGGCATCTGAGCGGGAAGCTGTGAGCTTACCAGCAGTAGCTGGATGTTGTTGAAGCTGACCTCCACTCAGCTTGGTACGAGGTGCTAGGTGGATTCGTGTGAAGTACCGCCACTCTCTTCTTTCTCTCTCTGGGGTCTGGGTCTGGGCCTTGGGTCTTGGGCAGTCTGGGGTCAGAGGCAGGGGCATGTGAATTTGGAGGTGCAAGTTTACCAGGGGCATCTGAGCGGGAAGCTGTGAGCTTACCAGCAGTAGCTGGATGTTGTTGAAGCTGACCTCCACTCAGCTTGGTACGAGGTGCTAGGTGGATTCGTGTGAAGTACCGCCACTCTCTTCTTTCTCTCTCTGGGGTCTGGGTCTGGGCCTTGGGTCTTGGGCAGTCTGGGGTCAGAGGCAGGGGCATGTGAATTTGGAGGTGCAAGTTTACCAGGGGCATCTGAGCGGGAAGCTGTGAGCTTACCAGCAGTAGCTGGATGTTGTTGAAGCTGACCTCCACTCAGCTTGGTACGAGGTGCTAGGTGGATTCGTGTGAAGTACCGCCACTCTCTTCTTTCTCTCTCTGGGGTCTGGGTCTGGGGCTGTCTGGGGCAGGGGCATGTGAATGGGGAGGTGCAATTGTACCAGTGCCAGGGGGGCTTGGAGGCTGACCTCCACTCAGCTTGGTACTAGGTGCTAGGTGGATTCGTGTGAAGTACCGCCACTCTCTTCTTTTTCTCTCTGGGGTCTGGGTCTGGGCCTCCGGCCTGGGTCTGGGACTGTCTGGGGCAGGGGCATGTGAATGGGGAGATGCAAGTGTACCAGCAGCAACAAGATATCATGGAGGCTGACCTCCACTCAGGTTGGCACTAGGTGGTAAGTGTAATCATTTTTAGTACCGCCACTTTCTTCTCTCTCTCTTGGGTCTGGGCCTAGGTCCTGGGTCTGGGGCAGGCGCATGTGAGCGGGAAGCTGCGAGCTTACCAGCAGCAGCAGGAGATCATGGAGGCTGATCTCCATTCAGGTTGGTACTAGGTGCTAGGATTTACTCGTTTTTACTACCTCCACTCTCTTCTCTCTCTCTCTGGGGTCTGGGTCTGGGCCACCGGCCTGGGTCTGGGACAATCTGGGGCAGGGGCATGTGAGTGGGAAGCTTCAAGCGTACCAGTGCCAGGGGAGCATGCAGGCTGACCTCCACTCAGGTTGGTACTAGGTGCTAGGAGTAATCGTGTTCACGCCACTCTCTACTTTCTCTCTCTCGGGTCTGGGGCAGTCTGGGGTCTGGGGCAGGGGCAGGGGTGTGTGAGCGGGTAGCTACGAGCGTACCAGCAGCAGCAGGAGATCATGGAGGCTGATCTCCACTCAGAGTGGTATTAGGTGCTGGGTGTAATCGTTTTTACTACCTCCACTCTCTTCTCTCTCTCTCTCTCTCTCTATATATATATATATATATATATATATATATATCTTTTGGGTCTGAAGCAGTCTGGCGTCTTGGGCAGGGGCATGTGAATGGGGAGGTGCTTGTGTACCAGTGCCAACAGGAGATCATGGAGGCTGATCTCCATTCAGGTTGGTACTAAGTGCTAGGTGGATTCGTGTGAAGTACCGCCACTCTCTCCTTTCTCTCTCTGGGGTCTGGGTCTGGGCCTTGGGTCTTGGGCAGTCTGGGGTCAGAGGCAGGGGCATGTGAATTTGGAGGTGCAAGTTTACCAGGGGCATCTGAGCGGGAAGCTGTGAGCTTACCAGCAGTAGCTGGATGTTGTTGAAGCTGACCTCCACTCAGCTTGGTACGAGGTGCTAGGTGGATTCGTGTGAAGTACCGCCACTCTCTTCTTTCTCTCTCTGGGGTCTGGGTCTGGGCCTTGGGTCTTGGGCAGTCTGGGGTCAGAGGCAGGGGCATGTGAATTTGGAGGTGCAAGTTTACCAGGGGCATCTGAGCGGGAAGCTGTGAGCTTACCAGCAGTAGCTGGATGTTGTTGAAGCTGACCTCCACTCAGCTTGGTACGAGGTGCTAGGTGGATTCGTGTGAAGTACCGCCACTCTCTTCTTTCTCTCTCTGGGGTCTGGGTCTGGGCCTTGGGTCTTGGGCAGTCTGGGGTCAGAGGCAGGGGCATGTGAATTTGGAGGTGCAAGTTTACCAGGGGCATCTGAGCGGGAAGCTGTGAGCTTACCAGCAGTAGCTGGATGTTGTTGAAGCTGACCTCCACTCAGCTTGGTACGAGGTGCTAGGTGGATTCGTGTGAAGTACCGCCACTCTCTTCTTTCTCTCTCTGGGGTCTGGGTCTGGGGCTGTCTGGGGCAGGGGCATGTGAATGGGGAGGTGCAATTGTACCAGTGCCAGGGGGGCTTGGAGGCTGACCTCCACTCAGCTTGGTACTAGGTGCTAGGTGGATTCGTGTGAAGTACCGCCACTCTCTTCTTTTTCTCTCTGGGGTCTGGGTCTGGGCCTCCGGCCTGGGTCTGGGACTGTCTGGGGCAGGGGCATGTGAATGGGGAGATGCAAGTGTACCAGCAGCAACAAGATATCATGGAGGCTGACCTCCACTCAGGTTGGCACTAGGTGGTAAGTGTAATCATTTTTAGTACCGCCACTTTCTTCTCTCTCTCTTGGGTCTGGGCCTAGGTCCTGGGTCTGGGGCAGGCGCATGTGAGCGGGAAGCTGCGAGCTTACCAGCAGCAGCAGGAGATCATGGAGGCTGATCTCCATTCAGGTTGGTACTAGGTGCTAGGTTTCGTTTTTACTACCTCCACTCTCTTCTCTCTCTCTCTGGGGTCTGGGTCTGGGCCACCGGCCTGGGTCTGGGACAATCTGGGGCAGGGGCATGTGAGTGGGAAGCTTCAAGCGTACCAGTGCCAGGGGAGCATGCAGGCTGACCTCCACTCAGGTTGGTACTAGGTGCTAGGAGTAATCGTGTTCACGCCACTCTCTACTTTCTCTCTCTCGGGTCTGGGGCAGTCTGGGGTCTGGGGCAGGGGCAGGGGTGTGTGAGCGGGTAGCTACGAGCGTACCAGCAGCAGCAGGAGATCATGGAGGCTGATCTCCACTCAGAGTGGTATTAGGTGCTGGGTGTAATCGTTTTTACTACCTCCACTCTCTTCTCTCTCTCTCTCTCTATATATATATATATATATATATATATCTTTTGGGTCTGAAGCAGTCTGGCGTCTTGGGCAGGGGCATGTGAATGGGGAGGTGCTTGTGTACCAGTGCCAACAGGAGATCATGGAGGCTGATCTCCATTCAGGTTGGTACTAAGTGCTAGGTGGATTCGTGTGAAGTACCGCCACTCTCTCCTTTCTCTCTCTGGGGTCTGGGTCTGGGCCTTGGGTCTTGGGCAGTCTGGGGTCAGAGGCAGGGGCATGTGAATTTGGAGGTGCAAGTTTACCAGGGGCATCTGAGCGGGAAGCTGTGAGCTTACCAGCAGTAGCTGGATGTTGTTGAAGCTGACCTCCACTCAGCTTGGTACGAGGTGCTAGGTGGATTCGTGTGAAGTACCGCCACTCTCTTCTTTCTCTCTCTGGGGTTTGGGTCTGGGCCTTGGGTCTTGGGCAGTCTGGGGTCAGAGGCAGGGGCATGTGAATTTGGAGGTGCAAGTTTACCAGGGGCATCTGAGCGGGAAGCTGTGAGCTTACCAGCAGTAGCTGGATGTTGTTGAAGCTGACCTCCACTCAGCTTGGTACGAGGTGCTAGGTGGATTCGTGTGAAGTACCGCCACTCTCTTCTTTCTCTCTCTGGGGTCTGGGTCTGGGCCTTGGGTCTTGGGCAGTCTGGGGTCAGAGGCAGGGGCATGTGAATTTGGAGGTGCAAGTTTACCAGGGGCATCTGAGCGGGAAGCTGTGAGCTTACCAGCAGTAGCTGGATGTTGTTGAAGCTGACCTCCACTCAGCTTGGTACGAGGTGCTAGGTGGATTTGTGTGAAGTACCGCCACTCCCTTCTTTCTCTCTCTGGGGTCTGGGTCTGGGGCTGTCTGGGGCAGGGGCATGTGAATGGGGAGGTGCAATTGTACCAGTGCCAGGGGGGCTTGGAGGCTGACCTCCACTCAGCTTGGTACTAGGTGCTAGGTGGATTCGTGTGAAGTACCGCCACTCTCTTCTTTTTCTCTCTGGGGTCTGGGTCTGGGCCTCCGGCCTGGGTCTGGGACTGTCTGGGGCAGGGGCATGTGAATGGGGAGATGCAAGTGTACCAGCAGCAACAAGATATCATGGAGGCTGACCTCCACTCAGGTTGGCACTAGGTGGTAAGTGTAATCATTTTTAGTACCGCCACTTTCTTCTCTCTCTCTTGGGTCTGGGCCTAGGTCCTGGGTCTGGGGCAGGCGCATGTGAGCGGGAAGCTGCGAGCTTACCAGCAGCAGCAGGAGATCATGGAGGCTGATCTCCATTCAGGTTGGTACTAGGTGCTAGGTTTACTCGTTTTTACTACCTCCACTCTCTTCTCTCTCTCTCTGGGGTCTGGGTCTGGGCCACCGGCCTGGGTCTGGGACAATCTGGGGCAGGGGCATGTGAGTGGGAAGCTTCAAGCGTACCAGTGCCAGGGGAGCATGCAGGCTGACCTCCACTCAGGTTGGTACTAGGTGCTAGGAGTAATCGTGTTCACGCCACTCTCTACTTTCTCTCTCTCGGGTCTGGGGCAGTCTGGGGTCTGGGGCAGGGGCAGGGGTGTGTGAGCGGGTAGCTACGAGCGTACCAGCAGCAGCAGGAGATCATGGAGGCTGATCTCCACTCAGAGTGGTATTAGGTGCTGGGTGTAATCGTTTTTACTACCTCCACTCTCTTCTCTCTCTCTCTCTGGGGTCTGGGGCAGGGGCAGGGGCGTGTGAGCGGGTAGCTGCGAGCGTACCAGCAGCAGCAGCAGCAGCAGCAGATCATGGAGGCTGACCTCCATTCAGGTTGGTACGAGGTGCTAGGTGGAATTGTTTTTGTTACCGCCACTCTCTTCTCTCTCTCTGGGGTCTGGGGAATGGTATGGACCGTGGGTGTGTGGCAGTCGGGGGCAGGGGCGTGTGAATGGGAAGCTGCAAGCGTACCAGTGCCAGCAGGAGATCTTGGAGGCTGGCCTCCATTCAGGGTGGTACTTGGTGCTAGGTGTAATCGTGTTAAATACCGTCACTCTTTTTAGTAATATGTTCAGTACTACTGGTAATGTGCCCATGCGTCCTTTAGCTATTAGTATAGTATACTTCATAATCTTTTGTATTGCTATTTTAAGTACTTCTAGTACTGTGCCCATGTGGCCTTGGCCATTAGTATAGGCTACTTATTACTCTTGTGTATTGCTAATTTGAGTACTTCTAGTACTGTGCCCATGTGGCCTTGGCCATTAGTATAGGCTACTTATTACTCTTGTGTATTGCTAATTGAGTACTTCTAGTACTGTGCCCATGTGGCCTTGGCCATTAGTATAGGCTACTTATTACTCTTGTGTATTGCTAATTTGAGTACTTCTAGTACTGTGCCCATGTGGCCTTGGCCATTAGTATAGGCTACTTATTACTCTTGTGTATTGCTAATTTGAGTACTTCTAGTACTGTGCCCATGTGGCCTTGGCCATTAGTATAGGCTACTTATTACTCTTGTGTATTGCTAATTTGAGTACTTCTAGTACTGTGCCCATGTGGCCTTGGCCATTAGTATAGGCTACTTATTACTCTTGTGTATTGCTAATTTGAGTACTTCTAGTACTGTGCCCATGTGGCCTTGGCCATTAGTATAGGCTACTTATTATTTGTGTATTGCTGGTGCCCATGTGGCCTTGGCCATTAGTATAGGCTACTTATTACTCTTGTGTATTGCTAATTTGAGTACATCTAGTACTGTGCCCATGTGGCCTTTAGCTCTTTGCATAGTATACTTAATACTCTGTTGTATTGCTCTATTGTATTGCTCTTTGAGTACTGCTAGTACTGTGACCATGCATCCTTTGGCTATTAGTAAAGTCTACTTAATACTCTGTTGTATTGCTTTGTTGTATTGCTCTTTGATTACTGATAGTACTGTGCCTGTGTGGCCTTGGGCTATTAGTAAAGTCTACTTAATACTCTGTTGTATTGCTCTGTTGTATTGCTCTTTTAGTACTGCTAGTACTGTGCCTGTGTGGCCTTGGGTTCTTTGTATAGTGTACTTCAAACTCTGCTGTATTGCTCTTTTGAGTCCAACTAGTTCTGTGCCCGTGTGGCATTGGGCTCTTTGTATAGTAGACTTAAAACTCGGTTTGTATAATACTCTGTTAGACAACCACAGCCAACACCAACACCTCACCAACACCCCCACCCCACCCCAACACCACCATCACCTTCCCCTCTCATCCCCCCACCCCACCCCACCCCACCCCACCATCACCTCCCCTCTCATCCCCCCACCCCACCCCACCCCACCCCACCATCACCTCCCCCTCTCACCCCCCCACCCCACCCCACCCCACCTCCCAGTGTCAGATGTCCGCAGGCTTACGAGCAATCACATGCACCAGCACAATCATGTGGCTGGCGTGAGTGGCCACATGCAAGGTGTACATGACAGCTCAGCAGCATTCCCTGCCCTGCTAGGTGGGCATGACAGGTTAGATGGTGGGAGTGGTCACATGCAAGGTGTGCATGACAGCTCAGCAGCATTCCCTTCCCTGCTAGGTGGGCATGACAGGTCAGATGGTGTGAGTGGCCACATGCAAGGTGTGCATGACAGCTCAGCAGCATTCCCTGCCCTGCTAGGTGGGCATGCCAGGTCAGATGGTGTGAGTGGCCACCTGCAAGGTGTACATGACAGCTCAGCAGCATTCCCTTCCCTGCTAGGTGGGCATGCCAGGTCAGATGGTGTGAGTGGCCACCTGCAAGGTGTGCATGACAGCTCAGCAGCGTTCCCTGTCCTGCCAGGTGGGCATGACAGGTCAGACATGTACCCGGGCATGCCTGCGGCAGATATGTTTAAAGCTAAACCCTTAGAGGAGGACCAGACATCGTTTCCGATGTGTAATCCTTTGGGTGAGGGTTTGGAGGACGGAGGCGACAATGCTTGTGAGTGTGGATCTGCGTGGATGGGTGTGTGTATGCATGAGTGTGTATGCATATGTGCATGTGTGTGTCTATGTATGTGCATGTGTAGCCATGTGTGATCCCTTGGCTGAGGGTTCGGAGGACGGAGGCGGCAATGCTTGTGAGTGTGGATCTGCGTGGATGGGTGGATGAGTGTGTATGTGCATGTGTAACCATGTGCGATTCCCTGGCTGAGGGTTTGCTGGATGGAGGTGATAATGTTTGTGAGTTTGTATCTATTTGGATGTGTGAGTGTGTATGTGCGTGTATGTGTTACTTTGTGTGTATGTGTGTATGTGTTACTTTGTGTGTATGTGTATGTGCGTGTACGTGTTACTTTGTGTGATCCCCTTACTTCTGGAATGGAGGAAGTAGACGGCAATTCACATGAGTGTGGATGCATGTACATGTGTATGTGTACGTATATGTGTGTTTGTGTACTTGTGTATGTGTACTTGTGTGTGATCCCCTGACTGATGGAGTGGAGGATGGAGGTGACAATGCTTGTGAGTGTGGATCTAAGTGGATGAGTGTGAGTGCCCCCCCCCCCCCCCCCCCCCCCCCCCCCCCCCCAACACACACACACATCAAATACCCACCCCACCCCCTGCCTCAGGTCACCCACCACCACCACCACCACCACCACCGCACACACACACCACACTTACCCCACCTATTCCCCCCCACCACACACACCACACACACAACCCACCTACCCACCACACCTCCTGTCTCAGGTCACCTGCCCAAGTCCTCCACTGACTTCGCCCCAAGCCACCTAGATAGCATTGATGACCTTCCCCTCTTGCCCTCCGCCACCACAGCTTCAAATGCAAGTGCAGAACGGCGGGCAGTGGGAGGTGAGGTGGAGGCCAACCCATGGAACCACTCACCTGTCACCACACACCACCTAAACCTCGACACACACACACACACTGCCACCCATCGACCCCCCCCTCCCCCCATACCCCCCTCCTACTCCCCAAACCTCCCCACACCCCACCTCCCCCCCACACACACACGCCAACCTACTCACCCACCCACCCACCTCAGGTCACCTGCCCAAGTCGTCCACTGACTTTGCTCCAAACCACCTAGATCGCATTGATCAACTTCCCCTCTTGCCCTCCGCCACCACAGCTTCAATTACAAGTGCAGAACGGCGGGCAGTGGGAGGTGAGGTGGAGGCCAACTCATGGACCCACACACCACACACCTCCCAAACCTCAACACACATACACACACACCATGCCACCCATTCGACCCCCCCCCCCCCCCCCCACCACCCCACCTAA
>JACBWV010000223.1:25461440-25498940 GCA_013435795.1 Chlamydomonas sp. ICE-L | reverse complement strand
CCAGGCCCTTCCTAAACCACCTGCACCACCACCACCACCACAAACAACAGCAACAAAACTGACACTACACAATCACATCAACCCCCATCCCCTTGTGTCATTTGCAGGGGCCATGCATCCTGGTATGAGTGCTGCCTATTGGAACCCAGCAGCTTGGGGGGCGATGGGCCAAGCCCCCCCCCCCCTAGACCACCACTACCACCACAAACAACAGCAACAAAACTGACACCACACAATCACATCAACCCCCATTCCCTTGTGTCATTTGCAGGGGCCATGCATCCTGGTATGAATGCTGTCTATTGGAACCCAGCAGCTTGGAGGGCGATGGGCCAAGCCCCCCCCCCCTAGACCACCACTACCACCACAAACAACAGCAACAAAACTGACACCACACAATCACATCAACCCCCATCCCCTTGTGTCATTTGCAGGTGCCATGCATCCTGGTATGAGTGCTGCCTATTGGAACCCAGCAGCTTGGAGGGCGATGGGCCAAGCCCCCCCCCCCTAGACCACCACTACCACCACAAACAACAGCAACAAAACTGACACCACACAATCACATCAACCCCCATTTCCTTGTGTCATTTGCAGGGGCCATGCATCCTGGTATGAGTGCTGCCTATTGGAACCCAGCAGCTTGGAGGGCGATGGGCCAAGCCCCCCCCCCCCCCCCCCCCCCTAGACCACCACTACCACCACAAACAACAGCAACAAAACTGACACCACACAATCACATCAACCCCCATTTCCTTGTGTCATTTGCAGGGGCCATGCATCCTGGTATGAATGCTGCCTATTGGAATCCAGAAGCTTGGGGGGCAATGGGCCAGGCCCTTCCTAAACCACCACCACCACCACCACCACCACAAACAACAGCAACAAAACTGACACCACACAATCACATCAACCCCCATCCCCTTGTGTCATTTGCAGGGGCCATGCATCCTGGTATGAGTGCTGCCTATTGGAACCCAGCAGCTTGGAGGGCGATGGGCCAAGCCCCCCCCCCCTAGACCACCACTACCACCACAAACAACAGCAACAAAACTGACACCACACAATCACATCAACCCCCATTTCCTTGTGTCATTTGCAGGGGCCATGCATCCTGGTATGAATGCTGTCTATTGGAACCCAGCAGCTTGGAGGGCGATGGGTCAAGCCCCCCCCCCCCCCCCCCCTCTAGACCACCACTACCACCACAAACAACAGCAACAAAACTGACACCACACAATCACATCAACCCCCATTTCCTTGTGTCATTTGCAGGGGCCATGCATCCTGGTATGAATGCTGCCTATTGGAATCCAGAAGCTTGGGGGGCAATGGGCCAGGCCTTCCTAAACCACCACCACCACCACCACCACCACAAACAACAGCAACAAAACTGACACCACACAATCACATCAACCCCCATCCCCTTGTGTCATTTGCAGGGGCCATGCATCCTGGTATGAGTGCTGCCTATTGGAACCCAGCAGCTTGGAGGGCGATGGGCCAAGCCCCCCCCCCCTAGACCACCACTACCACCACAAACAACAGCAACAAAACTGACACCACACAATCACATCAACCCCCATTTCCTTGTGTCATTTGCAGGGGCCATGCATCCTGGTATGTGTGCTGCCTATTGGAACCCAGCAGCTTGGAGGGCGATGGGCCAAGCCCCCCCCCCCCCCCCCCCCCCCCCCCTAGACCACCACTACCACCACAAACAACAGCAACAAAACTGACACCACACAATCACATCAACCCCCATTTCCTTGTGTCATTTGCAGGGGCCATGCATCCTGGTATGAATGCTGCCTATTGGAATCCAGAAGCTTGGGGGGCGATGGGCCAGGCCCTTCCTAAACCACCACCACCACCACCACAAACAACAGCAACAAAACTGACACCACACAATCACATCAACCCCCATCCCCTTGTGTCATTTGCAGGTGCCATGCATCCTGGTATGAGTGCTGCCTATTGGAACCCAGCAGCTTGGAGGGCGATGGGCCAAGCCCCCCCCCCCTAGACCACCACTACCACCACAAACAACAGCAACAAAACTGACACCACACAATCACATCAACCCCCATTTCCCTTGTGTCATTTGCAGGTGCCATGCATCCTGGTATGAGTGCTGCCTATTGGAACCCAGCAGCTTGGAGGGCGATGGGCCAAGCCCCCCCCCCCCTAGACCACCACTACCACCACAAACAACAGCAACAAAACTGACACCACACAATCACATCAACCCCCATTCCCTTGTGTCATTTGCAGGGGCCATGCATCCTGGTATGAAGTGCTGCCTATTGGAACCCAGCAGCTTGGAGGGCGATGGGCCAAGCCCCCCCCCCCCCCCCTAGACCACCACTACCACCACAAACAACAGCAACAAAACTGACACCACACAATCACATCAACCCCAGTCTCCTTGTGTCATTTGCAGGGGCCATGCATCCTGGTATGAATGCTGCCTATTGGAACCCAGCAGCTTGGAGGGCGATGGGCCAGGCCCTCCTAAACCACCACCCCACCTACCACCACCACCTACCACCACCACAAACAACAGCAACAAAACTGACACCACACAATCACATCAACCCCCATCCCCTTGTGTCATTTGCAGGTGCCATGCATCCTGGTATGAATGCTGCCTATTGGAACCCAGCAGCTTGGAGGGCGATGGGCCAAGCCCCCCCCCCCCCCCCCCCCCCCCCCCCCCCCCCCCCCCCTAGACCACCACTACCACCACAAACAACAGCAACAAAACTGACACCACACAATCACATCAACCCCCATTTCCTTGTGTCATTTGCAGGGGCCATGCATCCTGGTATGAATGCTGCCTATTGGAATCCAGAAGCTTGGGGGGCGATGGGCCAGGCCCTTCCTAAACCACCACCACCACCACCACCACCACCACAAACAACAGCAACAAAACTGACACCACACAATCACATCAACCCCCATCCCCTTGTGTCATTTGCAGGTGCCATGCATCCTGGTATGTGTGCTGCCTATTGGAACCCAGCAGCACCAACACCAGAACCAACATCAACACCATAACAAGCACCAAAACCACTATCACCAGCACCACTACTAACACTACCAACAACAACAACAGATATACAAACAGTACCATCCCCTTGTGTCATTTGCAGGTGCCATGCATCCTGGTATGAGTGCTGCCTATTGGAACCCAGCAGCTTGGGGGGCGATGGGCCAGGCCCCCCCTGGGAGTAGCCAGGAGCACTCCAGTGGGGGGGGCAACCCTGCGGCGGAGGCAGCTGGCTATTATCCCATGTACATGCAGATGCAAGCACAAGCAGCTGCTGCGGCCAGTGGTTTCGGAGGCTACATGCCAGGGTATGGCATGCAGCCGTTCATGCAAGGTCAGAGGGGGAGAGGGGGGGGGGGGGGGGGGGGGCAGGTCAGCATGGTTTCGGAGGCTACATGCAAGGGTATGGCATGCAGCTGTTCATGCAAGGTCAGGGTGGGGGGGGTGGGGGGGCAGATCAGCATGGTTTCGGAGGCTACATGCAAGGTCAGAGGGGGGGGGGGGGGGGGGGGGCAGATCAGCATGGTTTCGGAGGGCTACATGCAAGGTCAGAGGGGGGGAGAGGGGGGGGGGGGGGGGGGGGCAGGTCAGCATGGTTTCGGAGGCTACATGCAAGGTCAGAGGGGGGGAGAGGGGGGGGGGGCAGGTCAGCATGGTTCGGAGGCTTCATGCCAGGGTATGCCTGCAGCCGTTCATGGAAGGTCAGAGAAGGGGGGGGGGGGGGGGGTGGGGTGGGGGGGGGGGGGGGGGGCCAGCGTGGTTTCGGAGGCTTCATGCCAGGGTATGGCCAGCAGCCGTTCATGGAAGGTCAGAGAAGGGGGGGGGGGGGGTGGCAGCGTGGTTTCGGAGGCTTCATGCCAGGGTATGGCCTGCAGCCGTTCATGGGAAGGTCAGAGAAGGGGGGCAGCGTGGTTTCGGAGGCCTACATGCAGGGTATGGCCTGCAGCGTTCATGGAAGGTCAGATGGGGGGGGGGGGGGGGGGGGGGGGGGGGGGGGGGGGGCCAGCATGTTTCGGAGGCTTCATGCCAGGGTATGGCCCGCAGCCGTTCATGGAAGGTCAGAGAAGGGGGGGGGGGGGGGGGGGGGGGGGGGGGGGGCCAGCGTGGTTTTGGAGGCTACATGCCAGGGTATGGTATGCAGCTGTTCATGTAAGGTCAGAGAAGGGGATAAGGGGGGGGGGGGGGGGGGGGGGGGATGCCAGGTCAGCGTGGTTTCGGAGGCTACATGCCAGGGTATGTTTTGCAGCTGTTCATGCAAGGTCAGAGAAGGGGGGGGGGGATGCCAGGTCAGCGTGGTTTCGGAGGCTATATGCCAGGATATGTTTTGCAGCAGTTCATGCAAGGTCAGATGGGGATGAGTCACCCCCTTCATATATAATGCTTTGGAGTTAGTAGTGTACAGTTGAGTAATATTTTTCTCAATGACGCCTTTGCTCACAGGTGCAGCCAGCTACGACCCAACCTCGATGTACGCCGCCATGGCCCAGCAGTACAGTTGCCTTATGGGGGGCCTGGGCGGTGGTGGTGGGTCCAATGAATTGGAGGAGGAAGGGGAGGGCGAGGAGGCAGGCCCTTCCAAGGGCCATCAAGCCAAGCCAATGTCCATGGCTGAAATGTACCGCCAGCAGATGGCCATGCAGCAGGCGTACTTCGTGCAGTACCAGCAGCAACAGCAACAGATGGCCGCGGCATATCATCAGAACCAGGGTTGGGCAAGCCAGCCTGGCGTTAGCCCTCACCCCCAACCACACGCCCAGCTGGCAGGTGGATATCACACCAACGGGTGGATCCAGCCTGGCAGCCAGCCTGGCAGCGGTGGCGGCGGCAACTCACAGCAGCACCAGAGGCGGCGGCAGGTCCAAGGCCAGGCTGGCAGCCTTAATGCTGATGGAGAAGGTGGAGGCGATGGTGGTGGTGGTGGTGAGTTCAACCCTTTTTTTGTTATTGAAATAATAATATTGATTAAGATAATGATTTTGGCTTGGTTAGGATTGTTGTTGGAAGTGTTGTTGGTAAAGCTGGTGGTGGCAGTGGTGTTGGTGGCGATGGTGGTGGCAGTGGTGTTGGTGGCGATGGTGGTGGTATTGGTGTTGGTGGCGATGGTGGTGGTAGTGGTGTTGGTGGCGATGGTGGTGGCAGTGGTGTTGGTGGCGATGGTGGTGGCAGTGGTGTTGGTGGCGATGGTGGTGGCAGTGGTGTTGGTGGCGATGGTGGTGGCAGTGGTGTTGGTGGCGATGGTGGTGGCAGTGGTGTTGGTGGCGATGGTGGTGGCAGTGGTGTTGGTGGCGATGGTGGTGGCAGTGGTGTTGGTGGCGATGGTGGTGGTAGTGGTGTTGGTGGCGATGGTGGTGGTAGTGGTGTTGGTGGCGATGGTGGTGGCAGTGGTGTTGGTGGCGATGGTGGTGGTAGTGGTGTTGGTGGCGATGGTGGTGGTAGTGGTGTTGGTGGCGATGGTGGTGGTAGTGGTGTTGGTGGCGATGGTGGTGGTGGTGAGGTCAACGCTTTTTTTGTTATTGTAAGAATGATTTTTGCAACGTAAGTATTGTTGTTGATGTTGTTGGTAGTGGTGGCAGTGGTGATGGTGGTGGTAGTTGTGTTGGTGACGGTGGTGGTGTTGGTGGCGATGGTGGTGCTGGAAGTGGTGTTTGTGGCGATGGTAGCAGTGGTGGCGGTGGTGGTGGTGGTGAGGGCAATACCTTTGTGTTGTAAGATAATGATTGTGGCTCGGTAAGGATTGGCATCGGTGGCGGTACTGTTGTTGGTAGTGGTGCTGGTGGTGGTGGTGTCCTTAACCAGTGGTGGTGGTGGCGATGGTGGTGGTGGTGGTGAGGTCAACATGGCAGAGTATGGTAAGGATTGGTGTCGTTGCTTTCTACATGTTTTTAGTGTGTTAAGGGTTGATGGAGGTGGTGGTGGTGGTGAGGTCAACATGGCAGAGTATGGTAAGGATTGGTGTCGTTGCTTTCTACATGTTTTTAGTGTGTTAAGGGTTGATGGAGGTGGTGGTGGTGGTGGCGATGGCGATGGAGGTGGTGGTCATGGCGATGGAGGTGGTGGTGGTGGGGATGGTGGTGTTGGTCGACACAGCAGAGTGTGGTAAGGATTGGTGTCATTGTTTTCTACTGCTTGTTTGGTAAGGATTGCTGTTGGTGTTATTGGTAGTGTTGTTGTTGGTAGTGGTTGCGATGGTAGTGGTGGAGGTGGTAAGGTCAACATGACAGAGTGTGGTAAGGATTGGTGTCATTTCTTTCTACATGTTTTTAGTGTGTTAAGGGTTGATGGAGGTGGTGGTGGTGGCGATGGTGGTGAGGTCGACACAGCAGAGTGTAGTGAGGATTGGTATCATTAATTGATAATGTTTGTTTTGTAAGGATTGTTGTTGGTGGTAGTGGTGTTATTGGTAGTATTGGTGGTGGTCGTCGTGGCGGTGGTGGTGGTGGTGTTATTGGTAGTATTGGTGGTGGTCGTCGTGGCGGTGGTGGTGGTGGTGTTACTGGCAGTACTGGTGGTGGTCGTGGTGGTGGTGGTGTTATTGGTAGTATTGGTGGTGGTCGTCGTGGTGGTGAGGTCAACATGGCAGAGTCATTGGTGTCATTGTTTTCTACTTGTTTTTAGTGTGTTAAGGATTGGTGTGATTAAGGTATATTGTTTGTTGTTTTCTTAATGGTTGATGGTCGTGGTGTTGGTGGTGGCGATGGTGGTGAGGTCGACACTGCAGAGTGCGGTAAGGATTGGTTTCATTAATCTGTACTGTTTGTAGTGTTAAATTGTTTTTCTTTTTATTTTCTTCTTTGTGCATGGTGTTCATAAGTTTCCCTTGACCCTTGATCAAGCCGAGGGCACATTTGGAGTCCAGTAGGGCACCAGGAAAAATGTCATCATCATCATTGCCATTGCCATCATCAGCATTGCCATCATCAGCATTGCCATCATCAGCATTGCCATCATCATCATCATCATCATCATCATTATCATCATCATCATCATCATCATCATCATCATCATCATCATCATTGTCCACACAATGACAGGGGCCTTAGGAGCTGAGGAGCAGTTGGATGAAGGTGGTGTAGCAGTTTCGCCTGGGACGGAACCAGCAGGCAGCTCAAAACGTGTGCGCAGGCCAAACTCCAAGTTCGCTTCGCCAGACCCTTTTTATGCAAACAAGTAAGTAAAGCCCTGGAATCCCTAAACCTCTCAGCCGTTAGCTTCCCTAGACCCCTTTTGTGTGAGCATGTATGTATGTATGTATGTATGTATGTTACAGTCCAGGGGTAGGCCAAATAGGCTAAAGGGACTTGCCCAACCGTTAGGAAGAGCTTAAAAAAAAGCACCGATGAACTGAACCCCAAACAATCGTTTAACCGACGGGGGCCCTGAGTACGTGCTACAGTGATGATTTAATTCTGCAATATAATTAAATCATCATCTCAGCTGGGATGATAATTACTTGTGCGATAATTATCGCATTAAGTAATTGAAGTAACGGAATCTCAAACCCCAAATCTCTCAAATGACAAATACACTTGCTCAGATCCCTTTTGTGCGAACAAGTAAGTAAAACACTGGAATCTCAAAATCCAAACTGACTTCCAAACCCGCTTGCTCGGATTCCTTTTGTGCTAACAAGTGAGTAAAGCCCTGGAATATTAAACCCTAAACCTCTCAGCCATACGCTTCTTCTGATCTCTCTTATGAGAACTAGTAAGTAAATCCCTGGAATCTTAAACCCCAAACGTCTCAGGAGTATGCTTCTTCAAACCCCTTTTGTGAGAACAAGTAAGTAAAGCCCCGGAATCTTAAACCCTAAACCTCTCAGCCATATGCTTCACCAGACCCCTTTTGTGCGAACAAGTAAGTCGAGCCCTGGAATCTTAAACCCCAAATCTCTGAATAACAAATGCTCTGATCTCTTTTGTGAGAACATGTAAGCAAAGCCCTGGAATCGTAAACCTTAAACCTCTCAGCTGTTAGCTTCTTCTGATCTCTTTTGTGAGAACAAGTGATGTATGTATGTTACAGTCCAGGGGTAGGCCGAATGGGCTAAAAGGACTTGCCAAACCGTTTAGAAAGGGCTTACAAAGAAACAAGTCCTATGCAGCGTCGCTGGCAAATTGGCGGAGTGTGTTGGCAACAGAACGAAAGGTGGCAACGATGGAGCTGACCGAAAGCGAGTTACTTACGCGATCGTTGGCTGACGTGTCGGGCTTCAATTTTTGCTTTTCGGTTGGACAAACGGACAAATCGGTAAACATGGGGGCTCCGGCCCCCTTGAAGAGGGGGCTCCGCCAAAAACACTGAATTGAATCCCAGACAATCGTTTAACTGACGGGGGCCCTGAGTTGGTGCTAAAGTGATCATTTAATTCTACAATAGAATGAAATCATCATCTCATCTGTGAGAACGAGTAAATTCAACCCCACAACCCATGTTCATAATTTCTGCTATCTTGAATCACCTGTGTACAGTGTGAACAGAGCAGCATGTACTGAGGCTCAGGAAACACAACCCCCTATCCACTACCCACAAACCTCTACCCACCCCCCACAAACCACATACATAATTGTGTTATCTTCTTTAACCTCTGTGCAGTGTGAACACGTACAGAGCAGCATGTACTGAGGCTCAGGGCACACAACCCACCACCCACAACCCATAACCCATCACCCACAACCCATCACCCACAACCAATAACCCATCACCCACAACCCATCACCCAAAAAAACCCCCAACCCATAACCCATCACCCACACCCATCACCCACAACCCATAACCCATCACCCACAACCCATCACCCACAACCATACCCATCACCCACAACCCATCACCCACAGCACCCATCACCCCACAACCCATCACCCCAACCCTCACCCACAACCCATACCCATCCCCACCACAACCCATCCACCCCAACCCATCACCCACAAACCCTCATCCACACCCCTCAAAAAACCCCACAACCCATCACCACAACCCATCACCCACACCCCATAACCCATCATCACCCACCCACCCATCACCCACGAACCCCTCCATCCACAACCCCTCAACCCCCAACCCCCTCCACCCCCAACCCATCACCCCCCACGCCATCACCCACCACCCATCGACCCCCCCAACCCATCACCCCCAACCCTACCCCTCACCCCCCACCCATCACCCACCCCCCATCACCCCCCCCCTCACCCGCCCACCCCATCCACCCCCCACCCCTCCCCCCCCACCCCATCACCCACAACCCATCCCCCGCCCCCCCATAACCCATCACCCACAACCCCTCACCGCTCCCAGCACCCACAACCCATCACCCACAACCCATCACCCACAACCCATCACCCACAACCCATCACCCACAACCCATCACCCACAACCCATCACCCACAACCCATCACCCACAACCCATCACCCACAACCCATCACCCACAACCCATCACCCACAACCCATCACCCACAACCCATCACCCCCATCCATCCCCACCAACGCCCATCCCCACCAACCCATCACCCACAACCCATCACCACACCTCCCCCACAACCTATCACCCACCACCCATCACCCACTACCCATCACCCACAACCCTCACCCACAACCCACACCCAAACCCACCACCACACCCACACCAACACCACACCAACCACACCCACACCACACCCACAACCCACACCCACACCATCACACCCACAACCCATCACCACAAACCATCACCCACAACCCACACCCACCCAGAACACAACAGAAACAAAAACCACAACCCAACCACAACCAACCCACAACCCATAACAACCATAACCCATCACCCACAACCCATCACCCAACAAACCCAACCCACAACCATCACCCAAAAAAACCCATCACCCACAACCCACACCACAACCCACACCACAACAGCACCACAACCATAACCCATCACCCAAACCCATCACCCACAACCCAAACCCACAAACCACACCAACAACCCATCACCAACCCATCACCCACAACCCATCACCCACAACCCATCACCCACAACCCACAACCCACAACCTACCACCCACCACCCATAACCCATCACCCACAACCCACATACATAACCTCTGTGCAGTGTGAACACGTACAGAGCAGCATGTACTGAGGCTCAGGGCACAAATCCCACCACCCACAACCCACGTACATACGTTATGTAATCTTGTCTCGCCTCTGTGCAGTGTGAACAGAGCAGCATGTACTGAGGCTCAGGGCACAAACCCCTATCCACTACCCACAAACCTCTACCCACCCCCCACAAACCACATACATAATTATGTTATCTTCTTTAACCTCTGTGCAGTGTGAACAGTGCAGCATGTACTAAGGCTCAGGGCACACAACCCACAATGCACTACCCACCACCCACGTACATAATGTATTAATGTGTGTAACCTTGTCTTTCTTGCCTCTGGGCAGTGTGAAGCCTGACACAGCAGCATGGACTGAGGCCCAGGTCACACAACCCATAACCCATCACCCACAACCCACATGCATAACCTCTGTGCAGTGAGAACCCAGACACAGCAGCATGGGCTGAGGCCCAGGGCACACAACCCACTACACACAACCCACTATACACAAACCGCAACCCATAACCCATCACCCACAACCCACGTACATAACCCCTGTGCAGTGAGAACCCTGACTAAGCAGCATGGACTGAGGCTCAGGGCACACAACCCACTATTCACAACCCACCACCCACAAACCACCACCCACAAACCACCACCCATCACCCACAACCCATGTACATAACCTCTGTGCAGTGTGAACCCTGACACAGCAGCAGAGGTCCAGGGCAAACAACCCACTATGCACAACCCACCACCCGCCACCCATAACCCATCACCCACAAACCACGTACATAACCTCTGTACATTGAGAACCCAGACACAGGAGTGTGGACGGAGGCCCAAGGTTCAGCTCAGATGGGCGCGTTGAACCTATCACCCACAACCCACGACCCACGTACATAATGTATTAATGTGTGTATTCTTGTTTTTCTTGCCTCTGTGCAGTGAGAACCCTGACACAGCAGCATGGACTGAGGCCCAGGGCCCACACACCACAACCAACCACCCACAACCCACGCACATAATGTATTAATGTGTGTATTCTTGTCTCACCTCTGTGCAGTGTGAACCCTGACACAGCAGCATGGACTGAGGCTCAGGGCACACAACCCACTACACATAACCCACAAACCACCACCCACAAACCACCACCCACAACCCAGAACCCAGAACCCACAACCCACTTACATAACCTCTGTGCAGTGAGAACCCAGACACAGGAGTATGGACAGAGGCCCAAGGCACAGCTCAGATGGGCGCGTTCAACCTGGACCTCGCCCCCGCCCCTTGTTTCAGTCACCCTCACATGCACTCCGTAGGAGGGCTGTTTCCCGGCACGGCCCCCCTCCCAGGGGGGGGCCTAGCCCAAGCCACAGTAGAACCAGCGACGTCGACTTCAGCTGTCGGGGCAAATCACCCTCTGAACCCCTACTTCCCCCATGGCTTTGGGGGTGTGCATCCAGGGGTGGCTTGGCCTGGTGTGATGCCTGGCATGCTGCCCGTGATGCCCGTGATGGACTTGGGAGGTAGCTCCTCTTCCTGACGACTTCGGGCCCAGCCTAGCAAGGGCCAACAGGAACATCTCCACCTGGTATGCTGCCAGTGATGCATGTGATGGACTTGGGAGGTAGCTCCTCTTCCTGACGACTTCAGGCCCAGCCTAGCAAGGGCCAACAGGAGCATTTCCACCTGGCATGCTGCCAGTGATGCCTGTGATGGACTTGGGAGGTAGCTCCTCTTCCAGAACAAATTGGGCCCAGCCTAGGTAGGGCCAACAGGAATAAGATCCAGCTGGCATGCTGCCCATGCTGCCTGTGACGGACATGGGAGGTGGCTCCTCTTCCTGAAGAATTCGGGCTATCTAGAATTAAAAACAACAACTTTCTAGAATTCACAGCAAGGGCATTCTAGAATTCACAAAAATAGCTGCTTTCTAGGATTACAACAGCTGCTATGTAGAATTCACATCAACATCTTTATATAATTCACAACAACAGCTTTCTATAATTCAAAACATCTGCTATCTAGAATTCACAACAGCTCATAACTAGAATTCACAGCAGCAGCTTTCTAGAATTCACAACAGCTCATATCTAGAATTTGCAACAGCAACTTTATAGAAATACAACATCTGATATCTAGAATTCACAACAGCACTTTTATAGAATTCACAACAGCTCATAACTAGAATTCACAACAGCTCATAACTAGAATTCACAACACCACCTTTTATAGAATTCACAACAGCTCATATCTAGAATTCGCAACATCACTTTTATAGAATTCACAACAGCTCATATCTAGAATTCGCAACAGCATTTTTATAGAATTCACAGCAGCAGCTTTCTAGAATTCACAACACCATCTTGTATCTAGAATTGACAACAACATTTTTTGTAGAATTCACAACAGCTCCTATCTAAAATTCAGAGCAACACTTTTCTAGAATTCTCAACAGCAGCTATCTAGAATTCAAAAAAACAGCTGCTGTCTAGAATTCAAAAAAACAGCTGCTGTCTAGAATTCAAAGTAGCAGCTTTCTATAATTACAACAGCTGCTATCTAGAATTCACAACAAACTTTTTGTATACAATTCACAACAGCAGCAGCAGCTGTCTAGAGTTCACTACACCATATGCTATCTAGGATTCACAACAAACATTGTGTATAGTATTCACAACATCACTTCTCTAGAATTCAAAATATCAGCTTTCTATAATTATAGCAGCTGCTATCTAGAATTCACAACAACCCTTTTTTACACAATTCACAACAGCAGCTTTTTAGAATTCACTACACCATATGCTATCTAGGATTCACAAGTACACCTCTCATAGAATTCGCAACAGCTGTTATCTATAACTCACAGCAGCTGATACCTAGAACGCACAGAAGCTGCCAGGGAGCTGTTATCTATAACTCACAGCAGCTGACACCTAGAACGCACAGAAGCTGCCAGGCAGCTGGTATCTATAACTCACAGCAGCTGATACCTAGAATACACAGAAGCTGCCAGGCAGCTGCTATCTAGAATTCACAGCAGCTGATATCAAGAACTACTGCAGACTTCGGGCCTAGCCTAGGGGCTGGCTCAGGGAGCTGCATAGAAGCTCCTCCACATATTACTAGGTGTAAAAGTATACCTACATAGTAATATGTGCCTATACCTATATAGTAATATGTGGTTATACCTGTATAGGTATATGTAGGTATATAGGTATAGGTGTATAAGTACTACATAGTAATATGTGCCTATACCTATATAGTAATATGTGGTTATACCTGCATATGTATATGTAGGTATATAGGTTTAGGTGTATACTTATACCTAAATAGTGATATGTGCCTATACATATGTAGTAATATGGCATATACCTGTATAGGTATATGTAGATATATAGGTATAGGTGTATAAGTACTACATAGTAATATGTGCCTGTGTATGTATATTACTGGGTGTACAAGTACTACATAGTAATATGTGCCTATGTATGTATATTACTAGGTGTGTATGTACTACATAGAAATATGTGCCTGTGTATGTATATTACTGGGTGTATAAGTACTACATAGTAATATGTGCCCATGTATGTATATTACTGGGTGTATAAGTATACCTATACCTAGAGCCAGAACGCAGAACTGTGGATTTCACTGTTTGGATTGTTACATGTTTTTCAGCCAACTCTGGGCTGCTCTCTGTCTTTCAATTCCAAGCCCCCCGTGCAATAACCAGTGAAAACAGGGAGAGCACTTAGCAACAGGGAGAGCACTTAGCAGATTAGACAGTTTAAAGCCTTGTTGCTTCCTTGTCAGGGTTTTATTATGAGGTGATAATCTTGGGCATTACGTATCTTGGTGTTTTTAGGGTGCGAAAATAGGGCCTTTCTTGGTAGCTTTGGGAAGGCAAAAAAGCTGCTAGTATTACCCTGAAGGCTACTATGAGCAGATTGGTGCTGCCTAGATGAGAGAATGACACCGTTGGGTGGAGAGAGAGACAGATATGTATTGACTCAAGGCCATGGTTACACACGGAGGCTGGACTATGTCCAGCCTCCAGTCAACTATGTGGTTGGCTTACGGGTTTAGGAATTCGGCTACGTCCATGTCTGCATAGACGTGGACACGCCACTGTCAGTGAGACTGACCTACCGGTCATCTAACTCTGACATGTGTTGATCATACATGTGGACACGCCACTGTCAGTGAGACTGACCAACCGGTCATCTAACTCTGACACTAGAGACAGTGCTTCTTTTCCTTACAAATACCCTCTTCCTTGTCCCAAGTACTGGGTTTAGGTTTTCTACATCTTGCTTTTTTTCAGTAGTTGATGTGACACAAATATATGTGGTACAAATAGATGATGTGTCATAGAAATGCTTTGAATTCAGACCTTTCGAATACATGCATTAAAAGACAGATGTGAGGGACGTTAGTTGCTGTGTTTTTTTGGCGACGCATCGCAGATTGAGTGACTCGGTGCGACCCCAGTGCGACGTGCTGCCCTCCAAACCTTGCGGACTGTGAAACGTCGGGGGGGCATTTCTGACTAGTTTCGCCAGACCCATGTGTCGCCATTCAGTGTCAGGATGGCGGCGCGTCGTCGGGAAAAAAACAGTGATGGTAGTGCAGTACATAAGCTGAGGAGATGCGCGTAGGTAGATGATGGTGCTGGCACCCTGGGCGTTATGAACTATAATTGAAACAATTGTTGGCGTTATGAAGTTTGAGGGTAGTGTGAAAATCAGTTCCGTAGCTTTTAATTTGGGCTACGAGCAGCAGCTTCTAGGCAGCTCTCTGAGCCAGCCACTAGGCCAAGCCCCAAGATTTCAACAGTTATGGGCATCTACTTCTGTCAGCTTCCATATGCACTAGGCCAGCCAGAGGAGCTGCCTAGAAGCTGCTACTTATAGCTGAAATGAAGAGCATTGGTCAGTTCCTGCCGGATGTTTTTGAGGTGACCGGCAATTTGAGCTAGTGCAGCAGTTTTGACGAAGGCCATGCTTGATGCTTCTCTTATTTTTCGTTACATCAGAACCTGTTGGTGCCACATTTCTGTACATCAGAACCTGTTGGTGCCACATTTCATGTGTTGTAAGTACAGATATTGGCTCAGTGACTCTGTCCCGCGGCCTGCTGCTTCTGCTGCCGCCTGCTACTGATGGTGATGGTGCTGATAATGCACACTTGGACTTGGATTTGGCTGCTCGCCGTCTTCGGCAGTAAAAACAACTCTGATTACATTACATTACATTACATGTTAAAGTCTACTTGACACCGCGAGGGTGTATGAGACTCTGTGCTTTAAACAAAAAGAAAAAGCACCCACAAAGCAAAAAACCCCATTACATCAGGGGTGTGTCGAGGACAAACAAACCAAACTCCCAACCACCGTTTTGGTGGCGTAGGTATTAAACCCCTTAGAGCAGGACCCAGATCTCAACCACTTACAGTGGCGGAGGTAAGAAGCTAACAAATGAGAAGTCTCAAGAAGAAAAAAAAGGGATAATAAATTACGGTGCCACTAAGCAGTCCAGGGCTTCCTGTCTTGCTCTTCTACAAGTAGAAAGATAGTCGGCTAGGTTGCTCCAAAAAGACTTAGTGCCATTTCCATTCATAAAGGTTCTGAATGTGGAATCGCAGAATTCCACATTCCATACGGTTAAGTCGGTATCCTCATGGACATGCCTATAAATATCTGTAAACAGATTCTGGTAGCGGAGGCGAATATCATTATAAAAAGGGCACTCAAACATATGCATTTCATCCTCAGGTTTTTGGAACCCACACATTTGACAGTGTCTCATTGAGCGAGGGATGTGTGCTCTATCCACCACCCTCATTCTTTCTGTGTTCAGCCAATGGGAACCCATTCTAAACTGTGCTATAGAACGAATCTGATCCTGCTTATGTAAGGCGGATGTAAAGGGAATCAAGCCATTCTCATCATTGCTGTTGGCTGCGAACCATTTTTGGTATCGGAGGCGTTTAAAGCCAACCCTTCTCTCATCAGGGATGTCTCTAACTGCATTGGTGTCACTTGGGTACTTAAACCTCCATGACTCAAAAACTTCAGACATAATACCTTCGACATCGACAGCCTCCAAAATGTTGATGTTTTTACTGGATCCTAGCTTGTGGAGAGCACAACGCAAGTCATGAACCCAGCCAGTGTTGGAGTCAAAAGATTCCTCAAGAGCCATTCTAATGAGATCCTCAGGTTCTTTATGTATGGTCTTGTTCCAGAAGCGCAAAGCTTGTTTAAGCCAAGCAAAACACAACGGGGTTCTACCCAGCTCTTCCATGATAATATTAGATGTAGTAGATTGGCAAACACCCAACATTTGTTTAAGTATACCTCTATGCCATTTCTCACAAGCATGGTCATTTGAGATAAGTGTGTTGTTCAGAATAGAAGGAGCCCACACCTCACAGCCAAAATTCAGGATAGGTTGTACAAGAGAATCAAACAGGTGGGTGAGAATATCAATATTGTATATCTCCATAGTATGGCATCGCCTACGAAGCATGTGGTGTGCCTTTTGGGCCTTAGTGAGCATCCTAGAAAAAGCAGCTTTTGCACGATTGCTTGAGTCACCATCCACAAAGAGGGATCCCAAGTAGATAAAAGATAACTTTGTAGAAAGTTGTGCTCCATCATAGACAAATTTGTAATCAGGATCCATGCGGGCCTCATCACAGAATTGTTTGTTGAAAACGACAATCTCAGTTTTCTTTATATTCACAGCCATCTTAGTAGCCTCGCAGAAATCTCTCAGGCAGTCAAGCATCGCTTGCATATCTGCCGGGGATTCTGCCATTATAGCTAGGTCATCAGCATAAAGTAACAGTTGCAGAATCTTT
The DNA here is from genome assembly GCA_013435795.1 of Chlamydomonas sp. ICE-L. Taxonomy (NCBI): domain Eukaryota; kingdom Viridiplantae; phylum Chlorophyta; class Chlorophyceae; order Chlamydomonadales; family Chlamydomonadaceae; genus Chlamydomonas; species Chlamydomonas sp. ICE-L. The sequence continues at coordinate 25,481,938 of JACBWV010000223.1, read as the reverse complement.
CCCCTAAGCTCAGCCCCTACATTTGGGAGCTTGGATTGGAGGAACGATTCAATTCTATCAATGAACAGACCGAATAGGAGTGGGGATAGGGGGTCTCCTTGTTTAACTCCTACAAGGGATGGAAAGGAGGATCCAATGTCCCCATGTAGGCGAACTTGGAAAACAACATGATTATACATGGACTTCAGAATACTGAGATAGGGGTCCTTGACTCCTAGCCTTGCTAAGCAATCCCATAGCAAGTCTCTGTTGACCCAATCATAAGCCTTCTTGAAATCAACAAAAGCCACAAAGAGTGGTTTTTTCTTTTCTCTATATTTATCTACAATATGGTTAAGAATGAATGATGCATCTGCAGTACCCCTACCACTTCTAAATCCATATTGGCCAGCGGCTCTGAGGTTGAATTCTTCTGACCAATCATCTAGTCTACGTAGCATGCAAAGGGAGAAGATCTTTCCTATGGAGTTGCTCACCGCAAGACCTCGATAGTTGTCCTTGTCATACACACTGCCTTTGGATTTGGGTACGGGTACCAAGGCAGCTGCAGCCCATTGGCTGGGGTAAGAAGTCTTCCAGATGAGATTAAACTGATGAAGTGATCATGCACACATGCACTTCCAGATGAGATGCACACATGCACTTCTGCACACATGCACACATGCACACATGCACACATGCACTTCCAGCTGCACATCTGCACATGCACATGCACATCTGCACATGCACATCTGCACATGCACATCTGCACATGCACATCTGCACATGCACATCTGCACATGCACATCTGCACATGCACATCTGCACACATGCACATCTGCACATGCACATCTGCACATGCACTTCTGCACACATGCACTTCCAGATGCACACATGCACTTCTGCACACTGCACACATGCACACATGCACTTCCAGATGAGATGCACACATGCACACATGCACATATGCACTTCCAGAAGTGATCATGCACACATGCACTTCCAGATGAGATTAATCTGATGAAGTGATCATGCACACAACAACAAACTGAACAACGACACACGAGACCTCCAGGGTATGGCTGTATAATCCCTATTCCTATATAATTTTGCCTTCTCAATGACTTCAGTTCTATCTTCAGTACGCATTATCGTGTTGGGGGTAGAAATTGAGGGCCGGGAGACGAAGCAGAAGACCGAGCAACCGATTAACAATAACGCAGTCAGAAGGTGATTACAAAGAAGGGGCGGGCATATTTATATTTACCAGAAATATCTAGGGACCGGCAAATCATATGATGCTGACCAAAGACAAGTATGATATCATATTATATCATACAAATTTCATATGATTTAATATCATATCATATGATGCCGTAGGCCAAAGTTACCTAGTCAGACCACCGGCATCGTATGATATCATATGATATCAATATATAATATTGTCTATACCTAGAAATATCTGAAAGACACGAAATACGTAAGCGTGTGGCACGAACTCAGGGCCCCCGTCGGTGAAACGATTGTTTGGGGTTCAGTTCATCAGTGCTTTTTCTCTTGAAGCTCTTCCTACCGGTTGGGCAAGTCCCTTTAGCCTATTTGGCCTACCCCTGGACTGTAACATAACATACATACAAGTGGTTTATTGCTTTGTGCTCACGCGGTATACGTGGAGACCAGGGTACTTCAAATGGCCAAACTGGCCAGCGCTTTAACGCACTTGAAAACAAAAAAACTGCGCTTTGTAGTGACAAAAGCGCAAAAAATGCTTGCAGCGCCCACAAGGGGTTGCGAAAAACTGCACTTCAAGCGCAGAGGGGGTCAAAAAGTCAGCGCACAAAAGCGCAAAAGCGCGCGCTTTGAATTACCCTGGTGGAGACCATCCGTTTTAATGCGCAAAACTGCGAATGTGATTAATATATTTTATATTAATATATATTTTAATATATATTTTATATTAATATATACAAAACTGCGGATGTGATTAATATATTTGTTTTGGGTTGTGAAAGGACTTTCACCCCATGAGCGACGTGGGTTTCCTGACACAAATCAGCGACCCGAAGGATTCAGTTCGAATGGCGTTGGATGATTTGATTTCCCAACCGTGATAGGAAAGGCTTCATAAGTAAAAGCATTGATGAACTGAACCCCAAACAATCGATTTACCGAGGGGAGCCCTGATTTCGTGCTACTTGTATATTACATTTTCATCGACAGGCTATTGTTGGCAGGGTACACGGTTGGGCGAGTCCCTTTAGCCTATTTGGCCTACCCCTGGACTGTAACATACATACATACAGGTTAGAACATACCGGTCGGTATTCCGGTATTGGGGTGGGTACGAAGCACTAAACCACTTAAATACTAGTATTTTACACTTTTTGTGTGAAAGGATTTTCACCCCAGAAGTTGGGTCTCCCTACACAAACCAGCGACACCGAGGATTCAGTCTGAATGGCGACGCCACTCCTACAAAAGAGTAGGCGCACATTGTCATCGACAGGCCATTGTTGGACCAAGACAAGCCCGCTCCACAGCATCTAGGAGGGGCCTTCAAACAATCCTCAAAGCACGATAGTCAATATTGTAGAAAGCAAACAAGATTGTAGAAATCAAACATTATTATCAGCAAAAAAAACAAAAAAACTACCTCCGTATTAGACAGATGTATTGTTAGGTGTGAAACAGTTGTGTTACTATGTCCAGCATAGTGTACGCTTTATTCGTCGATGTGGACGGAACATGTGCTTGGATACGCTCCATGCTTTTGTTTTTTAGCTGTGAAAGGAATTTCACCCCATGAGGTGGGTCTCCCGACACTAACCAGTGAAACCTAGGATTCAGTTTGAATGGCGTTGCCACTCCTACAAAAGAGTAAATAATATAAATACATAGTTTGTACTATTATGAGGCGTGAGGTTGAGGGGGCCATCCAGTTTGATTGCACTGGGGCCAACCACCGGTTCATGCTTACGGAAGTGCCCTTGATCTTCTAGTGTCATGCTGAACCCCAGGAGGCCATATGCTGTAGCCCTCGTGGTGCGGCCGTCAGGCTGTACAGCCGTCAGGTTGTAGCCCCGATGGTGCAGCTTATAGCCCCCGTCAGGCTGTACAGCCGTCAGGTTGTAGCCCCGATGGTGCAACTTGTAGCCCCCGTCAGGCTGTACAGCCGTCAGGTTGTAGCCTTCGTGGTGCAGCCGTTAGGTTGTAGCCTTTGTGGTGCAGCCGTCAGGTTGTAGCCTTCGTGGTGCAGCCGTCAGGTATGTCTGTGCTGTACAGTAGGCGTGGCCATTACCATGTTATTATGAACATTGCTACTGCACCCGTGGTGCAGACACCCGGTACGGCTGTACATGCCCTAAGGCTGTACAATAGGCGTGGTCATTACCCCCCGCCACCGTGCCTTCTCCAGCCTGATAGTGATAGTATCATATAAAATATCTAGCCATGTAATAATAAACAGTGCTACTATCCTCGTGGTGCAGCCATCAGGTTTGTCTGCACATGCCTTAAGGCTGTACCACGGGGGCTGCAACACCTACCATAGCATTGGTAATTTGGTATGAACGTTTGTCAACATGGGCTTCAGGGTACTTCAAACGGACCCCAGGGGTTGCGTCCTGGGATGCACCCTAATTCAGTAGGTTGCATCCTGGGACGCACCCAATTCGGTAGGTTGCGTCCTGGGACGCACCCTAATTCAGTAGGTTGCATGCCAATGGTGCACTCGTGTCCTAGTAGTTCACGCTGACACCTGGGACGCACCCGATCCGGTAGGTTGCGTCCTGGGACGCAATCGAATCCTTGGGCTGCGTCCTACTATCAACAGAACCCGTAGCCCACAGAAATGGAGTGGTGGTGGGCCAATCAACTGCTGGGTGAGACGCAACCAACATCCTGAACCTGCGTCTGCAACGCAACCAACATCCGGGACCTGCATCTGGGACGCAACGGACATTCCCCATGTTGCGTCCTGCACTACCCTGGTGGGCTTCATCATACATGGGCCTACGCCAGCAGATTCTTGATATCGCTATCCATAGTATAGTAATAGGGAATCCGGCCAACCTGCAGTGCATATCAACATATAATCGTCTAATTGCATTTTCAATGTAGCAAGAACTCAGGGGCCCTGTCGGTAAAGCGATTGTTTGGGGTTCAAGTTGTCAGTGCTTTTTAGTTTTTAGTTTTTATGATGATGATGATGATGATGATGATGATGATGATGATGATGATGATGATGACGATGATGATGGTTTCATTTTTCCTGGTGCCCTACTGGACTCCAAATGTGCCCGCGGCTTAACAGAGGCAAGGGGGCATAAGAACATCACTAAACATTTATGCGCCAAGCTGTGAAGTGAGACTTTCCCCGGTTTGCCGAGTACATTACATTACATTACATTACATTACATTACACAAAGGGGAACCATTAAGGGGACCCATAAAGGGGAGTACGAAAAGCTACTCAGAGTCATGATCCATGCACGCAAAAAGGGCCAGTAAAGAAAGGGCACGGTAAAGTGTATACCCCTCCTGTCACGGTTGGGCAAGTCCCTTTAGCCTATTTGGCCTACCCCTAGACTGTAACATACACAGGGCCCCCGTTGGTTAAACGATTGTTTGGGGTTCAGTTCATCAGTGCCTTTTTGTAAGCTCTTCCTAACAGTTGGGCAAGTCCCTTTAGCCTATTTGGCCTACCCCTGGACTGTATAATACACAGGGTAATGGTGACTACTGCTAGCTCCGGCTTACGCAGTGGTGTCCTTAACATCACGTCCTGAGAGTGGCACATTACTCGGATGTAACAATTTCAATACACATGGTAGAATAATATGTGGGTGGGTGGGGTGTGGGAAGGGGTCAGGAGGCAGAGCTCCTATACATGGCTCACATCATATGGTTACAACAACTGTATGGTGACTTTCCCCAGCTGCGGCGTACGGGAGGGTCCCCTTAACACCACGCCCCTCCAGGCGTTTTTTTTTTTTTTTTTTACAACAGCTGTGGCCGACCCGTCAGTTTTGTTTTTAAACCATTTTCAAATTTAAATTCAAACATATGGATGTGCACTATAATTATTTTGACGATAATAAATGTGTTCTACTACTCTTTAAGTTGACGCTGTAAAAATCCCCATGCAATTAGAGAAAGATATGACCATTTTATTCCACTAGAACCCGGCTTGTCCCTAAACTGTTTTTTTGTATTGCCGGTAATACACGGCCACCCAGGACAAACACTACTCACAGAGAACTTTGTCATGTTAAAAAAAGGGAAAACTGCATGTAACCTAAAATGTAACCTAAGATTTACCCAAGTCACTTAGTGCTTTGTCATGTTAAAAAAAGAGGAAACACAGCATTATACCTAAAATGTAACCTAAGATTTACCCAAGTCACTTAGTGCTTTGTCATGTTAAAAAAAGAGGAAACACAGCATGTAATCTAAAATGTAACCTAAGATTTACCCAAGTCACTTAGTGCTTTGTCATGTTAAAAAAGAGGAAACACAGCATGTAACTGCATGTAACCTAAGATGTAACCTAAGATTTACCCAACTCACATAGTTCTTGGCTTTAGGGTCGGCGCCTTTGTCCAGGAGTGCCTTAACACACGCCAACCTGCCCCGGCTAGCAGCCATGTGGAGAGCAGTGTCCCCAGACTAACACATGTAATGGAATGAGGGGTGGAAAGAGTAGGTCAGTTTCAACTGCCACATGCATTGGAATTAAGGGTGTGAAATGAGGGGTGTGAGGAGTAGGTCAGTTTAACTGCCACATGCATTGGAATGAGGGGTGTGAAATGACGGGTGCGAAAAGTAGGTCAGTTCAAATGCCGCATGCATTGGAATTAAGGGTGTGAAATGAGGGGTGTGAGGAGTAGGTCAGTTTAACTGCCACATGCATTGGAATGAGGGGTGTGAAATGAGGGGTGCGAAAAGTAGGTTAGTTCAAATGCCACATGCATTGGAATGAGGGGTGTGAAATGAGGGGTGCAAAGAGTTGGCCAGTTGAACTGCCACATGCATTGGAATGAGGGGTGCGAAAAGTAGGTCAGTTCAAATGCCACGTGCATTGGAATGAGGGGTGTGAAATGAGGGGTGGAAAGAGTAGGCCAGTTTAACTGCCACATGCATTGGAATGAGGGGTGCGAAAAGTAGGTCAGTTCAAATGCCACATGCATTGGAATGAGGGGTGTGAAATGACGGGTGCAAAGAGTAGGTCAGTTTCAACTGCCACATGCATCGGAATTAAGGATGTGAAATGAGGGGTGTGAAGAGTAGGCCAGTTTTAAATAGTTGAATCCAATCATGAAAAAACACAATCCACATGGCCACCACAAGCAGTTTTGTTGTTGAGAGCTGTGTTGCCATAATACCACAAGTGTTGAAATGGGGTGTGCAAAATGAGGTGTGCAAAATGAGGTGTGCAAAATGAGGTGTGTGAAATGAGGGGTGTAAAAGGTAGGCCAGTTTCAAATAGTTGAATTCGATCATGAGAAAACAAAATCCACATGGCCACCACCAGCAGTTTTGTTGTCGAGAGCTGTGTTGCCATACTGGCTTCACCATTCGAACTGAATCCTCTGTGTCGCTGGTTTGTGTCGGGAGACCCACCTCCTGGGGTGAAAGTCCTTTCACAACTAAAAAAAAAAAAAAAAATACTACCACATGCATTGAAATACATGAGGGCTGCGAAGTGTAGTTTCAAATAGTTGGACGGGAGCATGAAGAGCAAAGCGTCTAGATGAAGGATACCCTAGGAATCCCCACCCTCTGATACTCACCCTGGGAGTCCCCACCCTCTGACACTCACCCACCACCACCACCACCACCACCCACCTCTCACCCACCACCACCGGTCATCACTCACCCTGTCGCTGATATTCACAACGGCAGCACTCGAATTGAGCAGTTCAAAAACGGCCTCCCCAGATTTGGGTGACAGGTGTTGATGTGGATGACAGGTGTTGATGTGGATGACAGGTGTTGATGTGGATGACAGGTGTTGATGTGGATGACAGGTGTTGATGTGGATGACAGGTGTTGATGTGGATGACACGTGTTGAGTTGGGATGTGGAGCAAAGATGAGAATTCAAGTATAATTCAGGATGAGCCTATTTTTGTCCAGGGTCCGAGTTGTGGGTGGCATAGACGAGATCCTCACCCACCCACAACTCACCCACAACCACCACCACCCTCTGATACTCACCCTGTCTCTAATATTCTCAATGGCAGCACCCGAATTGAGAAGCTCAACCACAGCCTTATACCACCCTCGCACTCACCCTATCCCTGATATTCCCCCACCATTCCCCCACCACCAACACCCACCAACCAAAACTCACCCACCAACACCACCACCCTCTGATACTCACCCTGTCTCTGAAATTCACAATGGCGCCACCCGAATCGAGCAGTTCAACCACAGCCTTGGAGTTCCCAGCTTTGGACGCATCCATACCACCCTCACACTCACCCTATCTCTGATATTCCCCCACCACCCACCCACCACCAACACCCACCAACCAAAACTCACCCACCACCACCACCACCCTCTGATACTCACCCTGTCTCTGATATTCACAATGGCAGCACCCGAATCGAGCAGCTCAATCACAGCCTTGGAGTCCCCAGCTTCGGACGCATCCATACCACCCTCACACTCACCCTATCTCTGATATTCCCCCTCCGCCCACCCACCACCACTCACCCTGTCTCTGATATTCACAATGGCGGCACCCAAATCGAGCAGCTCAACCACAGCCTTGGAGTCCCCAGCTTTGGATGCACCCATACCCACCCTCACACTCACCCTATCTCTGATATTCCCCCACCACCCACCCACCACCCACCACCCACAACTCTCTCACCACCACTCACCCTGTCTCTGATATTCACAATGGCAGCACCCGAATCGAACAGCTCAATCACAGCCTTGGTGTCGCCAGCTTTGGACGCATCCATACCACCCTCACACTCACCCTATCTCTGATATTCCCCCACCACCCACCCACCACCACTCACCCTGTCTCTGATATTCACAATGGCAGCACCCGAATCGAGCAGCTCAATCACAGCCTTGGTGTCGCCAGCTTTGGCTGCGTCCATCAGCTTTTTATGTAGGGAAATCTCCTGCGAACGTAGTTACCGAAATAATAAAAAACAAAATGGAACATGGAATCCAAAATTGGGATTTTTATTGGGGTTTGGGATCTGAATTGAGATTGGGATGCAAATTTGGATTGGGAGTTTTTAATGGAATGCAAGTTTGAGATTTGACATCCGATTAATTCAATATTTTAGTATGATGTTCAGTCATGACATTCCTTCAATTACTTTTCCTGCTTACCCACTATTCAAGGGGGAGATTATAACTGTTTTTCTGTGCGACACGTCGCAAATTAAGTGACTGGACGCGGACCGCAGTGCAACGCCACCCGAACCCCATGGAGCTCAAGGTGAGGAGCCTTTTTTTTTTTTTTTTTGTGTGTGTGTGTGTGGGGGGGGGGCATTTCTGACTAGTTTAGCCAGTCCCATCCGTCGCAATGCAGCAAGGGAATGGCAACACGTCATGAAAAAACAGTGAAGATTAAGAAAGACACAACAACTGATTTAAAAAAAAAAAAAAAATTATATACATATATCCCGGAATGGGGGGGCTCCGCCAAAAAATGTGAGAAATTTACTGACCTACTGAACAAGTATTTTCGTTGTGATATGTCATTATGGACCTCGTGTATAGCTAGGGACCGGCATATCATATGATTTTGACCAAAGGCTGGTATGATATCATATGATATCGTACAAATTGCATCATATGATATTGTATATGCAACTTTAGCCTAGTCAGACTCCCGGCATCATATGATATCATACAATGACATGATATCATAGGATATCATATTGCCGTTCCCTATATATATATATGGTATGTGTATGTTGACCGAGTCTTCCAGCCATATATTTCCAACCAGATTTCCAAGTCTTCCAACCAGATTTATAAGGGTCCTTACTCCCTTTTTACGAGTCGGAAAAGCTCAGCCACATCACATCTAATCATTCGGGTCTAGGGCAAGCATAGGGAGACCCACCCTTTGAGGCGAAAATCCTTCTCGTAAAAAAAAAAAAAAAAAAAAATATATATATATATATATATATATATATATACATATATATACAAATATTTCGTGTTACCTACCTCCCCAGTTGAAGCCTTTATATTTGCAGCTAATGCAAATTGCCGAGCTTTGGCCTCCTTGGCTGCTCTCTCCTTGGTTGCCTTTTCCTTGGCTGCATTCTCTCTGGCTACCTTCTCCTCCTCGGACAGATTCTCCTACACATGCATAGGGTTTAGGGTTAAGGTTTAGGGTTCAGGGTTGTCCTTCTCGATCAGATTCTCCTACACATGCATTGGGTTTAGGGTTTAAGGGTCTAGGGCTGTTCTCCCCTTGGTTGCCTTTTCCTTCGCTGCATTCTCTCTGGCTACCTTCTCCTCCTCGGTCAGATTCTCCTGCACATGCATAGGGTTTAGGGTTAAAGTTTAGGTTTCAGGGTTTTCCTCCTCGATCAGATTCTCCTGCATATGCATTTGGTTTAGGGTTTAGGGTATAGGGATTCAGGTTTTCCTCCTCGGTCAGAATCTCCTACACATGCAGAGGGTTTAAGATTTAAGGTTTAGGGTTCAGGGTTTCCTCCTCAGTCAAATTCTCCTACACATGCATATGGTTTAGGGTTTAGGGTTCTCCTCCTCGGTCAGATTCTCCTACATATGTATAGGGTTTAGGTTCTAGGGCTGCATTCTCCTACATATGCATTGGTTTTAGGGTCTAGGGTTTAGGGTTCTCCTCCTCGGTCAGATTCTCCTACACATGCATAGGGTTTAGGGTTTAAGGTCTAAGGCTGCCTCCTCCTCCCCGGTTTTATTCTCCTACACATGCATATGCATAGGGTTTAGGTCTGCCTTCTCCTAAAGTGTGTGCGTGTGTTTGTGTGTGTGGTGGTGGTGGTGGTGGTGGTGGGGGGTCCTTCCTAACCGGATGCACTTACTTGAGACATCAACTTCCCATGCATGGCGCATGGGACATGCTGTGGGATAAATTGTGCATGTGTTTGTTTGTGTGTGTGAGTGTGTGTGTGTGTGTTGGAAGGGAGTAGGGGGGGGGGGGGGGGGGGGGGGGGGGGGGGGGCTACCTAACCTGACACACTTACTTGAGGCATCAACTTCTCGTGCATGGCAGCCTTCTCTGAGATGTGCTGTACAAGGAAAGTGGTCAAGAGATGAGGATTAGTTTTTTGTGTGCGACATGTACGTATGCATGTATGTATGTATGTATGTATTTTACAGTCCAGCAGTAGGCCAAATAGGCTAAAGGGACTTGACACGTGCTGCGCAAGAAAAGTGGTCAAGAGGTGAGGGGTACTTTTGTTTTGTTATGCGACACGTGCTGCACATGGGGATTGGTCAAGACGTGAGGAGTAGTTATGTTTTGTGTGCGACGCGTCGCAAATTGAGTGACTCGGTACCACGAACCTCAGTCAGAGTCAAGGTCAGGAAAATGCAGGTTGTGCATGACACCTTTTTGTGCAACACGTGCTGCACATGGAAAGTGGTCAAGAGTTGAGGGATAGTTTTTTTTGTGCGACATTTACGTATGCATGCATGTATGGATGTATGTCCGTATGTATGTTGCAGTCCAGCGGTAGGCCACATAGGCTAAAGAGACTTGACACATGCTGCACATGGAAAGTGGTCAAGAGGTGAGGGGTACTTTTGTTTTGTTGTGGGGCACGTGCTGCACATGGAAAGTGGTCAAGAGGTGAGGGGTACTTTTGTTTTGTTGTGGGGCACGTGCTGCACATGGAAAGTGGTCAAGAGGTGAGGGGTACTTTGTTTTGTTGTGGGGCACGTGCTGCACATGGAAAGTGGTCAGAGGTGAGGGGTACTTTTGTTTGTTGTGGGGCACGTGCTGCACATGGAAGTGGTCAAGAGGTGAGGGGTACTTTTGTTTGTTGTGGGGCACGTGCTGCACATGGAAAGTGGTCAAGAGGTGAGGGGTACTTTTGTTTGTTGTGGGGCACGTGCTGCACATGGAAAGTGGTCAAGAGGTGAGGGGTACTTTTGTTTTGTTGTGGGGCACGTGCTGCACATGGAAAGTGGTCAAGAGGTGAGGGGTACTTTTGTTTTGTTGTGGGGCACGTGCTGCACATGGAAAGTGGTCAAGAGGTGAGGGGTACTTTTGTTTTGTTGTGGGGCACGTGCTGCACATGGAAAGTGGTCAAGAGGTGAGGGGTACTTTTGTTTTGTTGTGGGGCACGTGCTGCACATGGAAAGTGGTCAAGAGGTGAGGGGGTACTTTTGTTTTGTTGTGGGGCACGTGCTGCACATGGAAAGTGGTCAAGAGGTGAGGGGTACTTTTGTTTTGTTGTGGGGCACGTGCTGCACATGGAAAGTGGTCAAGAGGTGAGGGGTACTTTTGTTTTGTTGTGGGGCACGTGCTGCACATGGAAAGTGGTCAAGAGGTGAGGGGTACTTTTGTTTTGTTGTGGGGCACGTGCTGCACATGGAAAGTGGTCAAGAGGTGAGGGGTACTTTTGTTTTGTTGTGGGGCACGTGCTGCACATGGAAAGTGGTCAAGAGGTGAGGGGTACTTTTGTTTTGTTGTGGGGCACGTGCTGCACATGGAAAGTGGTCAAGAGGTGAGGGTACGTTTGTTTTGTTGTGGGGCACGTGCTGCACATGGAAAGTGGTCATGAGGTGAGGGGTACTTTTGTTTTGTTGTGGGGCACGTGCTGCACATGGAAAGTGGTCAAGAGGTTATGGGTCTTTTGTTTGTTTGTGGGCACGTGCTTGCACATCGAATTGTCAAGAGGTGGGGTAACTTTTTGTTTTTGTTGTGGGGCACAGTTCTGCACATGGAAAGTGGGTCAATAGTGAGGGGTACTTTTTGTTTGGGTTTTGGGGCAACGTGCTGGCACATGAATGTCAGAGGTGAGGGGTACTTTTTTTTTGTTTGTGGGCACGTGCGGCACAGAAAGTGGTCACGAGGTGAAGTGACTTTTTGTATTGCGACGCGTCGCAAATTGAGTGACTCGGTGCAACCTATATGTGACGCACTGCCCCCCAAACCCCGTGGAGCGCAAAGCGCGGAGCCTGGGGGGGTAGGGGGGCATTTCTGACTAGTTTAGCCAGAACCATGCAGCGACAGAATGGTGAAGGATGGGTGGGGCGCAATCAGAAGAAGAAGAAAAATGGAACCACTGAGGAGATTTTTTAGTTATGAAAGGAATTTTGCCCCTAAGAGGTAGATTTCCCAACATAAACCCAAGTCAGAGTCAATGTCAGACAAAATGCAGGTTGCCAAAGGCACTGTTTCTTTCTTTGTGCGACGCATCGCAGATTGAGCGACTTGGTGAGACCCCAGTGCAACCTGCTGCCCCCCAAACCCCGTGGAGGGCAAGGCGCGGAGCCCAGGGGGGTAAGGGGGGCATTTCTGACCAGTTTAGCCGGACCCATGCGTCCCCATGCAGCTGCGGAATGGCGCCGCATCATATACAAAAAACAGTCGTGCACGACACATACTGCATGAACACTGCAAATTTACACTGCATGTACACTTCAAATTTACACTTCAAACGTACACTGCATGTACACTGGAAATTTAAACTAGAAATGTACACTGCATGTCCACTGCAAATGTACACTGCATGTACACTGCAAATATACACTGCATGTGCACTGCACATGTACGCTGCAAATGTACACTGCATGTACACTGCAAATTTACAATACAAATGTATGCTGCATGTACACTATGAGGGAAGGGGGTGGGGAGGGAGAGGGGGGAGGGGGGAAAGAGGGCGGAGTATACAAGGGTGGGGGGCACACCTGTTTAGCAGTATGTGCTGGTACATGACCATTCACTTCAGGTGTAGATGAGCCACAACCCATTTTTGTCACTCCTTCTCAGCTGTCAAACTTGAGTTGCAGCGCCTTGCACCTCCACCAACCTTTCAGCTACCTTGTGATATCACCTGCAAAACATAGGGCACAGGAATGGGAAGAACTGAGTTGGTGGACGGGTGGGTGGGTCGGTGGGTCGGTAGATTGGCGTGCGGACATGAAGGCGGGTAGGTGGGAATGTTTGATGGGTAGGTAGGTAAGGAGGTGCGCTTGTAGGGATGCATGTTGGGTATGCGGTTGAGTATGCAGGTGGGACGGTACGTGGGGTTGTTGATGGGTGCTAGGCTACTTCGCACCTCGAATTGCACCCTGCAAGCCCAGTAAGCTCCCTTCCGAGGTCAGACAGGGTGTGGTATGGGTTGAAGGGTGCCGTTGGGGTGTGGGATAGGGTGCTGATGACCCTGCAAATTTGCAGTGAATGGGCATACAGGTGGGTCTGTAGGGGGGGAGTGTACCTACTACCCTGTCACCTGAGTAAGACAACAGACCGAGCTATTGCAACCAATGCCTACATGTGCGAGGAGGTCACCAGTATGATCTGTCCACCACTTCGGTCCTTCTCTACTAGGATAGCCTTGTGCCCAAGACGAAAGTTCGAATTCGAATTTGAATCCGAACTTGGACTCGAGTTCGCCTGTGTGGCTGTGGCAGCAGATGTTTAGGGGCGAAGTATCGCTGGCTCGACCTAGCCCCCCACCTAGCCCCGAGGCTTGGACGAAGGGCTCGTTATCGGTCTGTTCCCCATGCCTCCTCGCATGCCTCCTGCGTCCCCAGACTATGCAGCTTGTGTCCGTGATACCCTGGGCCCCTGTCGCCCATCTGGCTGGAGTCAGCTAACTCTCTATATAGACGCAGCTCAAACAAGTCCGTACGATAGTTGTGAGGACGATAGCTGCGAGGACGATAGCTGTGATACGAGCAGACGGCCCAAGACACAACCCTGCTGTTCAAGCACGCACCCACCCACGCACCTATGTAGCACGGCGTATCAGTACCGCGCGTGCACGGCACCTTCCGAACTTGACACCGTGGGCCCCTGGACGCCCACCCACCCAGCTGAGTCGGGGGCAATGTAATTCTGAATTGGTGGTACCTTCAGGTTACAAGGTCTAGCAACACCACCGTCCCGGGTTACCCTGCGCTTAGCGCGCGTCAACCGGTACAGCCTTATTTAACCAGCCAGATTGAACAGCATAAGCTCTCTCCGGAGCGCTGGTGTTACAGGCAACCGGGCATCCGGGCAACCCACGCAACTAAAATCATTCGCGTGTTCAAGGAATTGGCTTCTACCGATGCATATTCCCTAAGAATGTAGAAGGATACATATTCATGGGAGTTCAGTGTAATAACGTTTGAACTACCCATATATGCTCTGCCCTCAGACGGCGGGCAGCTTTCGAAGGCTGTAAGGCCATGTAATCAAAACAAACACGACGCACTCCGCCTCCTCATTGCCGTCGTATTATGGGTGAGAGGGGTGCCGCGGGGTGCAGGAAAGGGTGCCGAAGACCTGCCAAAATTAGCCGCGAAACGCATAAACGGTGGGCACCCCGAAGACTTATAGGCTGTTAGGCCATGTTATCAAACCAACCACGATGCACTGCTCCTACTCATTGCTACCGCACACAGCAAAGTTAGGTGGTCTTCGGCGCCCTTTTCTGCACCCCTACGGCACCCTTCCCACCCAGAATTTACCCTTGTAAGCAAAATACAACGGTGCCATAGACCCCTGTACATTTGCAGTGTAGACAAGGCAATCAAACCAAACACTTCCCAGTGTGTCTCTTCATTGCTACCGTATCGCTCGACGTTTCATCGCACCTTCAGTCTGTGACACTGCGGTCAGCGTTCCTTTGGTCGGCTGTCGAACTTCCCACTGACCGAGTCCTAGGCTGAATCGACGCTTCGGGAGCTTGTTTAAAGGTAGGCTAATTCGGCTGTTTTCACTACCGTCTGCTGGTAAATTTGTGAGTTATAGAATCGTGCGTGCAGCATGGATGGGCTAGCGCAGCTGAACTCATATCAGAGCCGCGCAGCTGGAACTGGCTGTCGGACTTCCTGCTTAAAGTTGAAGGGGCGACAGCGTGGCACGCTGCCAGCGTGGCGCGCGGTGTAGGACGGGGGCGCGCGGCGCGGGACGGGGGTCCCCGCGGGGAAGCGGGACGTGGGAGCGCGGAGCGCGGGGGCGGGGGCGGGGGCGGGGGCGGGGGCGGGGGCGAGGCGGGGGGGGGGGGAGGGGGGGGGGGGGGGGGGGGGGGGGCTATCTATGGGAATCACAGCTCTGTTGAGGGCAATGTAGCCCGCGAAAAGTAGCCAAGCTGCGGGCAGGGTCGAAACGACAATTCCCTTCAACATAGTATCGAAATCCTCCTGAAAATCTGAGCTAATAACCGTCCTGTAACATACGTTCTTTCTCGGACGGCTGCTCATACAGTTTTCCCACTTTTTTAGTGACAGGTAGTGAAAGGAATTTTTGTCTCTGTTGTCAAATTATGTTGAGAAGTCCTAGGAGAAGAACAATTCCTAAGAACGTCGCTGTTTCATGCTGCTAACTGGTCCCTTTGGGGCTGGTGTACGGCCGTTTTCAGGGTACTTCAGGAGGACCCCCAGCTCTGCTGCCTGAGACGCAACCAATCGTATAGCCTGCGTCCTGCGACGCAACTGACCCTTCATTCCCGGGCAATTATTTGCTGTACTCATTCGCGGTTGTCATGTTTGTATGCTTTCAAGTTGTATTTCATGCTATTTTTTGCGGAGCTCTCCCTTCTGCGCCCCCCAGCTGGGTTGCTCAAGACGCTGCGTCCTCCGTCGCATGTGCAACGTCGAAGGATCCGTTGCGTCGCAGGACGCAACGTGGGGAGGGTCCGTTGACCAGAAGAAAGGGTCCGTTGCATCGCAGGACGCACTGACACAGGCTATTCGATCGGTTGCGTCTCAGGCAGCAGAGCTGGGGGTCCTCCCGAAGTACCCTGCACCCCAGGGTTGCCCCTTTGTCCGGTTGTTTGTCAGTACACAACCCTGGCAATAACTACCGTACACACCTTAAGTAATGGCAAACGATTTGGCATTTGGCAAACGTCCCTTAGCCAAAGCGGTTTCGGGTTGAACCTGAGTCGGTCCCAGCTGGCTGGCAGTAGCCAAGTTAAAATATAACGGTTACTACAAGCACTGGATGGTTAGCCAGCCCACCTCTGCTCCTCATTAGAATTTAATTGTTACATGGTTTTACAACAGGCACTGGATGATTAGCCAGGAAACCAGCCTACCTTTGCTCCTGATTTGAATTGTTACACGGATTCAATATGGCTAGGAACCAATTGTTAACAAAGTTTTACAGCAAGCCTATATAACCAAGCAGACTATATGACCCAAGTAACACACTCTGTGAACTTGAACTCACTCTGTGAGCATGTGACACGGAAATGTAACACAAGCAAAACAACCCTTCTCCAACTGGTTTTCAGGTTGCATCTTGATGAGGTCCAGCCGTGGACCCCTTTGCCAAGTTCTTTTTGCCATGCTTTTCTGATAGCCCTTTTATGCAAAAACAGTTTTGCCCATAGATTTTCTTGCCATCACTGAAGGCGTAGACGCCTAGACGGTATGTCGTAAACCCAGGCTTCGGCCCACTGCACTCGATTCTGGTGCCACACTTCACCAATTTGCCAACCGCCAATTTCCCGCATCACTTGCGACGCGCCTTGGAATTTTGTGATGTTTGCGGCGAAAATCCTTCTTGAAAAATATGCTTGTGCCCCCAGGCATCACTCCAATGGGAACACTCCACTAGGCCACTATTAAAGCACCCCTCATGTTGCATGTTTAAACAAATGCTATGCATACATGCTTAGTAACAAATGCTATGAAAAAATGTAACAGGGGCCGCTTTCGAGATGACCTCAGTGTCATCTACACAGGACAATGCACCAGGGTTGTTCAGGACGCTGCGTCCTCCGTCGCTGACGCAACGTTGAAGGGTCTGTTGCGTCGCAGGACGCAACGTGGGGAGGGTCCATTGACGAGGAGGAAGGGTCCGTTGCGTCGCAGGACGCAGGCTATACATACAATTGGTTGCGTCTCAGGCAGCAGAGCTGGGGGTCCTCCTGAAGTACCCTGCAATGCACTCGATAATCATCTGAGCAGATTGGCCAGTAAAGCATTGGCCAGTATAGCTGACACTCAAGACGTGGACTTATCTTTTTACGTTTTTGTTCTACTGCCTACTCAGGTCTACGCCTTTGAAAAAACTCCTACGTGATTGAGTCCGATGGGAATACTGCAGTTCCAATTATTTTGCATTCAGTGACAGTGTTGTATCCAGTTGCATTCTGTTTCATTCTTTTCTCTGACTCTGACAGCATCCAGTGACATATGAAAAGAGGTGACTATCCAAACGTTTGAGGTTGTTCGAGGTTGTTCGAGATTGTTTGAGGTTGTTGCCTCTTGTCCAGGACTTATCCTTCTACTATCTACTGTATGGACTCATATCCAAGACAGGCAGTGAGCGGGATGAAGTGCTGGAGTCACGTTATCACGTCAAAGTTCCAAGTTCTATATAATTATATAATGAGGAGGACCTGGACTCGTCCGTCTACTGTAGTACTGTCTTCTCCGACATATGTGGTCGCGTGCCGAAGACAGTGAGGGTACCACGGAGGGGGAAAGCTACCCTCCAGTGAGCTAGCATCCACAAGCCAGATCTCCTAAACCCTAAACCCTAAGCCCTATATCCTAAACTCTAAACCCTAAACCGAGGAGGATCTGGCTTGTGGATGCTAGCTCACTGGAGGGTAGCTTCCCCCCACCGGGCACTGAGGGGGGCCCTTAAAATCATTCTCGAACTCCTACAGCCTCTCATAGTATCTTTGACTTGCTCTGTAAGGAGCATCACCTCTGAAAAAGTGTCATGGAGCTACTCTTGATCACCACAGCTCCGAAGGAGCATACTCTCATCAGATATCAATGTATTAATACATAGCATTCCGAGAGTCGAGAGTGTTAAGACAGATATCCAAGACAAAATCCACGTGGAACTCCCCTTACAACGGATATTCTAGTCCAAGAGCAACTTGAGTACTTCCCAATCTTACAGACCTACACCTTCAACTTCAGGAAGTCCTCCCCACCTTCAGCTGGCAAGCATTCTGGACTTGATGATTCATAACTATCTACAAGATGCCACGCCACAACTCAAATGATTTGACCTGATCTGCTAGTTTTCTATAGCCTCCCCAACCTGTAGCTTCTTCTGAGCTTCTGACAACATCTTGTCTTAACCTTTTCGTCTCTTTCTTCCTTGTTGGCAGAGTTTTGGCTTACCTTCTTATACTGGTTTCTTAGCCTTTTCTCAGTTGGTTGGACTAGTACGGTATCTTTTTCCTGGTGCCCTACTAGACTCCGAATGTGCCCGCGGCATGGTGTAGCCAAAGGACTTATTAACATCACGAAATAAATGTGTCCACGGTAGTGCACTCTTGAATGACGAGCACACAAACGCATGTTTATGTACGGTACCTAGTTGGCTACTCTTCTGGGCCATACTTGGTCCAAGGTAGCCCAACTCAGGAGTTCCCGGTCCCGGACTCATCCACCGGTCACGTGCACCATCACCTGACTGTGACTGTAGTGCCTACCCGCGAACATGCTTCCACTCCTCCTACCAGATGCTCCAAGTTCTCTCCCTCCACGCTACGCGCTCAAGTTGATGCTTATATTTGTTCACCGTTGGCGTTGAATCTGAACCCTGCATCTGAACCTTACCACCTTGGGGGACAAACTTTTGAAGCTCGTTGGCAAAGGGTTTTGTGCGAGTAATTATGGCGAGCACGGGGGGGCCCAATGCTGGAGCGCCATCCTCCGTGTGCTTGCTCACTCAACGCTCGCGCTTCTTCATCGTCGTCAAGAGCTGCCTCAGGCAAGACCCGCTTCTCTCCCTTCACCTGCACCTGAGCACAGCTGACTCGACCATCCCCTCTTTCCTCAACAAATATTCCTCCATCTATCCTGGTCCTCTATCCAGCTCTCCAAGCCTCGTTTTTCTCCTTTCAAACCGCAACATCGACTGCATCCCGACTAATTCACCGGCATCTCACTAGATCGCATCAACCACCACCTTGATCTCCTCACCAGCCCCTTGCAAGTCAACTGCTGCGCCAATTACACCCATGCATCGCATTTGCCCTGCATGACTGCTCTGCGTTCCAGGCCAGACCGGAATTCAAGAAGCTACACAGACAGATTCATATCGAAAGCTCAATCCCCCCATTTGCTTTGCTTCTCATAACGCCACGAGCCTTCACTTCCTTCCCTGCGCATTCTTCCACCCAGCAATCTCGACGGAACTGATCTTGGCCAACTAACCAGCCCCATGACCCTCACCCCAGTGTCCCGTCTCGATAGTCTCTTGCTGATTGTGTAACGAACCCCCTGCCTGCTCACCTCCACCTCTAACTCTTTCCAAACCTCCATTTCTGCGACGATTCTCTCAACAATGGCCCTGGCATTGATCTGTTTCCACTTTTCAGGAGCCTGGTGCAAGTCATTCAAGTAGATTCTGTCTCTGGGAAGTTGACCTTTGATTTCGTCAATGGCAAAGATGTGTTTCCGT
This sequence comes from Chlamydomonas sp. ICE-L, assembly GCA_013435795.1. Taxonomy (NCBI): domain Eukaryota; kingdom Viridiplantae; phylum Chlorophyta; class Chlorophyceae; order Chlamydomonadales; family Chlamydomonadaceae; genus Chlamydomonas; species Chlamydomonas sp. ICE-L. Next base: position 25,462,384 of record JACBWV010000223.1, on the reverse strand, counting down.
CTGAGGTGTGTACAACTAGAGACCCACACCCACACCCACCCACATCGCCCATGCCTACGCCCACACTCACTCTCAATCTGTCTCTGTCTCACTCTCTCACACTCACTCTCACGCTCGCACTCGCACTCAAACCCACCCACACCCAATTGGGGCACAACTATTGCCATGACCACTACTGAACACCACTACCACCACCATCACAACAAGCAACCCCCCCCCCCCCCCCCTCTCACACGCCACCATAGCCACTCTCACCTAATGTCACCCTATTTGCAGGCTGTGGCTAATGTCACCTAATGCCACCTAATGTCCCCTAATGTTCCATAATGTCACATTATGTCACCTAATGTCACCCAATGTCACCTAATGTCACCTAATGTCACCCTATTTGCAGGCTGCGGCTCTTGACCGCTTGAAGGCAGACGGACCCATTGAGGTGAGACAGAATTTGAAAGCAAACGAGTTCCCCCCCTCAACCTCAGGCCTCGTAATAAGGCGTACTATGTATTTGTTTATTTCTAAGACAGAATTTGAAAGCAAACAGGCTGTCCCCCTCAACCTCAAGCTTCGTAATAAGGCGTATTATTTATTTATTTATTTATTTAGACAGAATTTGAAAGCAAACGAGCTGCCCCCCTCAACCTCAAGCCTTGAATAAGGCGTACTATTTATTTGTTTACTAGGCAGAATTTGAAAGCAAACGAGCTGCCCCCCTCAACCTCAAGCCTCGTAATAAGGCGTACTATTTTTTTGTTTCTTTATTAGACAGAATTTGAAAGCAAACAGGCTGCCCCCCCTCAACCTCAAGCCACGTAACAAGGCGTACTATTTATTTGTTAATTTATGAGACAGAATTTGAAAGCAAACGAGCTGCCCCCCTCAACCTCAAGCCTCGTAATAAGGCGTACTATTTATTTCTTTCTTCCTTAGACAGAATTTGAAAG